>VZRF01012568.1:233868-280161 GCA_013396875.1 Vireo altiloquus
TAGTTTGAGCTCAAGTGTATGTTCAGAGAAGCTTTTGGTTCTTTCTGTGATTCTCTATTTTTCCTCCATGTATAAAGACCTGTTAGTAAAAGTGGGAGTGGGCAGTTGCAGCCAAATGTGATTTAATCTTTTCTCCCGAGGTAGCAAGTAACAGGATGAAAGGAAATGACCTCAAGTTGCACCAGGGGAGGCATAGATTGGATATTAGGAAACACTTCTTCACGGAAAGGGTTGTAGAACATTGGAACAGGCTGTCCAGGGAGGCGGTGGAGTCACCATCCCTGGAAATATCCAAGAAAGTATGAGACAGCACTCGAGGACAAGGTTTAATGGTGAACACAGTGGTGGTGCTGGGTTGATAGTTACACTTGATGATCTTAAAGGTCTTTTCCAACCTTAACTATTCCACGATTCTACCTCTTGAGAAATTTAAGTCTTTTCACTCACTTCTGACCCTATGTGGGAGCTCCGCTGTAGTCAGAACTTTGGTAGCTTGTAGTGGTGTAGTTAAAAGAAAAGGTACTATACTGACCCCAAATGGTNTTGTGGAGTAGTTAAAAGAAAAGGTACTATACTGACCCCAAATGGTCACCTCCTACAAAGTTGTCTTTTGTGCATTCTGTTCTGGTCACACCTCAAGGTGGAGTGACCTGAGGCACAGGCCAGGCAGGCTGTAGGAGCTGTGAGCCGTGCTGCAATGTGAGTATCCTCTTGCCCAGCCAACCCTCATTGTCAAAGGCTGCCCTCGACAGAAAGTCAGGGTTATACCTTCAGAAGTCATCATTATACCATGGTCCTTATCATTTATCTCTCCCATATAATACAGAGGGTAACCTTTTATCCCATCCAGATTCATGAGTTGTTAAGTAGCGTTTCAACAAGCCATGAGGAAGATGCACCATCCTGTTTGCTTGGGGATAACAAGGTATATGAAAAAGTCATTTGATACCCTCCTTTCTGGCCCCATGCTGTACCATCACGCTCATCAAGGGTGATCCATTGTCGCTTTGTGTGTAATCTGGAACAGGAAGACATCTGGAACAGGGGAGTTTTAATGTCAGGCCTAATTTTTTTTTCCTCCGAGGTTTTTGCCTTTCCCTTGGATTCTTTTAATTGTTGTTTTGCCTGGTCATTTTGATACCATAAAGACAATTTTTCTTTCCTTTATTTACTATCTAACAGACGTAGATCATTTCACAATTTGTTCTCTTTATCGCCATGCAGCCTTTAAGCATAATCTACACAACTGATGTGTGCTTAGTCTTAAAATAATGGAAGTGTGTTGAGAACTCAACAGAGCAAAGAATATTGGGGGGTTTTTTACATTTTGAGCATTTTAAGTATTCATTATAAGTTAATGTGAGTGCTGTGCTACAATTGTGGAACAAGAACATTTAATTTAGTTAAAAGGGAAGAAAGCCAACAGGAAAGAAAGCAAACAGGGAAACTGGACAAATCTTGTTAAAAACTAAAGAGCTGTTGTTTCATTTTTAACAAAATAAGCTTCATTGAAATTTACAGTTAAAGATACTGAGCTGTGGGTTTCAGAATACAAATAAGTGTGGATGTCTTCCTCTGGCAGCCAGACATCCTGTGTGCATACTTGTGCTTATCCTGTGCCTCTGTGCTTTGTTTACATGTCTGCTGAGGACCTGTCATGCTTCCCTTTGGGTTTTGGAAGGAGCTTATGCTGCTGGGACAATATGTTGGGATCCTAAGGACAGACAAAGGGTACATTCCCTCTTCTGGGGGCACTGCTTCACCTGCTGTTTTCAGTACTTCATCATACACTGAATTAACTGCATTAAAATCCAGTCCAACTTGAAAGGGCGGAATACAGGCTGTGCAAGCTCTTCCCCTTCTCCTAATGTGTGTGCTTTTTAGTGGTCTGAAAAGTCTCCCTGTTAGCAGAGAATCTCCCTTACTCTGTCCTGGTTTGTCACCTTGTCTCTGGATGAGATGGACCCCCACAGTGATTGTGTGACTAGTGGGGCTGCTGATGAAAATACCTTCAAAGCTGGTAATAAGGTTGCTTTATTCTCTCAGCTGACAGTGAAATCAGAAACCTAGTTTAGACTGAGTGCTGAATTATTGGATGTATGAAGTAGGAATGTAATTGCTGCCTTGCATTATGATATTTTCAGGTTCATTTTAGCATGAGGAGTCTTCTGAAATGGAGATATACTTTTGATAGAGAACTAGAAGCCAGCTCCAGGAGCACAGTGATAATGGTGGCTCCCAAGTACTCTTTTGATCAGTACAGCTCCAGTGTCTATTTTGAAGGCTTATGGCAGTTCCTCAATTGGCCTTGCAGTTTTATTCCAAACGCTCCTTTAAATTCAAAGGCTTTAGATTGAGTAAGGGAAGCATTTATCACCATCTTAGGAATTTTATTTGATTTTAATTATTATTTTATTTATTTTTTTCCTGATGGACAGTGAAAAAGACTTTCAGCATTTTAGTTTGCTGCACTTGGCTGTCACTGATAAGGGATTAATTAATTTTAATCTGAAACCAATAAACTGCACAGTGAGTTTACACATGCATATTTTGGGGTGTGTGGAAATAGATAAAATGGAAATATTCTTACTAGAGAATGTATCCTGTATTCTTTGCTGTCCTTTTCACTTCCAGTTTAGCACTGTGTGGAATCTTGTCTTGAGTGCTAAACTGTTTGAAAGGGATTGTTTCCTGGGTCTTAACATCTAAAGAATTATGCACATAGTGTATTTAAGGCTTAACCTAATCTTCCAACTGAGTTAAGTTGGGCTAGCTATGTATTTACTTTGAATTTATTTTTTTAATACACTGTGAATTTCACCAGCATGCCATTTATATTACAACTGATCCATGTCGTAATCCTCTTAAATCAAGATGATTAAAGAATTTCTTAGAGTTGAGAGCTCTTTGTGGAAGATTTAAATTCACCATTTCTTAGGGCCGATCCAGTAGACTGTGAGCTGATGCTTTGGTGTTTGTAACCTATAAGGTACACTATTAATGTTATGATTGGGCTCTCACTGCACTTGTAGAAGCCTTAATAACTTTGAATATATTGTATGCAACAGTAATTGCAACTGGAAATGTGAGGTTTAGAGCTTAGAATAGTGAATCTGGTTCAGCAGAATTTGGGTTTATGAAAGTAACACCAAAGGTACATTTAATTATTAGCAGCTTAGTTTGAGATTTTAAAACAAAAGACAGCAAACCACCAAAAAACCCTAGCCTATTAATTTTTAGGTTTGTACCACGTCCTCTAAAGAGTATGTGAAGGAAGTTGAACAGGAAAGCAGCAAATTCAGAAGTGTAGCAGAAAATTCTCGGAGGGGAGTACCCTCATTTAAAGCCTATTCCATTCAAATACAGTAGTTTAATTGTGGTCTCATGGCTTGCAAAGTAACTCCATACATAAACTATAAGTTTTAGAGTTAATAGACTCTGAAGTTTGAGTTTTTGCTGTGATTTGGAAAAGTCATAGAGTGGAGATGGGCTGAGCCACTCCACAATTTTTCAGATCTATTTTTGAGGTGAAGAAGACATGAGATCTTAGTAGTCATTTCAATTTCCTGGTTTTGTTACTGGCCAAAAAAAGGAAGAAAAAGGCCAACCCTTATTTATAGGGAAAGCTGCACAGAACCCCACGTATTTCTGTCCTGCTCTGAATTGGTTTCAGTAAAATTATGGACTTACCAAAGAGTACAAACCTTGGCTACCAAATATCCACTCCACATTGTGACCTAAAACTGTTGTCCGTGTTTTCCTGCTGACAACTTTTAAGATTAAAAACCTTTCTGTCATTTAAGCATAGACCATATCACTTCTGTATTGTAAAAGCAGATTAAAAGGCTGCTGAAGAAAGAGAAAGCTTCTCATTTGCAGATTTTATAAGACCTATTGGCTTATTCCTTGCAAAGTAGGAGACAAATCTATAGCAAGAAATGAGAACCCTTTTAGTTGTAGGTGTGTATTTTTACAGTGCTGAATCATGGTAGCCAGAGTGTTCTGATGCCAGTGGGGAACTAAGATGATGATAAACCTTGCAGCCACTTTCTTACTTTCTTCAAACTCACAATGAGTTTCTTTGTGTTGGCTCTTAGGGAAGTGAATACTTTGCACAAGGTTGAATAGGGAAAAAAAAAAAATATATATATATACACTTACCAGCAGGAAAGCATGTTGCTTGATTCCCAGCAGGAGGGTGTAAAATTGTAGTGATGCTCAGTTTGGAATGATGGGCCCAGGGCAGACATTTCAGGGCTTTTGCATTTGTTTTGTGACAGTTTAGCCCTTAGCACACAGCTGTACTCAAGAGAAGGCTAAGTTATGGGACAGGCATGGAATTAAAAAAGATGTGGCTGAATGAGATCTACTTTCTTAATTTGAAAATGCAAATGGTCTTAATGATCTGTTAATTTAAATCAATTAATAAATTGGATGCTTAGAAACACGGAGAGTAAATGAGTTGAAGGACAAAAGTAGAGAAAGGGAAGGAAAAGCCCTTGTATTATGACACTTTATTTTTGTAGCTGTTCATGTATAAAGATGACTGAGCTATTGCAGCTTTTCCTTTGCTCCAGCACTACCATATTTCCTATCAGTAAAGGAGAGTTCTGCATGCAAGGACATCCTCTAGAGGTCATCAAATGTCAGCATTCCAAAATGACATCAAATTGTATTAGAAATTCAAAATTTTCTAAGGAGAGGAAGCAATTGCTTAAAATCTTGAGACTGTAATAGTATCAAGTGAAGAAAAATATGTAGTTTTTAATATTCTCAACAGTTTCATATGTATATTGCTACCAGATCCTTTTCAATTCCATTGCTTTTTGATGATAGGAGTCACAGCCATGAACACACATGCAAACCTATCACAAAGGCAGTGGCTTTTTGTTGGGAATGGGCCTTGTACAACAATGATACTTTTAAATGAAATAAACCCCGAAACAACCACCCACAAAACAGAAAATAAAATTATGTTGTAGTGGGCGTAAACAGATGTCCTCCCTATTCATCAAAGCAAACTATTCAATTTTATGAGCCACTTTTTTCTTTTTTACATTTTGTTTTTAATTTTACTTACTGGTTTTATGAGGCAGCCTCTGTTGTAAGTCACATTAATTTTTTTTATAGTCACATTAACTTCCTTCCTTACCTAAAAGGCTTGCAGTTAGTAAATGCCTCAGATTTCCACAAAATATTCAGGGCAGATTATTACTAAATGACTTTTAAAATTTCTACTCCTAAACTTCAATCAGTTTAAAATTTGAAATGCATTAATATCTCTATAAATTTGTTTTGCAATAAATGTTTTACAGTTGTTTAGAAGAGGTGCTTATATAAAAGCCATTTATTCCCATGCTTAATTATTTTAAAAGTACAGATTTCTTATGAGTTTGTTTAATACATAACTTAATTAGTGTTTAATAAAGTCATATAACCTTGTTTATCAAAGCGTAGAAAAATAATTCCAGCTGAAATACTGAAAGGCATCAAACAGAAAATGATCTTTGCGTTTTAGCCAGGACTTACTTGGTTATACCTGCACCAATTTGTGGTTTCTTTCTCTACATACTGAACAGAATGAACAATACACTGAACACTTCTGGGTTGAGACAACTAGTAAAACGTGACCAGTGAAGTGTTGCTCGACAGAATCTTTTGGACATTTATAAATTTGCTCTTGCTTGTAACTAATCTGTTCTGTACCTATCAGGAGATTAACAAGTATAAAAGATCTAGAAATTTCTCCTGAATGGGCAGCGGAATCCCTTTCACACAAATGAATTCTCAGGGGCTGCAAAGCCAGCAAGAGCTGGCAGGGGTAAGGGCCGGGACAGAGTAGGTAACTCTCCAAATGAAGATTTTTGACTTCTAAGAGTCATTGTGCAAGTCATTATGCAGTCTTAACATTGTCGTAAATTGAATTGGTTTTCTTTGTCCATTTGCAACAAACTCATAGAGCTGAAAAGCTCTGCAGGAATACAGAACCACCTTCTATCTTTGATAAAGCAGCTGAGTACAAAGCCACTTACTTTATGAGATGGACCTTGGCCAAGTACAAAATCAGAAACTGCACCCCCTGTTTACCAGTCATTATCCTTTCCAAAGTTCTGATCCAAACATGACCACAATGCCTTTCTCTCACCCATAGCCTCTGGACCAGATTGTCAAAGACTGAGTGTTCTGGCAACATTCTGCTCACAAAATTTCACTGCCTTTTTCAGCTGAAAATTTCTCTTGTTCTTACTCTTTGTGCGGCTCCATTGCTCCTAGCTGTAGAGGCTGGCCATAAAGTAGGTGCCAGTGTTTCAACAGCTGTATCATTTGAATTTACTTGGGGCAAGTTGAGTTGGTCCATGGCTTTTTTGAGGCAATAGTTACTCTCCTTGGCAGGGCTGTTAGCAGGCTGCAAATGTTCCCTTTCCTGGTAATCCTGACAAGGCTTTGGGGAATTCAGAGCTTTGCCATCTGGATCCTCTTGGGATTTCATCAGTCTTTCTCTCTGTGGGGTTATGGAGCTGGAGAAGAGGTCTGATAGAGCAGAACTCTGGAAGAAACTCCATAGGAAAGCACTTACGGTTGTAGTTTTCATTCATCCCTTCAGCCTGAAACCAAAAAATTCTATAAGAATTCTTTCCATTCTCCAGAGTCTGAATAAGTATTGTTTGTTGGAGCAATAAATATGAACAAGAAATCAGTAAAAATACTTTCCTTAAAAAAAAAGAGCATTTTTTCATTGCTGTTTTCTTGGTGCACTTCTGTATGTGTGGTAACATCAGAATATAGGCATTCAGTTGCTGGTAGGTAGTAGCATCACAAGTGCCCGCTGACTTTTTCCCCCCCCTCTCATTCTTTCAATCTTCTACTCTTCCACTCCCTAAAAGCTGTTTTTCTGTCCGTGTTGGACCCCACTGCTTCCCTTTTTTTCACCAGTATTTCCTCATCTTTCTATTTGCTCTTATACATTTCCTGATTCCACACATTTTTTCTAACATCACTGTGCCCTTACCATCTCCCTCGGTGTCCCTGCATATTCTCTCTCTCCAGCTCGCTGCTCCTTTTGAATGATCTGTTCTTTCTCCCTCCTTTTTTACCTAAATTGCTAAACATGACCCTGTTTTAAAATAATCAGAAATAACAGGACCTGTTTGTTTAGGCTACCTAACTTCTCTCTGTTTGAGATATAAAAAATAGTATTGATTTTTGTCTCAAGATAGTCTATTGTCATGCAGTCATTGGCAAAACGTGAAAAACTCCAGTATCTTCTTTTTGTCTGGACACCATGGAAAAATATCCTCACAGAAGGTGAGGAAACTTTCTATGATGTTTTGCTTGGCCTCTTGACAGAAGCTGCACTTGCTATGGCATGAAGAACAGAGACCCTAACTGAAATAAAACCTCTGTTAATACTTATCAGCAAAGCTGCAGGGAGACACTTTCCTTTCTTACCCCTTTTAGAGCTCTTCTGCCCCAGTGTTGCCATGGCCCTGTCTTTGGCCAGTTTTCAGGTAGCTTGAGGCACAAGAAAGAGTTGGCTCATAAAAGAGAAGAACGTTTAATCTACAATTTTGTGTGAGCTGTTTGGAGTAGTCATAAAAGTTCCATTTGATAGAAGTGCTGGGAATTTTCTTTTCGACAAGGTACACCACATATTTCTGCTTCAGTAGAGATTGCAATATAAGCCTGTAAAAATACAAGATGAAGACTTGCAAAAATGTTTCTTCATGTAATTTATGGCATTTTCTAAAATGCCTTCGTGTTTTTTCTCCCTTAGAGACATGTAAAGAAACAGACTAATGATTTAGACACAGAGATGTGAAATACTGCATCAATAATATTTCTCCATACTTTTTTTTCCTAAACCAAAAAGCATTTTTGAAGTATTATCTACAAAATATGAGGCAAAGTTACCCACCTGAAAACATTACCTTGGAAGTAACTCAGAGCACTGATAATTGTGATTAATGTGGCCTGCAAACTCCTGTTGACAAGATCTTGACACAGAATCACACAAACAAATAATGTGTTGGCCTTTCACTCAGCTTCCCTCCTCCAGATATTTGTAGCTTCACATGCAGAAAGTGGAAATACTTCTGGCTGTAGAGAAGCAATGCTAATAATGTTAACATTTGAAGCTATTTTCATAATGCTCCATTTATTCAAATTAATTTTATGTAAATTATTTTGCAATTTTTGTATTTCTTTTCACTTTTCATAACAAAAGACAACAGTGTGTGTCCTAATGTAAGACTAATTGCATTCCTTGCCATCTACTTTTAGAATTTTTTGTTTGTTCAAGTATTACAACTTCCCCATTTTTCAGTTAGTGTCATTTTTTTCTTAACCTGTTTTGGTACGTTTCAGACCTAAGTATTTTAATTCCTTCCCTGATTGTACACGTATTTTGAACATTTGTCCTCCATTCTCTTATGTTTGCACAGAGGTGAATAATTCCTTTCCCTTTTCTTGTAAATGTTCTATTTTCCCTAAATAATATTTTCAGTCTATGGAAGAACAGGAATGCTATTTCTCCTGAGAATGCTTTCTGTGCAAGACAATGAACAGTATTCCTGAAAGATGCTGCAGTGTTGTGCAGTTCTTTTTAACTAATATCTTTTTATTTATGACCAGCTTTCTGAGAAAACACCTGCTAGAAAGTGCTTGGAGGAAATTCCATGGAGAGTTCAGATTTTACTTATTGAAATCCTGCTGTTACTACCTTTTTGGGCACTCTCTTTTAAATGAGAAATATGATTCCTTATTGAAACTTCTTCCCTCAGTCTTCTTCCCTCTTTCTTGCTCCCTCCTGGTTCCATGATTAAATTTTTTGAAAATAGTGTATGTCTGTCTCCTTGGGTTGTTCAGCATAGCCCTGAGGATGATCTGCTCTTCTAAGAAGAGATACTTTAACATTGAGAATCCTCAGCTCTTGAGTTGATTCGGCCTCCAGGGCCAACACGTGTTCATCTCCCTTGTACTTCTTCTTTTGCCCTGCTGGAGTAAAACCTGATGAAAATTGCACCAAAATCCTTTTACCTCTAGAGGCCAGACAGTCCTCATTTTGGTTGAAAGACTTGGGGACCTTGAATGCAAAGTGTTATTACAGAGTCCAAATGGAAGGATGGTGAGATTAAATACATTTCTTTCAGACACTGAGTTGACTTTTTATAGTTCAGTGACCCAAGGAATCTAGGGCAAGGTTATTTTCTTACATACTTGAGGGAAGTCCTTGTGGCAGCTTTTAAGGAACACATTACATTTTCCTCTCAGAATATGGTGGCAATCTATAACTCAAATGTCTGTGATGAGAGGGAACAATGATAATACCAGGTAAGAGAAACAGAACATTCTGTCCCTTAGAGAGCTCAGAAAAATGGGAAATGTGATGTGCATTGATTATTTGAAAAAGTACAAGTAGCAACTGTTCAGATGCATTTTGTTGTTATTCTCAATCACTACATGTATTTATTGCTGATTTTGTCAAAAAACCCAAACAAGTCTTGTCAAACAAGATATACACAGGTAGGTTTGTAATAAGATATATACAGGTAGATTGTCCAAGATTAATCATATTGCCAGCAAGTACTGAATATCCTTAGTTGGTTTCGTTAGAACATACATGCATATGCATTATATTTAATAAATCCCAAGAAAAAGGAAATTAAAAAAGAAAATTATTATTATCACGCGATGTGTGAAGATGAGATCTTGAAACAACTGTGTGAGATGTTTAGGATAAGAATCCAGCCAGTGATGCTAAGAGCCCTCTTGTATTTCCAACATGGATACTTTCAGAGGTGGTGAGGCTTTAGCAGGACTGATACCTGGGTAATCCAGCTGCTCTGTCCATCAGGAAATCTCTGTCCTAAGATGCACCCAGCAGAACCACTTTGGAATTTCATTGCGATGTGCCATAGACACCCCCATTTCTGCCTCTTCATTTCAGACTGTGAGAATGGCCTTCATTTCTGGTTCTCTGGGCAGTGGCTGTCAGGGAACTTCTAGGCCATCTGGCCCCTCCCCTCCAGTCAGCCATTTGCAGTGGTATGGTGCCTCAGAATTTGTTCTCAGGGCAAACTCTTCCCTTGGCTCTCAGAGTGATGAGAAAGTAACTGGGAAACTTAACTTCCAGAGTAGTCAGTGCTGACTTTTTATGCAGATGGACTCTGGATTTCTCTTGGTCTTGGAGTTTTATTCATTATTTTTCCACCAAAATGGTTCTGTGCTACACTAAAGCTGTTTATTTAACAGCATCCAGCAATGTAGATCAATTTGCATGGTCAGTTGATATTACCAAATTCAGATCCTTTTGTGAAGAACTAAGAGGCAGTCAGAAACCGTGGAAACATTTTTTTCTCTTTCTTACTGTGGTTACATATTATGTTGGATATGGACACATCATCTTTCCTAGATCAATGGAGAGAAATGATTTGGAGTAACCTGTGCTTTTTGTTTCTGGGCTGTTTTCAGTTCAGGGGAAATTAGAGAGGATTGTGTGTCACTTGGAAATTGTTTCCTATATGTACCTATCTTCATTTTCCTAATTAGATGATACTGACAGACTTATGTTGGAAACTTCAAAGACCCCCCAGTTACTACTTACACTTAGGGGAAGGAAATTACTTAAACTAAATGGTATAAAATCTTTGCAAAATTGAATACCAATGTAACCATTAATCGTTGTTGGCCAGGAGCATGTGCTTTTTTAATGCAAATATGGAGTTTCAGCCCTAATACAACTTCCATGTGCCCAGAGTTGAGGAGTAGAACTAATCCAACTGTTCCTCTTAATCTTTTAACCCTGACCTGGTTCAGCTTGTTTGTTTTTGATTCAGAGACTGAAATTTTTGATAGATGTATATTATAATACTAATTACTAAAAGATACTATAATTGACTGTAGAAACAGAAATATTATGTTGTTGTCATAATGTATTAAGATTCACTCTGGATCTTTGCCCAAAGTGAAGGAACTTCAGATCCAGGACTTCATCCAGTTCCCTTTCCCTTTGCCTTTTCTCCCCCTTTCTCCAAGTGCTGTATTTGTTCTAAAAGTATTTGTTGTTAAAAGGAAAGAAAACCAAATTGACAATTATGGGAGACCGAAGTTTTCCTTGAGAGAACTATATGGGGAATGATGGATCAGCTCAGAAAGCTGTTCTCAGAAGCGAACTTGAATGTGCAGTTCAGTAGTTGAGCCACACTGTGTCACCGTTGGACTTCACTTCCTTCCACTCTATCTTTCCCATTATAGGTGAAGATATTTACAAAGCCAGAGAAGAGGGGTCTGAAATGTGGGGGGCAGTTGAAGTACAAGAAGATGAAGATACTCTTGTGGAAGTTCCACTGGACCAGGTAGTGATTGAGCTTTAAATAAATGTTTGGTGGGTTTTTTTTTTAGGATTACAGACTGTGTGCTGTTTTTCTTTCCTCAAATTCTTTCAAGTGTACAGCATAATTCTGCAGGGATGACTGGAAGCTCAACTATATGGCTTCTTTTTATGGCAGCTTTAGCAAATCTTCCTTTCTGTGTTAGCATGTCAAATGTCAGTTACCTTTTCATCAGCTTCAGAACTGCTCCGAGAGCCCTTATAGAGCCTTAGAGAATCAGGACTCCCTACTGTTACATCCTACCAAATAGGTTCACCTGGATTGCAGTCTCTTTATACTGATGGAGCAGTATTCCTCCAGTCCTGGACCACAACAGATGTGGATTTATCTGATTTTTGTTAAAGCTGACAGCACTTTGTTCTGTTGGAGCAAATTTTTTAATCCTAAGATTTATGTGCAATAATTAGGTCTTGATAACCAAACATTTAAAGATTATATCTCTCTTGTTGTACTTTGATTTGTACTCTTGTGGACTGAAATAACACAGAGAATAGGTAAATTGAAGCTTATTCCAAGGAAGAGAAGAGTAGAACTGCTTAAACTATTTGCTGAAAAAGTATGTGGGTTTTTTCTGCTAACTAATTGCTCACAAGACTTTCTCATCCTATGTGTTTGTAGGAATTTGCCAACTTGTTCAGTTTTGTTTCCAGTCCACAAGCTGTTCCACTGTGCTTTTGATGTCTATTGATGGCTTGGCCACATTGTGGCCAAGTCACCTTGGCCACAAAATAATATTTCTGATCCATGCATTGATGTAAAGAATCACAGTTTATCCAAAACGTTTCTCAGGCTTAAAATCATCCCCAGTGACATCAGGAATTCTTGGGCATTTTTTTGACTTACTGGTGGTCAGCAGTGTGGAGGACTGTTTTTTACTGTGAGACTGTAAACAAGTGGGAGGAGTTAAAGATAATAGTGTGTAAATACACTTCAGTTAACCAGGGCAACCTGACAGAGCATAACCAATCCAGGAGATTTCTGGAGTGTGTTGCAGTCAGGTTTTTGATGTAGGTAGTGTGAGACATGGTTAGGTGAGGCGTTCTGCTGGATTTGCATCTGAAGAATAAATAGAAACTTGCTGGGGATGTGATAGTGGCAGCCTTAATTGCGATGGCCGTGAGATGGTAAGAGTGAAGATGGTAAGCCCCTGAAGAAGGTGGGATGGAAAATAACAAAATAAAAATCCTAGAAGTTAGGAGAGTTGCCTTTGGCTTGGTTGAGAAACTGACAGCACGATCCTGTGTGAGGCTACCCTGAAGTGTGGAGGAATTGAGGAGATCTCAAGATTCAAGAGAATCTTCCTCAAACCACAAGAACTGTCCCCACTGTGCAAGGAAACAAACAGGCATACCAGGAGGTCAGTTTGAACAGAGGACTCCTGACCTCACACTAAAAGAGGTAGAAGAGGGGATAGACTCCTAAAGAGTAATATAGGGACATTGCCTGGATATGCAGAAATGGAATTGAGAGAGCCAAAGCTTGTTGAGAAATGGAAACTGCTGTGTGTGATTGGGAATAACTGACATGGATTTACTATGCACAGATCATACTTTACCAATCTCATTGCCTCAATGATGAAATAACTGGCTCTGTGGAGGAAGAGAGAGCAGTTATTGTCCTTTATCTTGCCTTCAATATAGACTTCTGTATTTGTAGGAGAAATTGAAAGAAGGGTGGTAGATATGGAGAAGGAAGGTATCCTTAATGAGGGTAGGGACTGGATTTGAGGGCTGAAAGGCCCATTTTTCATCTGAAAAACTGGCTGATTTGGTGAAATTTAAAAGGTCAGCTGGTTGAGATTTAACTGGCACCTGTTTACAGATGGTGGTCCTCAGAGTTCGATATTGGATCTGAGACATGTCCATGGGTAGCATAGATGGTGGCATGGGACACAGCCTTATTCAGGCCCAGCTGTCATTATCAGGGTGCATGGCTGTCTTTCAGAGCAATTATCAGGTTGTATGCAGGTTGTATGCAGGGCTGTCTTTCAGGGCAATCTCAACAGCTTGAAGGAATAGGATGACTTGAGCCTCATGAAGTTCAACAGGAAAGAGAGGTACAAAGTTGTGCACCTGTAGTGCAGTAACTGTTTCAGTACAGTCTTGACACAGGTGGGCTAGAAAGGAGCTGCAGAAAGGGCCATGCAGCTCCTGTGGCTGGTAAGTTGAGTCAGCAGTGCTCCCTGTGGGGAGGAGGTGGACTGTGCAGGCTGGGCTAGTAAAAATACAGCCAGCACATCAAGGTCACTGATTATCTTTCTTGCCTCAACATCTCTGAGGTTGCATCTAGAGTATTTGTCCAGCTTTGAGTCCTTCCCAGCAGAAGAGAGATATTTACAAACAGGAGAAAGTTCAGCACAGGAACAAACTAGAAAGTTTAGGGGGTAGAGCTTATGACACTATTTAATTGTTTACTAAATTGTGCTTACTATTTAGTTGGCTGGTTTTTTTCAATTTATTTGCATTGTGTAAGAGAATAATAGACGTATACACCTTTAGCTTGTGTTCTGCTTTAAAAAAAAATACTTGAGGGGAAATAGATGTTTTGTGAACTTACTATTTTGAAGAATGACACCATGCTGTCTGAAAAAAATATGGGTTTTATCTTAGGCTCCTGTTGCTAAGAAAGATCATTCTCATTATTTTTTCACTTTAATGGGAAGGAATGTTGCTCAGCTATTTTGTAGACACTATTCTTGAAGGCACATGAATCAGGTGATAGAGGCAACAAGAACATGATTGTCTTGGTCCCTGATGAAAGGAATGCTGCAGCTGTGTCTTTTCGCAGCACATACCTGCCCCAGCCTCAGAGTCTTACATGCTGAACGCCACTGGGCTCATCAGCCCTGTTAATTGTGGTTGTCCTGGTGAGGTGTCATGATAATTAGGATGTGTTGCATTATACTGATAGCACTGACATTGGGGAAGAACATGACGGCTGTTGTCTTATTCTTTGTTTCTTATGACATCCTGAAGCACATCCTGCTCTGGTCTTGACAGTGTAATAATCAAATTCAGAAATGATTAGCCTGTTTATTGGCCTCTGAAGGTGTGTAAAGAATTCCTCTGGGTGGTGTAGAACATTTGGCTGTGTAAATTGTGTTGTCTGACCTTAGTTTTTAGGCTGACTGCAATTCATATGAAATCCAGCCCTGGAGACAGCTGCCTTACTTCTCCACAGAGAACCAACAGCACAGGTAGTAGCTCTGTGTGCCTCAGCCAGTGGATGGTGACCATCCCTAGGGAGGGGAAAAACTCTACTGTAACTTTTCTGTTTCACAGTGGAACTGTTCACACAGTTGCCAGTGAGCATCAGATGTGCTGGCAAGCTTGCAATGCTGGGAACCTGCTGGATACCTCTAAGCTCATGTACCAAGGTCCATTCATAATCTTTAGATGGAGAAATTTTTCACTTGCTACCAACAGATTTTGCTATCTGGACAAGGAACTGAAGCAGGTGTATTTGATGGGGAAAAAGTATTCAAAAATCAGTCATGCACACTATGAATAATCTGATTTTCAGGTTTCTGTAAGAGTCAAAGCACCAAAATTTACTGCAACACGAGCCATGGTTTATATATAATGTTAAAACTTCATGTATAGTTTCCTTGGTAATCTGGCAAGAAGCCACCTCCTTGTGAGTAGCACGTAGTACTTTTTATTCCCAGATAACTAAGGTCACTCAAACCTTAGGAGCCTTTAGCGTTTTACATGTTCAGGTTCTTATTAATGACCATTTTAAATTGTTCTAAATTCTGTGATATAAAGCATTTTAGCTTTTTCTTATCTGCACTGCAGTTTCTGTTATTGCTAGAAATATGGGAAAGGACAGCCAGCCAGGGCTTGATTATCTTGCACAATGCATAAATATTTACATGCCGGCTTTCACTAGAATGCTGACACTTCTGATAGGCTATCATTTCCATCAGCCACATAAATGAGGTGGTGAAGATAGAGCTTCATTTTTTTTCTTTTTATGCACCTTCTCTGTCTTGCTGTTTGAAGTACACAGTTGAACAAATGCCAGATTAGCCATTAACTAAACCTAGTGTTACACTGGCTAGACACTTGCTTATGTCCTGCTCTGTAAAATGCTGTCTGCCAGCTAAAAACACATTAAAAGAACAGGGTTTGCTTTACTCCACACTGGCTGACAGTTGTAATTGAACATCAAGGGAGAAAAAAAATAGTATTTTGCCTTAAACCAAATCAGACCTTTCTGTTCTATATTCTGTACCAAGACTTCAGCTCCCAAATACAAAATGATTCGTTTCTTCTTTTGACATGCAGGCTTACTCCAAGTTGGTTGTTTGCATCTCTCTGTCAACATTCATGGGGGCTGATGACAGACTATGAAATCAATTGTGCAAATAGCAAGGGAACAAGGTGATTTTGTAGCAGTTCTTGACAGGAAGCAGCAAAACAATAGTAGTTGCTTATTGGAGATGGTAATTAAGTGTGTTACTTTGAACTTGCTGGTAATAATGCAAATATATTCAAAGTAACTCCAAGATAAAAATGTCTAACTTTTAAAGCTTTCAGAAAAAACCTACTCTTTTTTCTTTCTTTCTATGTAAGTTGTAAAATACAAAAGCAGCAGTTTGTAATGATAATACTGAAATAACACTGCAAGTTTGCCCTGGTTTATCCATTTCCATACACACAGTTGTTCTTCTCCCATGCTGAGCCCTTGGGAGGTGGAGTAAGATGGGAGTTATGAGATCCAAAGTTATCCAGTGCGTGACCCCATAAGGAATCAGGCATTTTGTTGTGCCAGCCTGCTTTGCCGTGGGGTATATGATACTGGCTATTAAGAGGTGATGTAGAAAGAGTCTGTTTGTGTTTTGGTTTGTTCTTTGGGTTATATTCCCTCTCCAGATTCATCATCCCCATCTGCTTCTCTCCTTCTGTGTTTATTTGTAAAAATTGGTGGATGATAAATTCATCTAACTGGTTTGGGTTTTTTCTGTAGATGTTCACATTCTTGGTTCTTTCATTATCTATTTGTTTTCCATTTTTACAGACATGTCCACTGATTAATGCAGTCCCCCACTCATTATTTCCCATTTCCTGGGCTGTGTTGTGAGATTGTGTATCTCCTCTAGGTGAACTGGAGCTGGAGTATATCATCAGTAGCAGAAAATTTGCACCTTGCATTCGCAGTTTTCATTATGGAGTATACATTCTGCTTTAGAAACCTAAGATTCAACTCAGTGAGCAGAATAAAATGTTTATCTTCCCCATTGCCAAAGGCAAAATGTTAAAGTTTACATTGATTCAACATTAAAACAGGCTGACTGCTTGAAGAGACATTCTTTGATTAAAAAGGCTACAACTTTTTAAGAAGAAACATTTTGCACTACATCAGTAAGGATTTCAAAATGGCATTTGGAAAGAACACATGCAGAACTTCTTATGCTCAAATTTCACTACAAATGATGCAGCTGTAATTTAAGCCTTATGAATTTTGAGTGCTGACAAGCCAGCAGATAATATTTTCCACTGCATGTTCTTCTTTCAGCTCCATTGATTTACACTTAATGTTGTTATTGTTTGTCTGTGTGAGACAGGAAACTTACTCTGATTGGTTGCTTTCAGTTCAGGATGAAAAGGGAGATCTTTCCTTGGTTTCTACATTGGGTGACTGTGATTTCTGAAGTAGCAATATCTGATCTTGTCTTTAGAGGACTGTGTGGCCAACAGTTGAAGGCCCTTCACTTCTTCTGTGTGAAACCTGCAAATGCAAATCTCTTGTAAAACTAGTTTTGATAGCACTTTGAAAAACTTTTCCTCTGTGTAACCCTGTTTTCAAAAATTTCAGCAATCTTAGAGCAGGCAGTTTCTCAAATTGCTTAACTTACAGGGTACTTTTAATTAATTTCAGAAGAACCAGTTTCTGGAGAAAATGATTTCTGTGTTTTTACAGTCTCAGTAGGACTTCTTTTTAAATGCTTAACAATTTTCTCATTATCTACAGGTATGCTCAGCAGATCATACTCTATTGCAGGAAGTGAAGTTTAGGCAAATTTTAATGAACACGTGTAAAATGTTGTGGGGAAAAAATAAACATGAGTGTCACTGAAGTAGATGGAAAAAAGTATTTTTGACTTAGGTACATATTAGAAAAGTAAAGTTCTGATCAGATCATAAAATCATTTAATGTTTTGGGTTGAAAAGGACCTTAAAAATCATCTAATTTCAACCCCTCCACCACAGACAGGTACACCTTTCACTAGACCAGGTTGCTCAGAGCCTCATTATCCTGGTCGGGGACACTTCCAAGGATGGGGCATCCACAACTTCTTTGGACAACCTGTTCCAGTCTGTCAGCACCCTCAAAGCAAAGAATTTCTTCCTAACAGCCAATATGGCCCCACCCTGTGTCAATTTGAAGTCATTCCCCCAGTCCTGTCACTACATGCCATGGTAAAAAATACCTCTCTGGATTTCACAAGGCCCCCTTTAGGCTCTGGAAGGTGCTGTAAGGTCTCTCTGCAGCCTTCTCCAGACCGAACAAGTCTCTGAGTCTCTGAGTCTGACTTCATAGGAGAGGTCTATGTCCCTCTTGTGCTGGGGATCCCAGAGGGCAGTTCTCAAAGATGTTGGCTTCTCTATCCTGGCTGTATTGTGATTAAGGAATTAAGTATGCTTCTGTAACTACACAATGAAACCGATGAAGGGGGCTTGAAAAGCTGTTTTTTCTACGCTTCAGTTCTTTAGTTTCTATTCGTTCTAGTTAGACTTCTGGGTGCTGTGATGTTATGAAAAGTTAGACTTAGTGAATTCAGGTGCTGCATGTGTTGGAAAAAAACCCCAAAACATAATGCACTCATCTCATTAAAAAGTTGGAATTTAAATGTTATGAGGATAAAGACTTCTTGCCTTCATGAACAAAAGTGCATTTTTTGCAAATGTGGGAGCTATGTGGGAAGTGTAAGACAGTTGAACCTTAACTATTCATTTGCTTGTTTTTAAGAGCCTGGGTTTTGTAAATGATGTGGAAGAGAAGAGGGCTGCTGTCACTTAGCAACACTTTCTGGTTCAGGAACAAAATGTTTCGCTGTTGGAATCTGTACAGTGCTGCTACAAAACATTCCTGAGTAGGAGCAGGAGAGCTTTGGTGCAATTGAAGTCAAGTGTTGCTGTTGCTGCATTTGTGAGATGTATTCATGCTGCTCTTCATGACCATTAAGCTTTTTGTTATCTACCTCATTGTTTGTCTGCTGTGACCATTAGCCAAGTAAACATTTCCAAGCGGCTTCAATAAAGCAAAATTATGTTTTATATTAATGGTACAAAGTAATTTCTGCCTTAAATGATTTGTGATACTGCACTTTTCAGTATCAGTCATGCACAAACCTTCTGAGAGGTTTACATTAGCATCCCTAGAGAAAAAGAAGCCAAATGCTTCAATGTCTGAAGATTTCCTGACTTACTGCTTTTGAGTGATGATGGCATTTGGTAATGCAGCTCTTAATGAATGATAGCGTAATGAGTGTAATTAGAATACATCTTTCTTTTTTAAACACTCTGTTTTTGCTGAGATTAAAAATACTGTCAAGCAATCAGACTTCTTGAACACAAAATGAAATTGGCTCTGTTCCTCATCACCTGTTAGTTAAGTCAGGTTTCCAGAAGGAAAGCTGGGCCCATGTTTCTAGCAAGAGACTGAGAATTGCATCAGTTTTGCCATGTGCCTTTGGTTGAATATGCTTTTCAGTGTATTAGACATATACAGATCTTTTGTCAGTGAGTCTTTTTATTGCTAGTCCATGACAAGCAAAGAATTTTTCTCACATTTATAACCCATGAAGGTATAGTTTGAAAACTAGTTATTTTAACTAATATGCTTTCGAACATGAGACTGCAAAAGCATCACCTTTGCTTCAAAGATGCAGCCAGCAAAACAAAAAGGAAGTTTACTTCCTATTTTCTTTCTATTTTCTTTCAAAAGGCAAAATTACGACCTTATTATGATTAGTTCTGGCTATAGGAGGAATGGGGATATTCTAGCACAGTGACTGGATAAGCTCCCTCTTCTAGAACTCACTTGATTGTGAAAATTACCTTAAGGAATAGGAATGCTTCTCCAGTGCAAGTTCAAGTTGTGCTGTTGTTTTTTGAGGTGTGTAGACAGGGCCAAAGTAATTACAGTATCCATGTTTAGTTACACTGGGATACAACTGGCTGGTTGCTTCCAACATGAATTTTTGAGGTGCCTCTTGTTCTGTTATGGTCCTTGATATCCTTATGATAACTATGTTAAACAGAGGTGATAGACCTCAGGCACTCAGGCCTGGAGATCTATCCAGAGCTGTTTCTCTGGATTTGAGATGCCCTGAGCTTTTACAGAAATCACAAATGTGAGGGACAACTTCCTGTGAGCCAACACAATGGCCAAAGGCTGAACACTTGACTTCTGAGCAACAGGAAGAGCAGCACAGTCCCACATCTGTCTTGGCTATCCATCCAATGCATTCCATACAGGAATCTCTGACTGAGAATATTTTGGTTATTTAAAAGTTGAGTGATGAAAAGCTAAAAACGAAGATGGGAAGTGTCACTGCTTTCCCATCAGTATACAAGGTCATTGCTGACTTGAGTCTGATGGTTTCTGTAAGGATAGGTAGATCTCCATCAGCGTACATGTTTTGCATTCAGTGTGCCCATACTGATTTATTCTGGCTGAGAGAGCACAGTTTGTGGCAACTTCGGTGCATGTATAATGGACACTTTTTACAGTCGTAGGTGGGAGGAATGGCTGGACTGCATCAAATTCAATGCAAAGGTTCCCAGTGACTCCAGGGGACTTTAAATTACACCCTGACCCACCAAGTACTTTAATGTAGGCTTTAATTCACTATTTCAGATTCACTGCTATCACTGAAACTGTTCAAGAAGGTAAAGTTAAGCATGTACAGCATTTACAGGCTTTGGACTATTAAGACCTCTGATTTTCTCCCTTTTTTTTCTCTTTTCCTCCCTGCATGTATATATACAGATAAACATTCTCTTTCCCTAAATATGAAAAATACAAAATTTGCTAAGTATACCTCTTTCTCAGTGAAGAAGGTGTACTTAAAATAGAGAATGCTAATTTATGCATAGCGAGTAGGTCAATAAGATCTCAGTAGAAAGTATCACACTTTTTTTATATAAAGAGCAATGTACTGTTTGGTAGGAGATTTAGACCTTCAGTTTCCTCCCTACAGTCCTGTCTTAGGTCTGCTGTGCATTCTGGAATGCACAGTCAATGGTCATATTTCCATTTTAAAGGCTACCTTTGACTCTGTATGCAGAGATAACCGTACTACATCTTAGATTACCTTGTGAAAAGTCTTTTCCACTGGATCAATGTTGATTTTTAACTTGTTTCAGATGTCCATTCTTATGCAGTGTAGCTTGAAAGGAGATTAAACGAAGAGTGCATTTTGTTTTCCGATTATGAGCTGAAAACATGGCTCTTTTTTTTTTGTCTGTAATAGAAACAGCATTGTAGTAATATGCTCAGCTATCTCGAAATTTTCAGTTACTATAAAAACATTATACTTGCACTGATGGGAGCTGTTTTATTCATATTGTTTTCTACTATTATTTTTCTTGTAATTTAGCTTGATTGGTCAAGTTAAATTAGTTGGAATTGGAATGTTATTTCATGCCAGTTCTATGCTCTGTGAGCTGTCAGTGAGTTTCTGGGTACAGTTCAATACTGCTGTGTTTATCTTCTATGTTGCTCTGATTCTCTGATTTAACTCTTAAAAAATTTGCATCCTCACCTATTTTAGACTGATAAGGTCAAATGAGTCTAACTACCATAGCACTTTAGGAAGTCACTGTCCCTCAAATGTCCATTGTGCTTCCATACCAAAGACTGCTTCCACAGCAGTGAGAGCAGTTAAAGCGCTGGGATACATATGTTTACCCCATGGCATAAAGCCTACACACTTTCTTCTGCAGTCCAGAATGAGCCACCATACTAAAGCTGTGCAGGCAAGGGCATATATTCTCTTCTGCTGGAAATTGTAAAACCTTGGATAACTACAACAGCTAACTGAGAAAGTCTGTGTTGACTTTTCTTATCCTGTCTTCATTTAGTGTGTTGTAATGTCATAGCAAGCAGGTGTCATTAAGTAAAACCAAACACATTTTTAGCTAGTGGTGTCTGGTGCATTTAATTTTCCCACCCTCCCCTCTTTCTGGTTGGAATCCAGAGCTGCTAATTTCCTTAGCAGGCTGAAAGCAAATTAGTAGATAACATGCCTAAGACTAGCAAGTAGCTTCTGAGAATTTATGGATCTACAGATTCTTTGCTGTCTTTATGTGCTGCAGGTTACCAAGGTTGGATCAAGTTTGCTTTGGATGGTGCCTTCTTTGAGGGTTTCTGCAAAGACTTGACTTGTTAAAGTTTTATTTTAGTGATAATAAGGCCAGTTTGATGTTACTAGATGAAAGTGAGTCAGAAAGGCTTGAATAAAAAACACAGAAATGACTGTACTGCGAAAATTACTTATGGAGTCATTATTTACCTTGTCATGAAACCATGTAGTTTTCCTAGTAATTTCTTATTCTGTGGATTATTACAACACAATAACTTTTCCTTTTTGCAGCTGTGCCAATGTGGCTTTGTGAACGGGCATAATAAAGTTGTCTTATGTTACTACTTAGATATCAAAGCAAAATCAAGATGTTTCATCAAGAGGCTTCAATAAATTCTTACTGAAGTGGCTTTTATTAATATGTTGAAGGTGATGAGAGAATTCTTTTGAAATGTTAGGATTAGTGAGGAAAAGAAATTTTTAGAAGACAGCTTACTTCTCTATAGCAGATAGCTACTTGCATAAAGGAGTTACTGAGGACAGTAAAATTCCAAACAGTTTTGATTAAGAGATAATCTATTGCTCTCAGCTTGTTTGCTTTAGATTTAGAGTCTGATGAGGCTGGGTGGGAGGCAGACACTTTGCTAATCCTGTGGGATTTTTTTCACTTTATTTTCATTCATACCTCAGCACAAGTATGTCAGTAATCTTGGCAAGTGGGAGCATTGGTTGACTGAATAGTCAGATGACTCTTCAAAGCTGAAATTGGAAGGCAAACGACAAAAAACCATACAGTTTGTGCATCAAGCACCCAGGCTGTCATGAGATGATGCTGCCAGCAGTTTTATCTGTAGTGAATTTCTGATAACTCTTCTACAAGGTGAGGCAAGATCTTGTTCCTTCTGGCTGCTGGTCCAATTCTGTGTAGGAAAAAATTGCTGCCAAATGTCCAGCAAATCCTAACCAAGCCACCCTACACAGGGATCTTTGGGAAGTGGAATGATGTCTTGGAAGTGACCAGTAGGAGGTCTACCTCATCTCTCTACTTTTCTGTGTATACAAAGAAGACAAAACCGATGGGCATGGCATGGCCTGGCCATAGGTAAAATGTTTCTTGGGGCACAGCTTGTGGGCTAGTAATATATGATATTTTATTGTGACAGGACTTTATAAACAAGTATGTACTAAATGCTAGAAATTCCAGAAATGCTAGCTGGGACAGAGAAAGCTGTTGCTGTGTCAATTAAATCTAGCTCATTCCAGTTGTTTTAAGTGTGGTCAAATGGATTAAACCCCATGAAATAAACTTAAATCTCACCAACATATTTTGTAAATGAAGAATAAAAGGGCATTACAGGATGAAAGTACAGGAGCATAATTTTCTGTCCATGTAGACAAACTTCAGATTAGCATACTTACTCCTCAGTAATGATGCAATTGTGAATTTGATGTCTATTGCCTTTCAGAATTGCATGGAGCATTCTGATTTCAAATGCCTCATAATGCTGCTGCTTTTCCTTTCACCAGAGACCAGCAGAAACTGTAGATGAAGAAGAAAATGTAGAAGAGGAAAATGACAGGGGAGAGGAGGCATATAAAGGAGAGGAAGAATATCCAGAAGTGAATGGAGAGGAAAGTGGGGAAACCGTTAAAGAAAGAATTGAAGTGGAAGAAAACAAGAAGGAATTAAACGAAAATTATAAAGATGAATCAGGAGAAACACAGAATGTTGACCAAGCAGAGGAAGAGGAGTTTATCCATTTAAATGCCAAGAGCAATGAAGGAAATGGTGAGGGAATGGAGCATTTGAGCTACCAAGGTGATCTTCAGCCTGAAGAAGAAATGAAAGAGGATTCTGGCAGTCAGAACCAGGTGCATGTTTATTCTCTCAAACTGTTTTTCTTATGTGTCTGTACCTCAGACATTCATCTCAGCCTTAAGCTTCTAATCTGGTCTCTAAGTAGTTAATTTCTGATAAAGTCCTGAGGCCATTTATGAGAACTTCATTTTGTGGGAAAGTTCTGTCTGTATAGATCAGTTACATCAGTAATTACATTATATGGCCTCCAACTGAGAAAGCAGATGTTTGATGAATCTGCATCTTCTGCTTTCCTTAGTATGCTGAATTTTGAAAAAAGTAATGAAAAAAATCCTTTCAGTTTCCAGAAAAGCAGAATCATTTTACTACTTTGTCTTTTAGGACAGAGCAGAAGGATGTGTTCATGACACCACAATGCCTCATTATTTTGATGAACTGACTTTCACAGAAGTTGCATTTAATAAAGAACTTTTGCCATTGCTTTGTGGAAGTTTCATCTCTTTTCCTTAGAAATTGAAAAATATATGAAATGAACAGGACCCTTCAAAGCAAGGTGCTTTAGTCAGTTTAAAAGCAAATATCCTATTAATTTAGGATACATGGCAATGTGCTGTTGGCTTAGATGGAGAGATGCAGTACACATAAAAAAGGAGAACTCCCCTGACTGGCAGATGAGCTGACCAGCTAACAGATTGTGTAAAACAAAGTGTTTTGTTTGATGGGAAGAATCCAGGTCTGGGAAGAGTGGGATTCATGAGTGTTAGAAGGAGAGCAAATTGCTGCACATTCCCTGCCTACAGGCTGCTGAAAAAGTCCCTTCCTCTTCTTCCTGTGTCACTGGAAATGGTTTCTTCCACTTTGCAACTGGGCTTTCTTCTGTTTCTTTATGACACACAAGAATATTTTTTAATTGAGAGAGCTGAGTAACATGACATTTTCTTGGCCTCCGAATTCTGTGCTTCATATATTTGATTTTTTTTTTGTTTTAGATAAGCTGAAGTTATTTATGGAAATGGAGAAAGTGAGTGAGCATTCACTTTAAATGAATATGTGGGTAACTCGATGAAAGAAGTGTAGGGGGTAACCTCTAATGTGAGTGCTTTCTCCTTTGGAAGACATATAAGTATAAAGTAAATGAAAATTTTAACATGATCACAATTGGAAAACATTTTTTTCACATTAAGAGTACCTTGTGGAAATTTTAATATGAAGTGCTAATTCTGTATTGAAAGGAAGCAAAATCTTTGATTCTCGATGAAGCTAACGGTGCCTGTCCTTTTTCTCGAGGTTGATCCCGGTCTTGAAAAAACATCCACAAATCCAAGGGTGACAATCACCAGCCCACAGGAAAGTGAAAAGAACGACCAGAGCAATGACTATGCGGCAATTGCATAGACAGGAAAAATGTAATGAGCAGAAAATGAAAGAGGATCACACTTCAAATATAAAGCATGTTATTTTTTGTGATTGGTAACTGATATTAGGAAGGCAGGTTGAGTGCGCATGTAATGAGTCGTGAGATGATGATGCTCTATGGACTGATGAAAAACAAGCATTTATATCTACCAGAAGAACATGGAATTATTTTTACAAGGTGAGATTTTCTGATAGGATTTGAGGGGGGAAATACAAGAGTACTTTATAGTAGTATTAGAAATAAATGAACTGTTCTGTGGTGTGAGGTAGTGAGAAGTAATAGAATAACCACAAAAATTACACTCTTCCAGGAAAAGGAAGAGACCCAACGAGATTCAATGTCAAAACTTCTTTGTCGATTTGTTCAGAAAAGTAAACTATTTTTACCTTTTAATTAGGACATGTGTAGTTTTTCCTCTAAAATTCCACATGATATGTATGATTTTCAGGCATAACATTAAGATATAACTAGAATACGAACTAGAATGCGTTCCTCACTTAATGGATTTATGCCAGAAAATTGTTTACTATAATTAGGGGCCAGTTCTAATGTTACTAAATAGTAGATTTTCAGTAAATTAATTAGAATTATTAGCTTTTGCATACATAAATAGCACTTACTTAGCGCTATGAATTAATGTGGACAGCCTACAATACTGCAGCTTTAGTTTCCATTTAAAACACAAAGTTTTGTTGATTGTCCTTCACTGATTCACTAAACAGTGAATTATTGTCATCATGAACGAAAATTAAAGAGTATGTAGTAGAATAGTTTAAAAAGTTGAATTTGGATGCATTTGTAATTCAGTCTAAGAGAAACTTAATTTACTAATGAACTAAAAAAAAGAACATGCCTGGATTCAGACTGAAATTTCCATGAAACCATTGCTGTTGATGGAGTCATTTTAATATGATGAGCCCACCAGCTTTCTGTAAAAGTCAGGAACAATTATTGCATTTATGAACCCTTTGCATAGCCTTAATGGTTGGAAGTGTGTCATCATCCTTTTGAGCAAGCAAAAGATCCTGATAGGCTGTGGCTTAATATGCATTAGTGAATAAGGCATTGATCCACAGTATTCGTTCTCTTAATGACACTGATTCCATTGCTCTTATCATGTCTCTGTTAGTAATGGGAGTAATTTGTAGTTCATAGAAATACAGCCCTGAGCAGAATTGTATTAATTATACAAAGGAAATAGTGGGTTTCCTTATCGTTAATGCTAGTAAATTATTACTACAAGAAACTAAATGTCATTTTTGTTGATTTCATGCCATTAAGACAAGAATTACATTTATGAACAAATCGAACTTGAAGCACTGTTTAAGGAATGTGAAGAACTACTTGTCATAACTGAAACTCAAACAAACATCTTCCTTTCTTCTCCTAGTTATTAAATATATTTTTCCAATGTAATAGAAATATGTGGAGATCCTTCAGGCATATTTCTGTGCTTTGGCAATGTAAGTATAAAAGACATCATCTTAAAACCATATGAACAGGGTTAGAACAGTTTGCCCTGTGGCATCTCTGAATTGTCTGTGAAACCTGTAGCTTCTGTTGAACTGTCTGGCAGAGATCGAAAGGAATATTGCATTTGTGATCAGTTTAAAATGAGCTCCTAATTTAGCCAAGCTCTTAACCAAAGTATGTGTGCTTCTTTTTTTTTGGGACAGCAATTAAGCCTATGCTCAAATATATTTAATTTCTCTGGGATTTAAAAAGACGTTTATAGTTAAGCAGAAGTAAAAACCAACCAACTCTCCCTCACAAAAAAACCCAAACCAAACAAACAAAAAAAAAAAAAACAACCAACAAAAAACCAAAAACACAACACCAAAACCAAACAAAACAAACCAAAAACCCAAAATAGAGTGAATAAAATAACTGTGGGTGACTGTGAGGTAAAATGACACAGGTGCCTTTATTGTTGGTTTCTATTTATACCTTCTGTCTGCCAGCAGTTTCTGTCATTTCTTCCCTTTCCCCAAAAGTTCGGTATTTTCCATGCTTAAAAGACTTAGAAATATCAATAAGAATAATTTAAAAGATTAAACTAAATTCTAGGGAAATGTAATGTTATAATTTTCCTTTATAGGAACATGAAATCCTTATGAGTGTCATTCAACTTTGAAAATGTTTCCTCCTCTGTTCTAAGAAAGACAGGATATATTTCTTTAGAAAAGCAAATCAGACTTTTTGGAAATAGAGATATAACCATTTTATCATTCACCTTGCAACACTGACGTGAATTTTTTATCAGGTTCTTTTATTTAGGGAAACTAGTTTATGCCTAACAAATAATTCAGATACTGGTGGTCTTGCTAATAGTTTTTCTGTCTGGCTCTGCTGTGCGTGGTGGCTTAACTCAGTTTCATTTAAATACATTATTTTGTAAAGTTTATATAATGTTATTTTATTAAGCTTATGTGCAACAATTCTGAGGGTTTTTTTAAGAATTGTTTTCTTGTTTTGCTTTTATTTAAAAAAAATAATTTGCTGTTAAAAAGAACTAGTACAGATATTCCTGTGTTTTCTCTTGTATCAAGGCCTGTTTGATGTTAAATCTGTCTTTGGCTTACTGACTTTATAAATTTGGTGATTTTGCAGCTGATAGGATTCTCCCATAACTAAAATTTTAAGAATCCCAACTAAACTGATTTGGTAGTTTTTGTATTGCTACTGTGAAAGAAAATATGTTGACAATTTAGCTGTTACATAGTTATAAACGTAAGACTGATGGCCCAGTTAAACTTGCCCAGGGAGCTTTTTAATGTCACAGTTTGGGTTAGGCCTGGGTTATGGTATGTGTGTGCTGTTCAGGCAATACTCAGCAACCACGTGAGTTTTATCTGTTCACTGGCAATTCCTGGGAAAATTACCAAACTTCTATGTGTCATCCTGCTGAGATTCCTAATTCAGCAAAGCATTAAAGCCTAGCCCTAAATCCCGTAGGACTGGAGTTTTCATTGAATCTTAACTAATGCTCTGGTGCCTTGACATCAGAGCCAAACTAAAATTAGTTTGTGGAAAGAAATGGGTGAAAATAAGGAAAATATGATCCCCACTCAGTTTCAACTAAAGTACAGTGAAATAAACCTGTGTGCAGAATAAAACAGTGTGAGTATTCTGATTATTTGCAAATATAGGGAAAGGATTGTTGCTTGGGTATTTTGACTGATTACCCCAAATATGGATTAAAACAACCATTAGATAATAAATGTAAATATCAAATGAAGTATCTCCAGGAAGAGTGTGTTTATTAAGTAGTTGCAATCAGAATGATTGAATGGGATGCACTCGAGGATGTTTTGTTTGGGGTGGCTGACAGCCTTCAATCCAAGCTTTAATCAAAAGAAGTGCTGTGGACATGTCAATAGACAGTGGAGCCATCTGCTCTCTGTAGATTATTGTGTGTGTGCACATTTGTATCCATCAGCTTCTAGACGTGTGTGAGTGCAGTAACTGAAGGCATTTGCAGTGTGCTCACACACACTGCACACATGAATCACGTGCATATTAATAGTTTAATCTTCTTATAATGTTAGTGATGGGGAAAATATTATTGTGTAGCTGAATTTTGCTATAATTACACAAGACAATATAACAAAAGCTAGTAATGACTTCATAAGAAGGGTGACATATTTTCTTATGTTGTTTGTACACTTTGGTTTTTACAAACTCAGAATTTTTGAAACACTGAAGTAAAAAGGAAATATTGGCCTGGGAGCTACTGAAAGCTATGGGGGACATAAGGAAGTGGACAGGATTTGGAAAATTCAAGAAAGAAAGTACATGTCTATAGTGCAACACATGATACCAAAACATTGAAAGGTCTTTAGGATTACCCTGGTGAGTGGCAAAGCCCCCACCATTGCCAGATGGGGCTGTCAGAGGACCTTGCTTGGGACTGTCCTGCAAGAACCAGGCTGTGCTTAGAGAGCCATGGGTGAGCCTCTACCCAGCACCTACAGCCTGAGTGTGGCAAAGCTGGGACCCTCTGCCCTCCCCAGCTCTCTGCCCTGCAAGAAAAAAGGTTTTTTCCCCCACCACTGCCAGCATGGATATGTTGGTGTTCCTGGTGGCTCCCAACCCTCTGCACTCCTTCAGAGACACTGCAGGACCTTTCCTTCTTCCCTCACCCCTCCTACACCATCTCACCCCCCTGGCTGCACATTCTGGGGGCACAGCCTGAGGAGGGTGAAAGGCAGCCCTCTGCATCTCTGCCAGGCTCTCCACCAGCCTAGACCAAGGGATCTGGAACATGGAAGTGCCTCCATCCCTCCCTGCTGGCAGGCTGCCCACTCCCTGGCCGGGCTCTGCGTATGGAAATCACAGAGTGCATGCCTCCTGCCAACACTGCTCCGTGCCTCCTGCTGTCTCTGGTGGCTGTTGGCTCCCACTGACCCACCTTCCAATGGGCACCGGGGAGGAGCTGAGCAAGGCACTGGCACAGGACTTCTCTCCAGTATGGCCAGTGTCTGTCTCACACAGGGAGCCCCGAGCTGGACATAGATGAGGGCAAGGATCACCTCCCTCCACCTGCTGCCAAGGCTTTGCCTGCTGCAGCCCAGGGTTCCCTGTCAGCTGCCTGTGCCCCAAGGGTGCTTTGATACCTTCAAATTGGGGCTCTTCCTGGGGTCCTCCATGACCCAGGTGTTTGCACAGCTGCTTCAGAGCTGGCTGTGCCCCAGCATTCTACTGCTGCAAGGGCTTGTCCCTCCCTGCTGTGGGAGACTGAAGTGTTATAATTTGTGGCTTAAACATCTTCATGAAGGACTTTTGCCTATCATAGCAAAACTGTATGAAATCTACAGAGAAGACTACCACGCCCTAACTAAGGCCCTGGACTTCACTTTGATGGAGATAAGATACACTCAGGTCTGGAGAGAATACATTCACAGAGGGATCAAGTTCAGCACCTTCGGGGTGGAGACCACTGCCCAGGGCTATCAGCTGACCGACTTGAACAGATCTCTACACCAAAGGAGGCGGGGAGGAGAGGTTTTGGGTGGTAAAAAAACGCCTCTGGTCTGAGGCAGAGAACTCTGCTGTGCCCCAGCTGTGGGGCCCCTTCACCCCAAGAAAAGCTGCATCCACATGAAGGGCAGCAGAGGAGGTTTCATGGCCCATCAAAGGTCCCCCCCAAAGGGGTCCCCAGACCCTGCATCAGAGCACTGCAACATGATGCAACAGATCCACAGTGTTGCAAGGGACAGTGTCAAAGACTGGCCCCCTGCAGGAGAGGTACGTGGACGTTCCCACCTGACCCAAGCATACATTAATTCATTGGATTCTGTACTTTTTGGCAGCAGGAGGCAAGGGACCTTCACCACCAAGAAGTCCAGATGGAGGGGAGCAACAAGACATCGTTGAGACCTTTGGGAGGGTGATATGTTTCTGCCTAAGCCATGTCATTCTCTCCCTATCCATNCCCTTTACCTCTTTTACTATTAAATAAAATATAGCAACTTTTTTGACACCAACACCTAACCTTGTTTGGTTTTAATCAAGTTTTGGGGTATATTCTCGGCTCGATCCGTTTTATTCACAGAGATGTAGTTTTCTTTGCTGTTCTGTGTTTAAACCAGTTTGTAACACCTGGGTGCAGTACTTGGCTCTGGCCCTGGTTGAGCTGCAGGAGATTTCTGCCAGCCTCTTTCTCCAGGCCATCAAGGCCCCCCTGCTTGGCAGCAAAGAGCAGTTTGTGCTCACCTTTTGGAATAACATGACTTCTTCCCCATAGTGGAGTCACTGAACCATGTTTTGAGACACGGAACTAAAGGTTTTATAAGGATCTAAGGGAAAATACATTTCTTAAAACTTACTGCATTGCTTTCAATGCTTAGTTTAGGTGCATTCTTTCTTTCTTCTTTCTCATCCTATCTCTACCAGAAACTAAAAAATCCTGTTCAGATTTTAAGGTTTTAAATATGAAACCATTTATATTTCCTCCTTCTTCAAAGCTGTTCAATATGGTAGAATGAAAAAGCATCGCTAGAAATGCATATTCCAATTTAAATGCAACACCTGGTAAGACAACGGTAAGACAATTCGTGTGAAAATGCTGAAACTTCCCTCCAGAATTACACCATTTATTTTTAAGCAAATGATTATTTTCAAATCAGATTATTCAAATCAGATTATTCTTATAGATATTCGTCATTAAGAAATAAACTCCCAATTCCTCTTTCCTCTCTAGCTGAGCAGGACTTTCCCACACTGTGAGTATCCCAGTGGCTGGGAACTGGGTGTGCTTGGGAAGAGGTAAAGTGGTTTGAGTCTTTTGGGACTCCTGCTTGAGAAGATGGAAACAACCAGCCCTAGGGGCGGGGGAGAATAGGCAGTCCAGCCTTCAGCTGAAGCAGTTTTGTGGATGAACCAGTTGAATGTCATAGAACCAAAGACAAAATCAATGCTTGAAATAGGAGGGAATTGTTATTTTATTATCAAAAAGCGGGTGGGTACTTCGGGTTTGTGGTCACATAGGTGAGTGAATTCTCCCACTCTTGAGGGAAGAAAATGTATTCATACTTCAGTGATATATAGTCTTCTCTCCTTGTATTAGTTAGGAAGGACCTCTGATTTAACTAGAGATTTGAGTGATTTAAACTCCTCTGTCTTAGTGATGAAGTGGTGGTGTCAGAGATAAGCAGTCACGCTCCCACTGCATTTTGAGTATTCAGCTTGGTATCCTCATAAAAACATTGCCCTTGCTTCCTCTGCTGCCATGGGTTGTGGTTTCATCACTGCATGCAATCTCCTCATCTTTCTGTTTCTCTGTTAGGTTTGCTTCTTTCAAGTTTGATTGTAAGAAAAGATATTTCTAAAAATCATGCCTGTGCCACGTTATTTCTCCCTTATAAATCGTTGATGCAAAACTGGCATCCTTAGAGTAACCTGAGCTTTCCACCTTCCTGTCATCTCTTGTGCTCCCACTGACCCCTGCAGTGATAGCACCAAACAGAAATAATCTTGGTGAAACAAGGGCTAGGAGTTGCATCCACTATTTAAAAGTAGTGTCCTTCTGCAGAGAAAGAGATGTGGCTGAAGACTATTTCTCCCCTTCATGCAGCACAAGGCCTAGCTCAAGATGACCAAAGGGTTCATTGTTCAAAGTGCCCTGACCACATCATTGTAGGTGGCTTATCCCAAGAAAAGGAAGGTAAGGTAGCTAAGCCTTTGGGTGCCTCTGGCTGGGGGCCTCACCCTCAGACACGTATGATGCTTGCAGATGGTCCTGTGAGTGTGCAAAAGGAGGGAGACATCTGTTGTAGTAGCATCGTGGCTACTCAGGGGATTTAGAGCCTTTCCCTGGAAGAACCTTCCCAAGTATGATTTTCTGTGGGGAAACTGAAGCAGAGTTTTTATTTTGCATAAAAGATGTGGATTGTTTGTTTGGTGTTTTTTTTTGGGGGGGGGGGGGGGGGGGGGTGGTGGGGTGGAGTGGAGTGAGGGTGGGTAGCTCATCTCAAAGACCTTAATATTGGTGTTGAGACTTTTTTTCATTTACCAGCACCTTCCACACTTGGATGTTCCACTGCTGTTCCACAGCAGGGAGAGCCCTGGTGCTGCAAAGGGCCCCTGAGCGTGGCTGCTGGGGGTGGGCAGGTGCCGGGCAGTGGCCTGGCTGGTGCACCAGGGAAGCAGATCATGGTGTGCTGACTGACCTAGTGGTGTTTGCCACTCTGCTCTCAGACAAACGCCTACTCCTCTGGAAGCCTCCAGCGAGTGAAAAAGGCTGCACACCACACTGCCTTATGAGGGCTCCTGTACCCAAAGAAGTGATGCACATGTCAGTGGCATGTGTGTGTCTGTGGGTATTGGACTCCCTGTGGTGCTCCCAGCAGCTTTGCTCCTTTAACTGCTCAGCCCTGCTAGATTAGTTTTCTTGCACATGGGATGAAGACTGCAGTCCCTGACACCTCTGTTCTCTGCACTTTGCTGTGAGTGTGCCTCAGCATAGGCCTGGTGTGCACAGGAAACATGGCCAGCAGCCTCCTTCCAGAGCCCATCTGGAGACACTTTGAGACTTTGAGTTTCTTCTAAACCAACATCTGTCAGGTCCACAGCTGGGTGTCTTAAAGATAAGGACTTGATGGCCTGGTCTGCACTGCTCCTGGAGAGAGGATTGGGACCTGCCTTGTGTATGCCTGCTTGCTGGCTTGCTCACAGACAGCCTGCGTGAGGAGACTTGGCAGCACAGAGGCCAGAGTCTTCTCAACATCGATGCCATGAGTGCATCTGCAAAGACAAAGCAATCTAGCTATCAGTTCTGCTGGAACTGCTTTTGAGCTGAGGCCTTCATAGTTTATGCCAGTGGTTCAGGAAGCTGAACTTCTGTGTGATCTGGAGAATATTTTCCTGTCATACCTTAGTCTAAATATATATGGTGCCTCAAGAGGGAGCAGTTTAGTTCAGAGAGCAATGCTGAGGCGCTCCTCAGAGGGCAGTCTGCTGCTGGAAGGGCAGAGGAAGGGCAGAGGACCCAGACAGTGCTCCGTGTCAGGGCAAAGATTTGTCTACATCTCATGTAGACCTATGGTTAAACACAAGACACGTGTAAAACAACAAACTCAATTTACCACTTTCCAGTCACATGATCACCTGGAGGTCAGCACAAGTTCTTTGCCATCCATTCTGTTGTGATTTTAAGCTAAAGAGGGTCTGGCTGCAACTGCTGTAATCATCTCTCTTTAACTGGTGTTCACTGCAAGGGATCAAGCTCGTACTGCTCCTCCCATAAGATGGTGATGTCTCCCTCCAGGGAAATCTGACATCTTGGCTCTCAGGGTACATGGGAGTTCACATGGCTGTTGTGGTGATTTTTGGAAGAGTGCTGGGGCTGCCTCTGCCCTAAAAGCTGAGCTACAGGCCGGAGCTAAAAGCTGTCACTGGCTCCTGTGGCTGTCCTGGGTCTCAGTGACTGCCTCTGCTCTGCTTTGCATTGATGGTGTGCCTTGCTCAGGGCCTGCCCAGTCACCTCTGATATGCCAGGGGAGGTGCACATGTACCCACTCATTTGTAACCTTCCAGAGCAGGGAGCCAGAGACCCAGTTAGCCTGTGTGTGAGGGATACTGGAGCACTGATTCATGCTCCTTGGAGATAGTGCCTCTGTTCAGCAGTCTTTGAAGTGAGGATTTTTGTCTTGGCACAAACTTGCTCCAGTTTCAGGAGAAGTGCTTTTGCAAGGGGTCATTCGAGAGCTGAACATGTTCTGAGCAAGAGCTATCTGAAGAAATTTCTTTATCATAGTATACTAAAGGGAAAAATGTATCCTTACACTAGAGAGAACGCACTTGTCCAACAATAAGGTCCTCATGCTTGTCTAGCCATCTGTGGGGTCCAGAATATTGATGCCAAAAGTTGACTTGGTTTTTTTAAATGTCTACTGCCATCAAGACTTTAGCCACTGTACTTACATTGTTTTGGTCACAGGTTTTAGACCTGCAGCAAGTTTTGCTACGCTTTCAATATTCACTGATTGTCTCTTCTGATATTCGTTGGCAGATGACCACACTGATGCTTGAAATGCTGCATTTCACCAGTTCTCCCCTGGGAATTCCTTCCCTTTCACCTCTCTCCACCTTCATCTCGCTCCTGCCCATGCTGCAGCCCTGCCTCCCCCATGCTCCCACTTCAGGCAGGCACATTTCGCACCCTGTCCAAGACATCTGTGTGTGGCAGGGGTCCCTCTCACCTCACCCCTGCTGATGAGGAGGCTTAGGAAGGAATTGTCAGGGCTCGAGGTTCCTGGAGGATGCAGGGAGGGGAACGACAGCAGATGCTTAAGGCATTAGGCAACTAGATGCAGGAAATAATGACATTGCAGAAAGGCCTCTTGCCCCCTGAGCAACAACACCAACACCAACACATCCTTGTAGCCTCAGGCTGGAGGGTTCCTTTATCCAGGAAATGGCCTGAAGCCTTGAGTGCCACAAGTTTTGAGGCTGAGCAGCCTGGAGCAGCATAACATACATTATTAAATTGACTAGCTTATTAGCATTGTTTAAAACTGGTCTTCCATCTATATTTGCAAAAGTCCATGAATGGTAAATAATGGAAAAAAAAGGTGCCTTCAAAAATCAGCTGTAAATAATTAGAAGAAAAACAATAAAAGATGTTATTTGATGCTGGCTCTTTTATCTGATGGGCTGTTAGAAGTATTTGCCTCACCTACGGTCAATATGCAGAGATTATTTTCATCTCAATACCTCTGTAAATTATCTGACAGCAAAACTGAGCTTTGGCCTGCTTAACGTGCATCAAGTGAACTGATGCAGGAAATGCACGCTGTGTGGTCTGCCACACGTCCAGGTAAGAACTGAAGAAAAATGAGGGGGTGGATGGATTGTTTGCCCAGAGACCAGAAGGCTTGAGAAGAATCACACATTGTCTCCAAATACTGGAAATAGGAGGAGACTAGGTGGGTCTTCCTGTTTACAGTGATGCTCCTCTGGGACAAACTGTCCCACGGGGATGAACTGGCAAAACTCAAGCGTTGTTTCTGTAAGAGGTGTGTGGGTGTTAACCCCAAATGGCTGGTGCAGGGTAATGCTCTGTAGAGATGTTGCTTCCTTCAGCTGTGTATGGACAAGGAAAGGGTGAGGCTGTGCCTCCACAGCCTGCTCAGGCAGCTTGTAGCTTATGGTCTCTCTACCCTGATAGTGAGCTGAGAGGGCAGCCTGCTGGGTAATGGCTGGATGACCGGTCACTGATGAATAATCCCAAGTGTTAATTCATTTATTTTACCAAAATTGTTCCATTCTTAGCCCTTTTTAGAAAGCTGCTGGGAAAGTGCATCCTGCTAAGATACTTGCAGTCTTTTGCTGTCTCCTTTGCATTTCATGTCCTCAGGGGCTGAGTAGCCTCCCTGGTGTGCAGGTTGTGCTGCTGCTCCCCCCTGCCAAACCTCTTTCTCTGCAGCCTCCCCATTCTGCTGCTGCTGCTGCTTTCATGAGGACCTGTTTGCTTGTACTTGTGCATGATTAAAAATCTCATACTTGGAAATGGCAGGCTGAGGCTGTAGCTGAAACTAGGAATTAAATCTGCTTACAGGCAGCTCAAGAGGAGGAATGTTTCTGTCTCTGCCTTTTGCCTGTGATTCACCATGAAAAAATGGAAAATAAAGGTGCTGAGGCAGCCTGGCGAGGACAGAACAGATGCTAACAGAAGCCTTTTCTGCACAGTGTGCTGGAGAAGCAGAGCTAACCTTCAGGAGGGCATCTATTAACCAAAATGAAGCCAGTGATTACCACTCAGATGAAAATTGTGATTTCTTTCACTACAATTGCAGAGAAAATGGTATTGGGCTGGGAGGGGTTGCAGTGTAATTTCAAGCCAAATGAGGCTAGAAGAGGGGCAAGAAATGAGGTGAGCATGAAGAAACTGAAAGGAACCTCTTGAGCAGGGAGGTCAAAGGGTTGAAAAAAGAAGAGCTTGGCTGCTTAAGCCATATTTTATTTGCACTGGGGTCTCCATTAATGTGTCCATTGCAAAGGTGATGGAGGGGAAGTCCCAAGCAGTCCCACAGTCGAGTGTGTGCCGCAATTTAGTGGGGATGGGAAAAGTGAAATAGTTACATGGTAGGGAAATGATATGTGCAGGGACAGGTTGCCCTCAACCTCACTAGAAATTTCCCAGGGAGCATGACTGCCTCTTGCTGCTCCCCAGCTGGAGGCCATATCACAGGCATTTTCCATAAGAACAGCACACTGTACATTTCCACTGCCTTTTGCTGATGCTTCAGCTCCTGCACCAAAGCGTGAATGTGTTAAAACATTACAAGAAAATGGATCTGAAAAATGTTCCTGACGTGTCTTAATCTTTCCAGTATGTGGCTTCTTAATAGTAACAGAGCAATTTTCTGCTCAGTATTTCTACAAAAGCTGTGTGTGGCACTGATTCTTTGCTGTGAAGGATTGCAGCCTCTGGAGGTCTCAGTTCTGGAAAGGCTCCAAGCAACTGAAACAAGGGTTTAATGAGATGAAACGTGTGTGGCAACATTAGCCATGACAACATTATCAGCTTTGCTGCTGCTGCTAAATCCCAAGGGCATTTCCTACCCCAGCAAGCTTTGGTAAAATCCTCAAGGGCATTTCTTTTCCCCTAGCACCTGGGTAATGCCATGCCATGACTCATCTGCTTTCATACTGTTCAGCTCCATGCAATGCGACTGAGCACCTGATGTTTGGATCCACTCTATCAATTACCTGTTGGGTCAGTTGTCCCCTGCATGAAAATTTAGTGACACTGGCATGTGTGGTGGGGAGTGTTTTAAAGAGAACTCTCTACCCACATAGCCAGTTTGGGTGAACTAGCCCAACCTCTGCTTTCTTTTCCAGATGGATTTTCAGTCAAACTTCCAGTACAGTGTTGACAAAACACAGCTGGAGAGAAGGGACTCAGTAATAGCTACAGGAGCCCTCGCTCTCATCTCCTTCTGTGAACTTCACTGTAAAACTTAAAATGTCACATTTCCACCATGCACAATTAAAAAGTCTCAGCTGAAAAGGCCAAGACAGCTTGACTCTGCTGCCCACACACCGAGAGCCCGACAGCAGTGAAAGTCAATGGCAGTAAACAACATTCCCTGCGACTTGGGCAGGAAATGCTGAGGACCCTCTCCACCCAAAATAGTGAACAAACAGCAGCAGTGACAGCCTCTCCACTTGCCTTGTGAGTAATCAGTACCCCTCAGCCCTGTTCTTGATGGCTTTCTTTATAAATACCCAGCTTCTCACCTTGCTTTTCTCACCTCAGTCTTCTTAATTTTCCTCTTTAGGACAGCTTCATCTATTTCTGCCCTGAGATTTTGAAATATTGGGTGTAATGTGCCTTTGTATTTCTAATATAAGGGTGCCACTGAATTGCCAGATGTCTTTACACCCACTTTCTTCCATTCTCTGTGATCATGTGCATGTGATGAGCTCTCCACTGTCCATCTTTTCAGTGCTAACACCTGGGCTCTGCAATTGTGTTGCCAAGAGGGGAACTTCCTTTGCAGAAGAAAATTTTACTTCCCATGGTGTTGTCAGCCATGATAATTATTGCAGATTCAGCTGAAACTTCCAAACACATATGATCTGGCTTACTGATGTTATAAGCATGAACTGAGTGTCACAGACCACGAAATGTTTTATGAGCAAGGGAAAGAGCACAGCTCTTACCACATACCTGTCAATATTGTGGCAGAATCTGTTTGATTCAGCACAAAAGCGGCTTCCTCGCTGCTCTAAGATGAAAACAGAATGCATTAAGACACCAGTGAGTTTCAACTGCTGATTTTTCTTTCAAGCAGAGCTCTTAATTTTTTTGGACTAGAAAGAAACTTTTCACAAAATCCATGGCTGGCTCACGCCTAGAATTTTATTCAATCCATTCAAAAAATAGACAGAACTATAAGGTGGCACATATTGTCAGGGAGTACAAATGTCACATCATTTTTACACAGTCTAATTTAAATCCATAGATTAAGACAGTGAAATAATTGCCCTGGGTGAGAAAATAATTAGGAGTCTCCCATGAAAGGACAAGATTTTAGGTAAGCATTTACACAAATGTATCTGGTTAAGCATAACTTTTTCTATTCTCTATAAAAATATAAACAGCATTTCAAAATGTCTTTAGATACGTACGTTGAGATCATCTAACATGGCATTGATGTACTGACAGAATACAGGGCCTGGGCATGTCAAACCACATTTATTCATCCTCACCCAGACAAAACTAAAACATTTTGTATTAGCCTCACCATAATATAGTATAATGAAAGAAACAATATCAAAGGAAAGACACACAAGTATGATGTTCCTCCTCCCACAGGAATTCCTTATCTTTGTTTGTAGTTTTTGATAACATAGCAATGACTAAGACAAAAGTGGCACTTTAGGACAGATTGGCTGTAACTCAGGATCAAGTATAACTTGCCTTTCCCAGAAAGTAATATTGCTGGGAAGCGACGTGTGCCAGGGTCAAATTAAGGGTTCTCACTGACATGTATATTTTACCTCTGCAGTATTACTTTGATACAGACTGTAGCATGTGACAGGAGGACAAGTGCAAATTACAAGGGCAGAATCTTGGCTTCCCAGACAGCAGAACCAGGTGGGATATGTAAGACCAAACAGTATTTTAAAGGCAAAAAAAAAAAAATTAAACAAATTAATAAAATTTTAAAAATGGCAAATTCATCTAAACTTTGAATAGTGGGATGTAGAGTGTTCCTGGTACAGCTGTCCTAAGTGCACCCTAGGTTTCCCAGGGATGCAATCTGATAAGCTAAACACCTAATAATTGTTGCAAGAACTTATTGTACCCACACAGATTAAAAAGTTCAAATGTACTGAATGTATTAGTCACAGGTCTAATCACATAATTTCCTTTTTCCCAATCCTCATTTTTTACCAGAGCAGCTCCCCCATTGGCTGCATGTTTATATAGCAGAGCACTTGATGTTTTACTTGACTAGCACAGATGCCAACAAGGGCTGATATTTTCCAGTTAAAGTGATCTACAAGAGAAACAAAACCTAAGGGAAGGGTCAGGTTTCAGATAAAGGCTGGACATTTTGAACTCTGGACAAAGTGACAGGTATCTTTGATTCTCCTGGTGCTGGCGCTTTTGTGACTGGGTTTGCATGGGCTTTTATATCAGCTATTCTCTCTTTAAATCTTTGCTGGAGGTACTTCTCTTCTTTGGAGTAACTTTTAGCAAAAGCAGACATCAGCAGACATGCTGCCACGGTGGACCCTCCAACACAGAACAAGATTGCTCCTGCCAGCTTGCATATATCAAGGGACCCATTGAACTGAACAGCACGGGTATCCACAACAACAAAATCATCCTTCCCAAGGGCTTCGATTTTCGGTGGCACAAGAAAACCCACTATAAGAACAGCTACACCTATCAGCATAAAAGCCGTCCCAGAGATGAGTCCGACCTGAAAAACAAACAAAGAAACAAACAAACTCCAATTAATTTCCAGTTTTTCCATTTCCCTTTCCAGTTTTCAGTTGGGAAGTGCTCCTAGGAGGCATTTATCTTTCACTGTGTCTTGCAGATACAGTTCTCCCTCCTAGGAGAAGGCAGATATTTTTCTTTTAGGATATATGAGACCCTACTAGAACTAGTGGAAAAAACTGTCTTTTTACAACTTCGTATTTATATAATTGAGTATTGACATTTCTGGAAACAGTGGAATATGGATTGCTATCTCTAAATAGCATTTCATGTTGAAAGGCCCCATCAGAGAGAGGATCACAGTTTAACCCCAGGGCTGGGTAATTGATTATTTCTTTAGCTTCAGCTGGGGGTTAGCACCAACAGTTCAGTCCCCAGTCTGTCGTATCCACCACTTCCTTTTACATGTGAGATGTCATTCCTTTGGAGGGATTAGAAGGAAGTTGCTATTGCCATATGAACAGAGTGTTTATAGCGTATTTCAAGGGCAAGTACAAAATTTGGTTCACCCAGAATGTTCCTGGAGGTAGGGATCATCAGGGGCTAGGGTTTGGATGGCCTCACAGGCCCCACCCCACCTCTGCTCTTCTCCAATTCTGTCAAATCCCCCAACCTTAATGGAGATCTTTTGGTCTTCTTGATCGCTACGTCACTCACACTCTGCTCTTAACATACCAGTCCTGTTCCCAACTATCTGGCAGGACTTCTGTGGGTGCAGCGCAGAGGTAAACTACACTTTCAAGATGTATGTGGGGTTTCCAGACAAGACTTCGGTGTTTCAGTGACACTGGGACAGAGAAACTAGATGATCCAAAGACCCCAGGGACCTGACCTATTTTGGTAAGAGTGCCCTGCTTTCAGACAGAGTTACTTGGCCACCTCAAGCAAAACTGAGCAACGAAAGGCCTTTCTGGATGAATGCTTAATACCAGCAGTTACCCAGGGAAAGTCTTGAAATGGGAGTCTCTCTCTCTCCAGTAAAAAGCAACAGGAAGTACCTTCCAGAATACAGAGCTCCACCTGCTCGGCGATCTCTGGATCTGAAAATCATCCTCATACTCCCAAATTGAAGCTGTGCAGTCCTCATAAAACTGATGCAGGTAGGAGCGAACTCCGTAGCGTTGGTACCCTCCCTCGGTGCTGCCCTGCGCGTGCTTGGACCTGCAGACGTCAGCATAGGAGCTCATCCTTCCTACCTGCAACGAGAGGTCCCACGCAGAGCACATCATTATCGGGGGGTGGGGCAGCAAAGATGGCTGCAAACTCTCCAGATGTGATGGAAAAAAAATGGTCCCAGGACAGACCTTTCCTTCAATTTTTCCCAAACCAAGAAAAGAGGAGGGCACAGCTGCACGCAGTGACTCAGCCCAAGCAAACCCAAGGAACTCAGTGACTTGGCACAGCATAGCCCAGAGGTGATGCAGGGAACGCTCCCTCCCATACACACGGTGCTCACTCCCCATCTTTCACACCAGTGTGCTACTGTGTTTCCATGGAGACTGGAAAAAGCAGGATATGCCAGGTAACAAAATCCAGCATCCCTCAAGGGCTCATGCTGCCTCTCTTCCAGACTGTCTCTGTCCGTTAACTAGAGTTTGCCACCTTAGGAACTTTCCAAACTGCTGGGTAAGAGGGTTTTTTTAAAATGTTTTTTCCTGAGCTTTTGAAGTGCAGGACTAAGCACTGATATACCATTAATGGCCATGGGAAACTGAGGCAAAGTAAGTCCTATACAGAGTAAAAAAGTATGTAACTTGTACTTAAATAGGAATAGTTAAAAAAAAAAAAATTACAAATGGAATGCCATAACAGCATCAATTTGCTCAGTGAGACTGAAATGGAAATACTAAACATACAGCCAAGTACTACTCTCTTGGAGAAGTTGATGCCCAAGCTCCTGTTGACTTTAATAAAATCAGAATTTTTCTGGCTATGAAAACTACCAACAAAGTTTCTTACTCTTTCCATTTCACCAGAGTTCTCCTAACACACAAAATCCATATTTAACTATGCAAGTCCAAGGCCTGAACTTGCTTGTGTGTGATGCTACTGAATTCATTGAAATAATACTAGCCCCTAAAAAAAACTTGAGCAATAGCTCAATGTTACTTAGGCTCATTGGCTTCTCTTCAAAGAAGTTCAAAAAGCCTTAGTCCAAAGGGAACTGTTAGTCAGAACTTGCACCTGAAAGTCATGGCTCAATTTATATCAGCTTCAAGCCGTACATTAGATTTCCACAGCAATTTCACTTAGAGAGAGGGAGGTTTTTATGTGCCCATGGCAGCTGGGACCTCCCAGCCTTGCAGCCCTATGGACCTTTGCCCTGTGGGAAAGGGGGAACTTGCAGAGTATGAAATACCTGAGCATGCAAACATTCAAGTTAAGGAGAATTCAGAAAATACTGGTGGGGAATAGCAACAGTCTGACTGAGTCTTTTGGCTGGCTCTGCTAGAAGTCAGTGCTGGTATAAACAGTGAACTTCCAGCCTCTGGGAATCTGTGTTCTTGGCTCAGGAACAAAGAGTGATTTGCTTTTTCCTCTTTACAGAAACCCATTATCTTGGGGTTTTATTTATTTTGCATATCTAATATGCATTTAGTTTGGGATTTCATGATCTCAACATCTTATAGTTGCAAATATCTCTCTTACAACACAGTGCTGAGGTTTCAAGGCTCTCATAGAAGTCACCCAGTGGAGAAGGCAGCCCACGTGTTGCTGGAGGATCTGCCAAGGGCCAGAGGGAACATTGCTGGTGACTGAGCTTTGCAGAGCAACAGGGGTAGCTCCAAGCACAGCTTCTGTCAGGAGCCCCTTTTTTTGAACCCCAAACTGCTTCTGTACCCCCTTCAAGTTTCCCTTTTCCACTTCAACCACTGTAAAGCTTTAGGAAATTAAAGAAGTGCTCTCCAACTCTGTGTATGGGCTTGCTCTCTGCTGACAATACAGGACCTAGTGTCCATCAGAGGTGTGCTCAAGGTGCTGGCCTTCCAAGGAAAGGTGGAGAAACAGGCAGGGTGGACACAGATCTTGAGACTGCAGGAAACTCCTGGGCAGCACCAGGTACTCACCAGATGAAGAGGAAGAGCCTGGCCCTGGGGCCACCCTATGTCAAGTTGCACACAGCTTACACTAATGTTTCCAACTGCAGTTAATATACTGAAAAACATTTGTTTGTGTCGTGATTTAAGCTCAACTGGCAGATAAGCACCTTGCAGTCACTCAGTCATCTCCACCCTCTACCCCTCCATCATGGCAGAATAGGAAGGAGAACCAAAAGTAAAGCTTGCAGGTTGAGATAAGAACAGTTTAATAATTGAAACAAAGTAAAATATAATAATACTAATACTAAATAAAAAAAGGAGAGATAAAACCCAAGAAAAATAAGTGATGCACAATACAGTTGCTCACCACCCTGACCAATGCCAAACCTTGTCCTCAAACTGCCATTGTCCCCTTCCTAGTAACTCCCACAGTTTCTCTACTAGGCATGATGTTCTTTAGTGTGGAATACCCCTTTGGCTAGCTCACATCAACTTGTCCTTCCAGCTTTTTGTGCAGCTCCTCACTGGCAGAGCATGAGACACTGAGAGGGTCCTAGGCTTAGGGCAAGCATGAAACAACAACCAAAACATCAGTGTGTTATCAACACTGTTCTCATACTGAATCCCAAACACAGCACTGTAATGGCTACTGAGAAAAAAATGAACTCTATCCCAGTCGAAACCAGGACAGTTTGTTGTGCTTTTTTACCATGCTATGAAGTTTTGAGCACTATCATTTTCTGAGGTACAAAAAAAAAACAATTTTTGTTATGTACATAAGTATATAATCTGGACTATTGTGGGGAAAAGCTGCCAGTTATTCTACTTGTGGAGGCTCTTTTTGTTTTTCTCAGGAAAAGTGTTTATTCCCTACCCAAAAAGTCCTCTTTTCTCACTGCCACCATACGAGCCCTAAGGAGTTCTTGTAAAACCAGAGTTCTGCCCACCTCATAAACATACCTTAGGGAGAAAGGAGAAGAAGAAAAAATGGTGTGGTTTACCACAGCTGCCCCAGATCTCTCATGCAGGGTCACAGTGCCTACACCTCAACAATAAGAACATTTTACATCCCTACCCCACAACCCATCTTTTGGTTAAGCAAAGATTCCATCTCACACATCAGAAATAGAATAAAGTAAAGAGGTCAACTAAAGTTCTGCAGAGAGTCACTCTCTTGGGTCCTTACTTAGATCTTTATTCTCACATCAACCCTACCTTCTCAATAAATTATGCTCAACTTCTGGCTAACTTAAATCATTCAGGTATGCAAATTTAGCATCATATAATGAGCAGAATGGTAGATATTTTCCCCAGATGTAAAAGACTCCATAAGGTCAAACCAGGGAAGAGTTACATTAACATGACCAGATAATGTGGCCTGCCAAAGTTTGCTTGAATTACTCCAGTGGCCACCAGGAGCATTCAGAAAGGAGGTGAAGCACATTGCTGAGTCTGAACCAGTAACTTTAATTATTGTGATTAATTTAAGAAAACCCAATTTGACATGGCAGAAACCTTTATAAACATGATCTTGCATTTGTTGCACTGTCTGTAGGTTTAGTCAGGCAAAAAAACCCGAGGATGCAGTGTTTCTAGCAGCTTGATGAAGAACTGCCTGTAAGGACCACACAGCTTGGAATCAAAGACATGGCACTTATTGCCACTTACATGGCAGATTATTTTTCTTTATCAGCCTAAAAGGCTAATAGGTGGTTTTGGTCAGGTATATGAACAAAATGATAAATAAGAGCTGGGAGGTGAAATAGAAAACAAAAGAATGATCTCATGCTTGAAAGAGTTGTGATAGTATCAAGTAGTATGACCTTTTAAAATGGAAGGGAAAAAAAGAAAAAGGACTACCAGATCATTAATTCTTTTCAAGCACCGCATAATATTAATTTTACAGAACATCTTCTTCATGGTCAGACTCTTTCACTTATACATAATCTCCTATCTTTTGCAAAATATCTTGCCCCTTAGGAGAGAAGGCAGCTCCCCAGCCCTATATGAAGCAGCCTGGTAATCTGGGCTAAGATGGTCTCTTTTCTCAGCTGCAACGTAATGTTCTTGCTCCTTACAGATAGGAGGACACAGGAGCCGAAATAGAAAGAAAACAGTTCTCCACAAGTAAGAACGAAATGTGTGTCTCAGCATCAATTTACATTGGATGAATAAATACTGCAGTAGCTATGATCTCTTGAGTGTTGATGTGTATTTGCATGTCTCGCCTTCAGGGCTGAGAAACTAAACACCGAAATGTTGGGAAACTTTTGCTAAAAAGAGAGTCGCTGTTACCCAAATCTGTGTTATGCATGATCTGAAAACACGAATCCAGGCTGAAAGAAGCGGCTTAATGATTAAGTTTTTCAGTGCCTAAACCCAAGGTGCTTAGGAAAATGTGGGATGTAGGATCACAGCTTCAGAGAACACCACTGCGTAGTAGCAATCCATCCCCTAGCAACTTTTGTTTCCATGGCAAAAGCTGTCCTGTTTACTTTGAGCTTTACTATCCTCTGCTGATCTGGGGAGATGTGACTGGATTGGTGAACAGACAGATTAAAAGATGAGCAAGTTCCATGAAAAATTACCCCATAAATTTTCCAAATACTCTGCTTTCTTGAGCCAGGGTTGAACACATTAAAAAAAAAAAAAAAAAAGAAAGAAAGAAAAAAGAACGGAATTGTCATTTAAAAAGCAGCACAAAAGGGAATAAAGATGTGTCATTGCTCTGTGACACCACACTGCCACTGAACGTAAGCCACGAATGCTGATGGTTGGCACAGGTGGAAGTCGCCCTCCCCCTTCTTCAGACTTACATACTTTGACCTTTCTCTTCAAAGAGCCATGTTTCCAGTCCTTACCTACAGAGAGCGTTCCCTGCGAAGGGGGAACGCTGGCATAAACAGCCTGCCTTTGACAGCAGTCTCCGGGGTGGCCTCCGGAGCTCCCGGCGCTTCCCGGGCCGGCGGCTGGGCCGAGCCGCGCTCCGCCCGTCCCGGTGCCCTGCCCTCGCTCGGGGCTGCGGCGCTGCCAGGGGCACCTGCGGCTGCTGCCGCTGCCCTGGGGATAGCCGGGATGCGCGGCTGCCTCCGGGAGCCACTTCTGCACCGCTGCCCTGCACGGGGGTGCGAGCAGCACCTTCTCCTGCGCTCCCGGGGGGCGGTGCCGCCCACTTGGCCGCCGCCAGGGGCCGGAGCGGGATGCTCTCCATCTCCCGGTTCCCGGCGGCAGCGCCCGGCGCCGACGGCATCTCGTTCCCCGCGACCCTCCCGGCCCGGCGGTGCCCCGGGGGCGGCAGGAAGCCCGGTCCGGCCGCCCCCTCCCCGACCCCCGGCGGGGCAGTGCGGTA
>VZRF01012569.1:0-72500 GCA_013396875.1 Vireo altiloquus
AAAAAAAATATTCAGTAAACAGAGGTACACAGAAATTGAATGCAATTTTTAATAAACGTGGGAACATAATTACCGCAACAGCAATACATTGATCATTAAATCTTCAATCCACAGAGCCAAATGAGCAAAACTCTTTTCTGAGTTGTGCTGACCCCACAATAAGAGGATAATTTTCCCAATAGTCAATAACAAAGTGAAAAATAAATACACCAGTTTGAAGCAGGGAATTTTTTTCACCAAGGATAGTAAAGATGATACAAATAGAAATTTTGGACACTTAATTGAATTATAATGAACTTCCTCACATAGCAGACAGTAAGTTTAGCTAGCACTGCAGTATTATTTTGAATTATTGCATTGATCGACCAGTATACAGTGAGCTACAGTCATATTTGTTTGCGTACAGAAGATCTTGTGACACTGTTACAAAACATTTTCTGGGCCATGTGGAATTTCCCACGGATTTTGAAACAATGCAGGCATTTGCTGAAGAAAAGTCCTTATTCCAGCATTTTAGAGGGCTGGTTTTGGTGAAATGCCAGATCAGTCCTTAGTTTTCAGCAGCAAGTAGGAAGGTGAGGTTAACGGAGAGCATTTGACAGCAAAATCTAAAGTCAGCTTTTTAATTGAGAGAATTTCTTCCTTTCAGTGACCACTTGATCATTGATATTAAACCCATTAAACCCAAGGCTATTGTTTAGCTAGCTGCTGATTAATATTTTGGATGATTAACCTACATTTTATCACAGCTAGGAGACCAAGTCAGTCCTCAGAGTTCCCAGAACAGAAATCAAGTGACTGTTAGCTATAAATCAATACCATTAACCATTTAACACTTGACCTTTAAAGAGAGAGAGATTTTCCTTATAGAAAATAAAAATATATTCTTGCGACTCTGGTAGACAAGTTAGTTTATTAATGGATGTATTTTCAAATGAGTGTTTTTTCAAATACAAGATTACTTTCATTAAACAAAATTAGACTTTTAACTGTCCTGATGTTTGTGCAAGTGCCCAGAAAAAAGAATGAAACCATATAATATGTAGTATCTATGAAAGACACTTCAGTATGTGTATAGAACCAGGGAGAGAGATAAAGAGCTATAATGGGTTATGTATATGAAAGTATCTATTAATAATAGGATAAATACGGTCTCAGTTTATATATATAGATACACACATATGTATGTATATATATATAGAAGTGTTAAATCCAAAATCAATCAGAAACAGTTCTTCAAGAACTGAAGAAAGCAGCTTCAAGATTGCAGCTTCAGGATTGCTTTTAGATGTATAAGGAATTAAAGGCAAATAAATAGGTAAGGGGGGTTATCTTTGGATTTGGACTCACGTACATTTCTGCTGCTGGAGCCATTGGTGTAAGGACATTGTGCCTCTGGTACCCTAACCATGGATGTAAATACGTACATTAAATGTGTACAGGAGAATTTTGGGGGTGTCATGTGGCCATTGGTAACCATGCAGGATACCCATTTTTTTATGGCAACAAAAGTAGATGGACTTTCTAGGCAGACTACACTCAAGTTCCTGTTATACTCCTGGTATGTATGCCACAGAACCTGAAAATTTAAGAGATGGGAATGGTTTTTTTCACCTTACCTAATTGAGAGGAGAAAATGAATTGAAAGAGTATAACTGTTCTGCTTTTCTGATCTTTAAAAAAAATCCTAAAAAAAATTTACTAAAAAAAATCCTTGAGACAGATTCTACTGCTAAGTCAATTTCACTGAAATTCTCCAATATTTCACACACATACTTGAGATCAGATTGTGACTAAACACGTTTAAAGTCTCCAAATTTTTCTATAAACACTTCGACTTGAATCTCTTAAAAATTGATTCAGTCTCTTTCTTGCTTTAAATGTAAAATATCCACAATATGAAACAAAAAAATGTTAAAAATACCTTTTAACTGTAGGAATTTTGTTCTCAGAACAATATGACAATATTTCTATATTTCCAATGATTTATTTTATCCAGTAATTCAGATGGCTGAATAGATTTCAGATTTAAAATATCTGTGGTGATAATATCTTTCTGCAAGATCCAAATTAAAGGAAAAATATTAAATGAACATGGATGCACATATGTCTGAACAGCATCTCACTACACAGAACTCAACAGTTGTGCCTTACCATAGAGAAATTTTTTTAAAATCATTAGAGGACTATTAACCCCACTCAAGGACAGTTTTTACTGGAAAGATAACTTGCAGTTACTGGGATTTTAGATTTGTATTTGCAGCAATTCACATCCACTATTTTTTGCATAAGTATAGAGACCTTTAAATTCATATTGAACTGTGGATATCATCTGATGCCTCCTGTACTGAGCACACCTTCTGTTAGTGGAAGAAGTATGAATAACTTTCCTCGACTGCTGTAAGCACTTACCCATCCCTAAATTGATTTTAAAGAACAAGTTAAAGCCTCTTTGATAATATAGTATAAACCAGAGACAGGAGGTCATCGTTTTCAGCTCTTTGATCTCCTCCTAAGTTTATCTCACCTTTTCCCTTTGGCTTTGGGACAAAGGACTGTGATGTCATGACAGTCACCACCCCTTATGTGTTTGAATCTGATTTTTGTAACCAGTGTGGTAACTCACAGTTTGATGTTGAACAGAAACAACACATTTGTTCAGCAATACGAGAGCTAATTTAGACCATTTCCCTCTCTTGTTTTTTCTCCTTAATGACCATTTCTTGAAGGATATTTGATGAAATTGTCTGCCTCAAAGATGGCAGTCCTGAAAGTTGGAAATAGAGCCTGAAAAATAAGAGCAAGCCATTGTAACTCGCATCTGATGTCCACAGTCAGAAATGTCCACAAAAAGAGTCAAAATATTCAACAAAATTTGAAGGACGCATTTCTTCTGGTTAAAAGGTCTCACAGATATATTTTCCAGTATAAAATAAAATAATTGAAAGCAAAGATATTAAGAGACACAAAAATTTGCTTAGAAAACTAAGCAAATAAAATTTTTCCTATCAAGTCCCAGTACCTGGGATGGTCTGGGACAATGGGTGTTTATTTTTAGCTTCTGAGATGTGCTCTGGTGCCCCAGCAATATGACTCATTTACATGTGAATATATAGCTATATAGGGAAAAACCCACTTCATAGATGAATTCACAGGAAGCAATCTTCAGTGTGAAATCCTCCCTCTTCAATAAAAACCCTCTGCAGTCATACAGAGGTGCTTGGCAAGGTGAAATGAGACGAGATGAAATGAGATAGTGTGCGCTTACAGAGTGACTAGACTTCAAAGAATGCTGCCGAAGAGAACAAACTGGAACTTACAGGGGGCAATAAAACAAGGGGACAAATATCACTTACAGTAAATACTAATAAATGTAAAATAATTTGAACCAAATATGGACTTGATGCAATGATGGATAAGAAATTCAGAAGATATCAAGCAAGTAGAATTTGTCCCACATTACATTAGCTATGTTTTTGTATCAAAAGTGCAAATCACCAACTTGAAAAACTTAGCTGTATTAGCATATGGTTTGCCCCATTCTCGTTTGTTAACAGTATTTTGAATTACAGGGAAATGCTGTGAATCAGTTTTGTGCTGAGTGGATAAATAAGAATTCCATTTTCTCATTTTACTTTCTTACTACAGCTTTTTTCATAGTATTTCTTAGCTGATATTCATTTTCCTGTTGTCTTTTATTTAGTATTGAGGTCAAGTCACAGTTCTAATTGGCTATACTGCTATATTCAATCCATTATATTTTCAAATAGGATCTTTGTTCACTTATTCCATTTCTGTCTATCATACATGGGGAGAGGTCACTGTGGATTTCTGCAGATCTATTTCATTCTATAACTAAAATTTTTCTTTTGAAATTTCTTTTTGTTCCAGTGCTTTAAAAATAAAATACAAAAAAAAATGAAAAAGGTAGCATTTCAGCTACTGATGTGCTATGGTATCTGCCCTCCACTACTGCTACTCAGTGTCATATCACATCATATACTTCCCTGTATCTTGCTCTTCATATACACACAGAAATCTGTTTGTTTCCTAGACTGTGAAATGAATGGGGCACAGATATATTCTTGCTCAGTATATTGCAAAGCATCTATCAGAGGTGTAAGAGAAAACCAGTTTCTGCTGTAAGAAAATGTCAGTACCAGTGTACAATCACAGTGCTCTGTGATTGTTTGAATAGGGAGCCACTGGATATGGATAAAAGAAATGGAACTATGAATATGCCTAAGCTTTTTTAGCTATTCAAAATCATGATTATAGTAACTATTTCCATCATTTTTTGATCACTTTGTCACTGTTTACATTCTAAGAGCAGTTTCTACAAATTAACTTTCCATATTTTATCTTCATATGCTGTCATGATCAAAACCTGGACTGCAACAGAGACATTAGGACTGAATGAGCTACACCAATATAATTCTGAGCAGTTGTATGGAGGAGGCAGCTAAGGAATATTCGTGATTTAACATGATAGAAGCATGGCCATTCACTTCCAATACTTTCACCAGCAATCTTCCCAAATTCATTACAATCTCCTTACTTCCCCTGTTACTTCAGTATTTTTAAATCAAGTTCTACATATCAGGATTTTTTTTATTTTTGATTTCATTTGAACATTTCCTTTTTTTCTTTTCCTCTCCATTGTCCTCCACCTAAAAAGCCATCTGTTCTGTTGGCAGATAGATGCAAATTCTGTATTTGTTGTCATTCTCAGCATAGTGCAAACCATCCACAATTCAAAGGACAAGGCATGCTTTATTTGTGAGTTGGCCAAATGTGTGCTGTTGTCAGAATTGCTTAACAAAACATTAACAGGAACAATATTTGATTTTCTGTCTTTTTTGGATATGCACCTGTGTTACCAAGATTAGAAGAGTGGACTTTTTTGAAAGTGCTAAGTACTGTACTCCTTTCTCATATATTTGTCTACTGTTTATGATGTGAGATTAGTTGCTTTTGTCTTTAGTATACTTATGGCTAGATTTTTCTTTTTCTGGAGAAGGCATTGACACCAGTTAAACATGAAAGATTGTTTGCTGAGACAACTGACCTCTTCTATATATGCACGAGCAGAAGCAATGCAAACTTCATCCTGTTATTAATATCCATGTCTCAGCTTGGGTTGAGAAGGAGAAAAAGGAAGCCATTCATTTTCTTGAATGCAAAGAAAAAAAGAAAATCACACAAGTTACCCTAAAAAGAAAGTCAGGGAAATTACACAGTGACAAGATTGTATCCTTTATCTTCATATTTCTACTTTCACAGAAAGCTAAAACTGGAGGTGGTAGTAAAATAAAGGCTCACACAGAGTAGAGTTCTGACAATAGATCATTAGACTTTGAGGATTCCCTTCTTAACAGTATCATCTTTAGATACAGAGATGTCTCCCACCTTTTCTGTCCCTTTTTCTTCATGTTTTAAAAATGAAGGAAGTTCTATTAAGTTGAAGATCCACCTACAGTGAAGATTTTGGTTCACTTTGTTGGGAAATTCATCCAGATTCTTGATACTTCTGAAAGCATCTCACAACAATTCACTGCAATTTCTATCTGAGAAAACTAAAATGAACATATCTCTCTTTCTGCAATACAGAGAAAAATGACATAATATGCATTATATTTGGCAAATCTCAATAACAAGGAGGAGATTTCTAAGTTAAAGCAGTAGTGTGCCATACATTTTTGCCATGTCTCCTTTCTCCTATATCTCTTTATTTTACATTTTATAACATTTACATGTGAAATTAAAATACAGGAACTTCAAAAAAAGATGTGAAAAAGATGTATCATTTTTATCACTGAAATTAGTATGTACAATCTTAAGAAATACTTTGTAATTTGGACATTGAATGCACTCATGGCATTGGTGCTAAATTGAGAGAGCTTTTCAAAGTCTTCTCCAAAATCCAGCACCATTTGTAGAAAAACTCTTGGTGATTTCAACAGATTTTGGTTCAGTTCCTTGCTGAATATATGTTTACTTTCATATGAGACTTGGAGATCCAGAAGCTGGACCATTTTAATTATATTTCTTTCCATATGTTCATTTACTTATTATCTTTATTTTCCAGATGATTTTTGATCCCCTCACCCTAGCATCAAAGTCACCACCAATCTCATCAAATGGGAAAATTAGCAGTAAAAAAATTCTGCATTTTTATAGAAGGATTTTTGTTGGGATTTTGTTGTAATTTGGCGGGGAGGTTGTTTGTTTGTTTGCTTGTATGTTTTCCCAGGGTTTAAGCATTTAAAGCCTGACTATTACAAACAGAAAATTTTGTTCAACTCTGCCAGTTTAATCCACCATCTACAATCTGAATGAAGGAATATACATAATATCTAGGGCTGAAGATAATAAAATTTTCCAAAAAAAAAAAAAAAAAGACTGCTAGGACATGTTATCCTGGGACAAACGATTTTTAAGTTTCTATGAAGTGCTAAAACTTTTTAATTCTTTAGCTATTTAAATTCTATGCAGTGTCAATCCTCAGTTGTAATGCTGTGCTTACCCACATTAAATAGGAAAGGAGATAGTAAAGAATACACGGTAGAAGGACCTCTCCAGAAGCTGCACTCTTTCTTTCAAGTTTTTTTTCTGTTCACACCTCCCAGTAACCCTCAGACAGTGCAACATGTCGCAATAGTTATAGGACAGCAAGACCCCAGCAACTCTTCAAAGACAGTTCAATCATAATTCTCCCTTCTCTCCTTTTTCTAACAGTAAAAGAATTTGAAAATGTATGAGCACCTTTGAGCAAGGATACTAAAGTCATCAAATAAGAACAGGCATCTCTGGTGGTGGAATATAATAAAAGAGGAAAAGACAGACAGTAAATCACTGTCTTTAGGAATCTATTCAGTGAGGCTTTCAGAGAATGGCATTGTAAATGAACTCAGCTGTTGCTGCGAACATCAATCTCTGTGAAAGCCTTGTACACGAACACTAACATCCACCTGGTGACACCCTGCTGGTTAAACAAACAGAGCATGTGGAAAAAAAAAAGCACAAAAATCTAGCAGTGCTTGTTTAACTTCCATTTCTTTCTCTGATTGACATGAAGCCTCTGTACAGCCTACTGGGCTTTTTGCAGACAGATTACAGCCATTGTCCCTGAATCCAGGTCAGCGTGTGCCAATTTACCTGAGTACCTCATGTGTGGAGAAGAACATTTGTTGAAAAGTCTCTGGGTTAGGAACAGAAAGTTCTCCTATTAAAAGTTTTGTTTTTTGCAAAGATCATTATGAAATGTTGTCATGAATTTTGCTTGAGCACACATAGCTCACTCCCTGAAGCTTCTGGGAGTTGTTTCTTCTGTGTATACATCACCAAATAAGTGTCAGACAGCTTATAATATCTCCTCCACTACAAAGGCAAAGTTGAAGATAAAAATAAGCTTATTAGGCCAGGAGAGATCAATCCCTGTGTTCTTGTCATTGCCTGATGATATACAGTCCACATTAGAATCAGAGTAGCCAGAGGAAAAATGGTTTCTGATATGAATAAATTGCACATCAGTCACCTGGGAACTGGTGATAAGTGGACCTGTAACATTTCAGAGAGATCAGCAGTGATTCTTACTGAGACTGAGTAAATCTTCATGGTAATAAAATTCTTATGAGTTTGAGGGCACACAGAAACTTTTGTTGTTTTTCTTTTCTTTAACAGCTTTTCAGTTAGCCAAAAACTAAAAGAAGAGACACAGTCAAATAGATGAGCTCTTATCTTAAGCTTTTCAGATGTATATTCCTTAAATCCTCCTCAGGTTTGCATATTGAGAAATTCTGGAAGACCAAGATTCCCTGCTTAAATTTCTGAAAATGACAGAAAAAAAATTATTTTCCTTTTAATAAAGGTTGAAAATCGTATCTTTTTTTGCATAGTATTATCTACCAAAATATCTTCAAATTATAATTATGAGATGCCTAGCTGGATTTCCAAACTTCTTTGAAGTCAACAAACAAAGCAAACAATAAACCACTTTACCCTGTACTAGAACATTTGTTTGAAAGAGAATCAGATGCATGCACCAATGTTTTCGTCTTTTACACCATTATGAGACAGTGTTGCTAACTCACTAATGACAGAAAAAAACAAAGGAAATTGCTTAATGCTGCATATTAGTAGATAAGCAAACTAACACAATTATATCAACAAACTGTAAAATTTTAAATGTAATGGGTCATTAAGAGCAATTTATCTACGTATTTTGTCAAGCATAATTTAATTTTCATTACTAACACTCAAAGTGCAAAAGAGCAATAAAATTTATTTAAAAAAAAAATCTCAGGAATACATCAAAACTATTCCCGTCTTAAAAAATTTCATTGTAAAGAGAATATTTTTCATGTGTTCAAATTTCAAAATGCCGAGATTAGTCAAATATAAAATTATTTTTATTCTTCTGCATATGCTTTCTAGAATGTTCATCTCTTATCCTTAAAATGAATTAGTAATTTATATGTATTAATCATAAATGCAGGTTCAATTACTGTATTAACAAGCTATGTAATGGCGATTGTGCCATCCAAGTGCATTAGGAGAAACATTACTGTCATGGAAGAAGGTATTAAGATAACCAGTGCCCTTCCTTATATAAAATTATTGTTTGATTCATTACTAACTGTAAGGTAAAGACTTTTACTGCCAGCGATACGGAATGGAATGTGAAGAATTTGAGTTATATTTGCTAGTAATGAGCCTAAAATCTGTCTAAAAACAGAATCAAGAGACCTCTAGCCACATGGCCTTCTTGGATGAACATACAAACATGACAAACCCTAAGATGAGGGTGAGTTTTCCCATCATTCACTGAGATGAAAAAGGTCAGTCTGCCCGAAGGGCTATGATTGCACTGTCGTTGGAAGAGACTGTACAGGCAGCAACAGAGCATGTGGGCTTTCACTTCTGCAGGGCTTCGTATGAGACTGGTTTATGTCAAGAACAGAACCTCATGGCTTTAATTACTTGCCAGGTGTTCCCAGCACTACTACGTACTGTTGTGCAGTTCCATTAAAGGAAAGCTTTAATGCATCTGCAGAGCCATGAAAAGAGAAGTGCACAGCACCTGCCCACACTTGTTCTTTTCAGAGTGACAGAAAACCTACACTGAACTCACGAAAAGCTATAAAAGGAATGTTTATATGGATTGCATGTCACTTCAGAAATCTGTAATGGTATCAGGGCACAAAACTTATTCTGTGCTCTTTTATGTGTAAGCCATTGTTTTTTGTCTTGGTGCCTAAAAGAAAGCAATAGGGTATGTGCTGCTGTTCAGGTTTTCAGCTTGGTAGAAGTCTGTCATACCGGGAATTGAGAAATCTGCAATGAAAGCTATGGTTATCTCATGCAGTCTGTTCAGTCGTGATCACACTTGGCATCAAATAACTCATTGAATTATTGGAGAAAAAACACAGATAATAACTACCAGTATGTTTTGGAACATAAATAGGAGTAAGTCATATAAATAACAACAGCAGTAATAGTCAAAGAGAAATGACATAACAATGAGAAAGACAGTAGCTGTTTGTAACTTAGTCATTCCAAATTGCCAGCAAACTTGCAAATTTGAACACCTAATTTTATGGTTTGAAAAAATTAAGATTTATCCAAAGAATTAGAAGACAAAAGTCTCAAACCACAAAATTCACAGCTTTAGAAGGGAAATTTGTGACAGTCGAGATAGGAGAAATTAAAAGAGGTAGCAGAGCATTTGGATACTTTTCAGAAGAATCCTAAATCGCATAACTCTTCTAAAGAACTGGGAGTCTGAACAAAGATCTGATCTGAAGCAGAATGGAAGCATCATCATGATCCATATAGGAAAGAGATACATACTTGTTAGCTTCTACTGTGCATTCCAAATACTTTGGTGATGTAATTTGGGTTATTTTGGCCCTGCACATATGTTACCGAGAAGACAATCTGATCAGTTATAGCTTTGGATTTGAAAAGCTTAAGATATAAAAACAATGTTTAATGAATTTTTTCTGCTTTATGGGTTAGGAAAATTTTAGGCATATTTCAAGATTGGTTATTATTCAGAAACTAGCAAAAAATCATATAATTTCTAGAATAATATGAAATATCCACTCCATTTCTAATAGATTTACAGTTAGGATTTCCCCCTAAAATAAAAGGAGCTTCAGTACAGGGATTCTATCTCATAACTGATTCTATCTCATAGGCAGCCATGCTGTTCCATCAATGTTCAGTCACCTTCTTCTAGGAGAATGAAGCAAGACACTCCTGTGCCAAGAGCCAACCACACAACATAAATAACTCTGTCCCACAGCAACCTGAGCTTTTCCTTCTCTCTGCCTCCTCTGCTCTACTACTGCCAATTACGTTTTCCTCTCAACTCATCTAATAAACTGGCATTAGTGTTCTTGTTCTACACGTGTCTTGAAGCTTGCTACTCTTATTCCAGACTTCAAGAAGGACTTGGATTCTTTGAATTTTGCCTGGGTTTTATTTTTCCAATTATATGCAGATGTTCTAGTAAGAGTTACCCCTTTTCCTTTCAAACTTTGCCAGAACCAGTTGCATAATCTGATATGTCAGATGCTCCAAGGGACTAGAAAAGAAGGATCAATGGCAGAAAGGGCACACTGCCAGGCAGAGCAGATCTCCATCACTTATGGGAGTGTAGAGAGAAATTTAATGGATGAAGGTTGCTTGGGAGGGACAGTGGACTAAATAGTTAACATTTGCAAATATTTTTGAGTATATTGGGCTTAACAACTGAGCCAGTTCATGTAGTAAAGCAGACTCCTGCTGTAGGACTTGGGTCTTGCTTATAATAGCTTGGAAAACAGTATATAGTGACCAGTAGAGGAAATAAAATATTTCAATAAAATGTGAGAATTCCTGCTTTTGCAAGGGGATTCATTTGTCAGGCTAATAAAATAAAATGTTCCATTTTTAAAATCCATACCATTTAAGGAAGGTCCCTAACCATATATTTATTGTTTCTGGGTTCCAAATGTTCTGCATTCATGCAAACTAAATTGTGGAGATGTGTCTTTTGAACATATCTGGTACTAATATGGACTCAAAGACAACAAAATTTACAACCCTCATACATGAAATAGGATGTCAAAATACTCTGCCCCTCAATTCATTTGAATAAAGAGCGTATTGTAGAGAGAAATTAATTTCTGCAAAGTGCTTATAAACTTTAGAAAATAGATAATGCTGTCTACTGAATGCAGAAAACAAGAATCATCCAGTCTGAACACTAAGGAGAAACCCATACAACCAATGGAAGGAATGTAAGGAAGCATCATCTTTCTGGTGCACCGTGATAGGAAACTTTCTCAGTTTTACAGATCACCATACAATTCTGTAAAAAATGTGTATATATATCAAAGACTGCACAATCTTACTGTGAGGCATATCAGATTTTGACTTCCAGCCTTTTCATTTTTCATTACTGACTTGATAAATTTTGTGAGTTCTAAAGGTTTGTTTGGTTGGTTGGGTTTTTTTTAGGATTTGCTTATTTGTTTTGGGGTGTTTTTTGTTATTTGGGGGGTCCTTTTTTTTGGGGGGGGTGTTGGTTTTGTTTTTTTGGGAATTTAATTTTCACTAAAAAAATATAAAAGAAGTCTGTCTTATAGCCTGGTATGTGGCGGTGCTGAACATTATGATACTGACAGGTGTTAGCAGCAATTCCGCTGGTTTCGATGTCAATCTCCTCTAGCATATAGTACTCTCCTTCCTCTCCTGAATAAATATATTAGATCTGTGCTTGGGCTTTTAGACAGAAAGGTGAAAACCACATCTTATGAATGCAAGATTATCCAATCCTAGGTACAAGAGCCAACGAATAATTTTTTAAATGTTTACTTGGTGTTCACATAATATTTCAAGGAAATATGTTAGCCACTATCCAGCTGTGTAAGCAGCAGCTCTTGAAGATGAGCACCTGTCCTTCAAATAGCAGAAGAGGCTTTCTGTAAATTGATCTTTTATCTGGAGGCCTTTATAAATCCAAAGCTAGGAATATATTAAACTGAACCGAGTGCCAATAGGAAATACAATCTAAACTCAAGAGTAGCTAAAGGTTAATCCTGTTTACATGCCACGCTAAGGTTCTATACTTCTTAATATTATTATTAGAAAATATAACAATATATTTATGTGACCTCTCTCCTCTAAAAAATATTCTGGGCTAGACTTTTGCCCTATGATTGCATACAAGCCAGGAAAGGAGAAATCAGTGGCTGTGCTTACTAAATACTGATCTATATCCTAGATGTAGATGCTGACTTCTGACAGTGTGCTCATTAATGTACAATATTTTCCAAGTTTTCCTGAGCTTCAGGACAGAGACAAAAATAGAGTTCCAGGTCTTGCTCACAGAAGCTCAGGGATCACTCCACACGTCAGCTGTGCACTTAGCAGCCCTCCTTCAAAGGGAGTCCACTATCTGTATATCCACGGGCAGCATCTTTCTCTCTCCATCAGAGACTCCTTAGAAGTATTCAGGGTTTCAAAAGAAGCCAGAAGAAGGAAAAAGTATGTGGCAGGGAAATGGATAAAGAGAAGATAGAGAAAAACCCCAGACCAACTGGAATAAAATAATTAATGAATAAGTTTTGCTTTATTGTTAAATACCTCTTCTAAATCCAGAAAAGGGATAGCTGCAATAGTTTTTCTACAAATAGCCTGGAGGAACTATATTTGTAAGTAAATAGACTGGGGGTGAGACAGCTGACCCAGAGGGAACAAAGGTGTATTTTGTACTGTATGGTGCCATGCTTAGCAAGAACAGCTTAGAGAAAAGAAAGGGAAAGAGGGACACTCGTGCCTGTGGTGTTTGTCTTCCCAAGAAACTGTTATTTATGCTGAGGCCCTGCTCTCTGGGAAGTGGATGGATACCTGCCTGCCAGCGGGAAGTAGTGAAAGCTTTCCTCTTTTTTATTTGCTAGCATGCATATTTTCTGCCTGCTTTCTATAAGATTGTATACGTAAGTCTTCTGGCCTTCTTCTGTTTTCTCCCCATCCCAAGGAAGAGGGGATTGATCAAGACATAGGGTGGGTGCTTGGCTGCTGACCAAGGTCAAACCAGATTTTAAACAAATCTTCTTCCCTCAGAAGCTGCAACCTTCCCTGGCACAGGGACCAAGCAGAAGTCTTTAGAGGTTTCATAAACCAGTAGGAGATATTTAAGATGGTGAATCTTGTTGCTAAAGGATCAAAGTTTTAATGAACATAACGTGAATAAATCCTGTGTCATTAGTGAAATTCAGAAAACTAGTGCAGGTTCAGGATGTTTCTCCACATAGTGCCAGCACAGCGAGTGTATGGTCGGGACAACACATCGACCTCTGCAAAAGGCACTCTGCTGGACATTCTGCTGTGCTCCCAACCACACTTACCCCGTTACTGCTGAGTAAAGACTGCTGCAAGCCTTGAAAAGAGATTCACAATCCTTGAAACCTCTGGATGGTTCAAGCAGGCGATGTCTTAGATGGCTACCTAGAAACAGAGACTAGACAGGAATAAGGGAGTAAAGGAGGTATTTATTTGAAAGGCCTTCAAATGTTACACCCTGGGGATTCGGAGGCTCCTGACCCAGAGGATCCCAAGATGATGACAGGTCACGAGTTCTTCACACTTTTATATCAGCATAAATTCGCCGATTAAAACTTTAGCTAATGATATAATTTCCCCAAGCTTTCCCTCTCCTCTCCAAGATGAAGGGCTTTTCACTTTTGGGCCTAGGACAGTCTGAGTGTCCTTGGAGAACAAGCCAGAGAGGCTTTGTTAAATCTATCTTAGCATAAGAGAGCAGCAGCTAACAGGCTACAAGACACTTCAGAGTTACACTGGGCAGTACAGGATTTGAAAAAAATGTAAAAGTTATAACCTAAGGCATCACAAGTAGGTTGAATTAGTACAGACTTTGCCAGTAGGGTTAAGAGCATAATAGGAAATATTTAGATTTAAAATATTTTTGAAAATATTTTTCTTCTAACTCACATAAATCACATTGATCAGGATAGTGTTATTCACAGAAATTATTCATTTCCAGACAGAAAAAACCCAAAAGGCCAAAAAAATCAAACAAAAAATCAAACAAATAAAACAACAACAACAAAAACTCAAAAAAGAAAACCAACCAAGTCCTAAGTAGAAATTACAAACCATTACAGTATAATTTCAACCTATTTATTCCACTCAAATAGGAAAACTCAGAAACTGAACCTTGTGGAAGGCTTTTAGCATCATATCCCATTGATTGTGTAACTATTAAAACACAAGACTTACACAATGATTCTACAAAGATTTTTTGTCTCTTGATCATGCTAGATACCTGTGAATTCTCAGCTGGTCCATCTGTAGACATGGAGAGAGAAATATGTAATGTGTTATGTATAGATTTCCTACATTATCTTTAAAAAAATCCAGAATATAGTACTGCTAATATTCATATATAAAATAAAATATTCTCCTCATTTTGTGAATTTTTATCTTGTTTGTTGCATTGTAAAAGTCCCATATCACTTATTCATATCAGAAAAATGCATTGCTAAAATCTTAGGAGCTAGAAACAAACACACAGTAGCTTGTCCCACAACCCTCATGTGCTCATTAACAATAAAATCTGCCACAGACAGTAGATAACACACTACATTATCTGGCTTTTATACTTGTGGTAAATATATTTGGTCACAGCTCTAACACTACAGCAAGATAAATCATAATGAATCCACCAGTATGTCAAACCCCTCACACTCAAATCAAAACCTTTCCTTTCTCTGTCACTTTTCTCTTCTTCAAATATAAATAAACACAACTCAGATTATTACCAGAATCCCCATCAACTTAAGTAAAAAAGTCATGCTTGAAAAGGCATCTTGTGATCAGAATTTCAGAGAATCTTATATTTTTTTTCTAAATTCTATCTGTAGGTAATTCAATTACTTATGAGTTCACTACCTACCTTCCAAGAAATTTTTGAATTCCCTTAAAATTGTTAGCACTCAGTTTATATTTGTGGGTCGAACAGATCCTATCCTCTCTCTTACCAGTGAAGCTGTGTCATTTTTATCAGTTAGTTAAATCAGCTCATGTCACCTCTCCGCCCTGGCTAGAAAACTTCAAGGCAAGTTTTGGGCACATCTTGAATGTCTACACAAAGCGTTAGAACTCTCACTAAGCATATCTGGAATGGCTGATTTCAAAGGTAAGAGCTTGATAACATGGCATAGCTAAATCCTTCTATTTGGTCAAATGACCAGAGTGGGCTCTGATACTGTTCCTTTTGTTAACACTCATGGATATACCCTAGGTTTCTTCTTCTATTTTTTGACACCAAATAGCTTCTATTATATAGGAGAAAAATACCTTTTAAATGCATTATACTGAAATGCCCTTTGCAAAACCTTCCCCCCAAAAAATACCTGAGGCTTTGATAAGTAATTTGCTGCTAGATTCAATTTAAGAGGGGATATTCAGTGCAAGAGGGGATGTGAGAGACACAAATTAGCAGCATCTCTGCCTTACTACTCCCTCTGATAGTGAGGACTTGTTTATTTCCCTGCAGCACCAGATAAGTAGCTGGGCAGAAAATGACTATTGGGAGCTAGTGTGATGATCCTTGGCCGGGACATCTTTGGTGACTTCAGCGCATACTTCAGCAGCTAGAGGTGCTTCCAGAGAAGAGCAAAGGTGGTGAAGTGTCTGGAGCACAAGGTTGATGAGCAGCTGAAAGAGCTGGGGGTGTTTAGCCTGGAGAAAAGGAGTCTCAGGGGAGACCTTATCCCTCTCTCCAGCTGCCTGAAAGGAGGCTGTAGCCGAGTGAGGGTTGGTCTCTTCTCCTAGGCAGTCAGTGACAGGACAAAGGCAAATGGCCTCAAACTGCACCAGGGGAGATTTAGCTTGGATAATGTGAGGAATTTCTTCATGGAAGGGTGATTGGGCACTGGAATGGGCTGCCCAGCGAAGTGGTAGAGTCCCGGTCCCTGGAGGTGCTCAAGGAGAGACTGGATGTGGCACTCAGTGCCATGGCCTAGTTGAAATGGTGGTGTTAGATCACAGGTTTTACTCAATGATCTCAGAGCTTTTTTCCAGCCTAACTGATTCTGTGAGAATTAGGAGTCAAGATCATGTTCTCTAGAAACTGGTAAGTATTGAAAAAGTGTCTGTGGATATTCAAACCGTCAGAAGCAAATTCTGGAAATATGTTCTGTACCCAAATCCTCTCAAATATGTCATATTTTCTATCTGAGGATTTTGTAATGAACAGGTATGTACTACAGCCAGAAGGGTAGCTATCTGGAGATAGCACAGAGTTGAACTTATTAAGCAGGTTAGGTTTTGTATGAGATGACTCCTTCCACTGGAGAGACAGTTACTTATCTCTTGGCCATTTGCAAACCACCTTTTAAATCAAGAATGAGTAATGTATATGTTCCTTGCCTATCTACAAACATAAATCAGGATGCTATTCGCTATGCAGAAAAGAATGCAGGAAGAAACCCCATCATCTCATAAGCTGAATCACTCCATTGCAATCTGTTTATTACTTGTCTCAGGATTTAACTATTTGTGGTCTACAGTTTGCTTACAGTTGTCAGAAGTGGAGCTAAGTTTTTCCATACAAAATTACAAATTATAGGTTAAATTGACAAAACATATTTTCAGACAAAATATATTAGTCTGAGTATTTAAAATACAAGAAACGGGTTCAAAAACTGCAGAGAATATAACAGACACCTAGATCCAAACAGAGTTTCATGCACTCTTCTTCCTTTTTCTTGAACATATTGCTGAAGATTTTACGAGAAAAGCTCTCTTTCGGATTAATTTACCATTTCTTTCTTCTGAAAGACAGACTTTCAAGGAAGCATTTGTCAACACTTCCCTTTTCCTCCTACAGGTTACAGGGTGTTCTTCCTTTCAATAAAGAGTGGGATTAGTTTTACTTCACGTTTCAAAAATTATGGGACAAAATGGGATATAAAATATCAATGTTTCTTGAATTCTGCCAGACCTTCAGTTCTTTGAAACACAGGTTGAAAACTTCATTTGGATTTTCACTCTATTTTATTACTGTTGCTGCTGCTAAGTTTCCCATTTAATTAATCTAGTACAGATTTTAGATCACCTTCACCTTTCATCCTTTCAGTGAAGATTATCTGCATTCTGTACATCACACTAAAAATCAGATGCAGACACAAATGCAAGATGACCTTTGTGAAACTTCCCTTTAAAAAGGGGTGGAACCCACCTTTGTTGATTTATTAACACAAACATTTGCAGGCTGGGGCTGTATTGTAAGTTATTCACTATGTTTGAAAAATCCGTGACACTACCTACGCCTGCCTCGTGGAATTTTTGTGGATGAGATGCAATTGACAGACATGCCTCCATTTGGAGATAAAACCTCAAGTAAATGTCTAGAGAAATTCTTTTGTGTAACACTATGTTAGTGAAAATTATGTTTTGCTAAACAAAAATCCGTGGATTGATAGATGGCTATCATCCCAAACAAACTATTGATAAAATCGGACTCTCTGGCATAATAACTAAACAGTAAACTATCTAATAATGTTTTTTCATTTATTCCGAAAGGGAAAGAACCAAACGCAATGCATCTGAATTGTAAAATTCTGTGATCTAGGAAAGAAGTTAGGAAATACTGGGGAGAAAATTTAAAGGAAACAGAATCCTCTGACCTTGTCCCAGAAAACTTCAATATAATGAAGACATATAATCGGTGGAAATCATACTAGTGTTTGCTATTTTATTCAATTTTTGGTATTTACATCCTAACTTCAGAAAGAACCATAAAGCTCATAGAGACATGAACTGTGATCTCAAAATACCTTTCAGGATGGTTTTTTGTAAAAGAATAATGGTTCCAGGCAGGCCAAACATGTCCACTGCTGCAGACTACTCAAAACAAGTTCAGAAAAAAGTTGGGGAAAATTCAGGCTTTGATTTTGCATGGCATCATCTGATCAGAGCCTACTTTCTTTCAAATTGTTATGGGGACCACAGAGGCTGTTGGAATTCTGTTGAAATTAATAGAGACGACCTGGAAAAGCTGTGTAGTGAAAGCACTACTTTTCTCCAAGTCTGTGTACTGTGGAGGTAGCTGCTGCTCAAGTCTGAGTCTGACTGTCACTGCCAGTGATGAACAGGGGAGAAATATGGGAAGAATGAGAACAGAAAACAATGTGAAACACCTGCACCATGCAGTAGACCAGAGCCTACCCCATCTCTTGTCTCTACAAATCGATGCAAACTCCTGTTCCAAGACATGGAGATGCCCAGCCAATACAAAGCAGTAACAAATTGCCAACTACACCCTTATGACCAAAGACTTTTCTTACCAGTGGGGAATTAGCTTGGTGTGCATTAGTGTAGTGTTTAGCAGGAATTAGAGTATAACAAGTAAGAGACAAAGAAGAAGAAATGTTCTGTCACCAGTAACTCAAGCGGCTGTCAGTCAGAAATCTAGGTCTGGCTAAATTTAAATAAAATCTTTGCCCCAAATAACGCAGCAGTTGCATACACAGAATGAAGTTGGAATAGAGGGCAAAAAATACTAACCAACAAATCAACAAACCATTCAACCTACCAAACAAACAAAATAAATGGGTAAAATAAAGTGTGAAAATTTTAGCTTCTTTAACAGTTTGATGAAAAATCAGGAGACCACAAAGTCTCAGATCTCATAGACTCAGAACTGATGGATTTTCATAAGTAATTGCCTTTGTTTAAGAAAGGCTTGCTCCTGACTTGTATCAGTGTAACTGAATCTGAGTTCAAAAGATTTTAACTGGACATCCTTTATGATCACCATTTTTGAAGCTCAGATTATAATAGAAAATCAGATCTTTTGTCCTTCTCTTTCATTTCTTCCAGGTACACCAAATGATTATCCATAGCTGTTAATCCTCCTGTGAAATAGCTGAAATAATATTTGTGTGAAAAAATGAAATAAATATTAAAAAAGGGAAAAGGTTCCGTGTTCTCCATATTTGTTTTGAACAGTGAATTAAATAAATAGTTAAGCTTAACTCTGATATCTAGTTGTACAGCAGAAAATGACTCTGCATGTATACAAAACATGGTGAAATTACACAATTTCCAAGCCATAGTCAGTAAGTACATGACTAGCTGAATTATCTTTCCACTATACAAAAGCTTAATAGTCTCTTGGAAGGAAGGGGCAGGGGGAGAGGGAAAAGGTTAAAATCCAGATGCAAGTATTTAGCTTTACATTAATCACTTCAAATTGTAGTGTTCCTAAAATGAATTTGCTTTCAGGAGTACATTAAGTAACTCATTGTCACATGTATGTTTTTCAAAAAAATAGAACACCCATACCAATTAACCATTTATGCATCTGAATAGCATCAGAAATCATTTAAAATAAAATATATTGACTTTTACGCTTATCATTTTCCCTAATTTACAAAATTTCACAGAGGTTCACAATCCAGAGAGCAGAGGAAAACTCCAATAGAAAATTCAGGTAATTTACATATATACTTTCGGTGATTCTTTTGTAATCTACGAAGGTAGTTATCAGTGCACTGCTAAAGATAATTTCCCCATAATTTTCTTCCTCCTACATCATGCATTATAATTGCTTTCATCCTCCATACCATGCATGCCAGTGTCTTTCTGCTCCTCCTCCTTCCTGGATGGAGAGTGAGAGAAAAGAATATATTAAATTAAGTGTAGAGGTAGTTTTCATTTTGGTGTTTAAAGACTTTAATTAAAAAAGGAAAGAAAATGAACAAAAATTCAAGTGTGAACTCAAAGTATTTGGATTCATTTAATCTCCTCAACTTGAGCTCAAATTCTAATTCCAAGCTGAAATCCAGTCTCACACATACTCAGCATCTCTATGGAAAACATTAGCTGGTGGTTTTCAAACATCCAGAGAGACAAGAGGAGGAGCTGGGGTAATCATATATAAGAGCAGGAATTGATTCTATACACATTTTTGTATCTTCTTATCACGAGGTGTGCGAGAGGAACAGGACAGAAATCAAATAGAGTTTTGCCCCCTCTTAACCACCACCCAACTTTTCGTGAATTTATGTATATGATAATTTAGCATATCTGTATTTTAGCATAGATAAACTGTCCATTTTTTGCTGTACACTTGTAGTCATTTCTTGTGATCTTCATACTCCCATAAGCTTCTATCATGTCTTTGTGATATATATCATTATTTTTACTTTTTCCTTCATTAATTTGGACAAAATAATTTTATAATTCCCAAATTGCTTAACACTGCCCAAAGCCACTTTATATAATCATTGAAAACACAAGGAAAGGATGAGGAGCAGGCTAATCTCCTTTCCTTGCAAAGACATGCCAAGAGAAAATCTTGAATATAAATTCAGTGGCATTGATGGCTAAAGATTTTTGCTTTTTATGAATCCCTAGCTTTATAGATATTAATATCTAGCTGTATAGTTTCTAAAACTCTGTCACTTTAGCATAGTAGTTACACTTTCTTACATATTATGCTACCTTCTTGGAATTCCATTTAGTCTTGCTTTGAGTCTAGCAAGGACACTTTTTTTTGAATCAGAGCACCGATATAATAAAATGTAGGGCTAAAAGATCAGGAGGGGGCCTCCAATGGGACAGAACTCAGGGAGAAATTACCTAACCAACTGCTCTTCTAATTGGACAGTATTTGTCAGACATGCTAATTTTTCAAATTTATAAAAATTGTAAAAATCTGATGCTGGGTGTGCCCATAACTGTGGATGCACCTGGAAGATTCTATTAAAGGTCTACTTTTTATCTTACTATTTTAACACTGCTTCAAGTTTGGTTTGGTTTGGTTTAGTTTGGTTTATTTTGGTTTTTGGTTGGTTTTTTTTGTTTGGTTGGTTTTTTTTGTTTTTTGTTTTTGTTTTTTTTTTTTTATTTCATGCAACAACATCAATATCACAGAGATGGAGGGCATAAATAAAGATCATTTGCATTGGGAATTATATAATTATTGTGTCCAAATTAATGAAGGAAAAAGTCAAAATAATGGAATGTATCAGAAAGACATGATAGAAGCATATGTGAGTACAAAGATCACAAGAAATTACTACAAGCATGTAGGAGAAAATGGGCAGTTTATCTATGCTAAAATACACATATGTTAAATTATCACATACATAAACTCACAAAAACTTCATCACCATCGGTACACATTAGAGACTGTACTCACTACTTCTGCTCCAGAAAGGATTCCCATTTTATTTAAAAAGTGTGGCATGATAACATGTCTCTAAAAGGACAGAAAAGTCAGCACAATCCTGAATCACTTTTAGATTTTATTACTCAACCTGTTATAAATCATTAAACCTGAGAACAATTTCTTTATTCTGTGGAAAGTTGTAATACTTTTTCCTGATGGGGACATTGTCCCTGCATAAAATTCTGGTATTTCATAAGTTAAGGCTCCAAATACACAGAAAGATCTTTTTAAGACACTTTAGACATTTTAAAGTGTTATTAGTATAATTTATAACTCTTTCAGTTTCTTGCAATAAATAAAGCACCTGGTTTCACAGGTGGGGGATAAGGACATGGTTTCCATAATTTTTTTTATTTAAACTTCTTTAAAACACATTTGTAAAATAGTTCCTTTTTTTCCTCTAATATACGTGGCACAATCAGATTCTTGTAGTGTGGGATTGTATTTTAAGTGTGTTAATGCCCTACTGGGACGGCCTGCATAATTCTCTCAAGGTTTTGCCATTTATGGGTGCAGTGATCTCAAATTCATACTTCGAAAGTTCTTTTTATAGCACAATGTCTTTCCTATACTTTGTTTATACAATAGAAAAATTTACTGATGACATGGACAACTGCAAATTGCATCACAGTGCAAGAATAAATGTATTTGTACAGTCAGTTGAAGGCTAAAGCTGCATTTCACTGCTTGACCAGGTTCCTAGGCTGAGCAGATTATATTGTTTGTAAGGAAATGCTCAGAGTCATAAGAGAAATGGACATAGAGATATTCAGGAAGAACAATTAGTCAGAAAAATTAGTTTTCAAATACTGTCCAGTGAAACTGAGACTCCAAAGTTTTCAAAATTATTTTTAAACACATAAAAAAGAAGAAAAGGAAAAAAAAATAGAAAGGTTATGTCATTTAAAATATTGAACAGAGACTTAAAAGACAGGGAAACAACATTCTGTGTGGCTGGCTTTATTATTATGACTGGTAAGAAATTGTGTTTAGGTGGCACAAGGAATTTTCCTATATGCTTACTGTTCACTCTTTCTGTGTTATGCACAGAGAAAAATTCCCAAGCTGTCCATTACAGGCACTCCATACTTTAGAGCTGTATTAGAGACCTGGTCTTCACAAAATTTGTGATTTTTACTATGGCTGGTAATTTAGATAGGAAAAAGCCTTGCAAAAAGAGATGCGACGAGAAATCTTATTCTTGTGTTGAACAATTAACGCCTCACCAAATTTTCTGCAATCATTTTGTAGTGTATGGTGCTGGAACCTTCCAAACATAGCTGTTCTATGATTATTGGTGTACCTGAGAGTCAAAGAATATATACCAAAGCTGAGAAAAAACAGTAGAGTGAAATGGCTACTGGTGTGAGCCAGTATAGCACATTTTGATTTGTCAGAAAATAATAATATATTCAAAGACAACATTAAAGTTAGCATTGCCTGATGCCCCTGGGCATTAGGTTTTCATGAGGGAAGGACAAAAAGGTTTCTATGTTCCAAGGCTTTTCCTGAAAACAAGAGTGCTCGGAAGCCAGTCATACAATTTTCCCAAGTTTGGTCCCTATTTTCATGGGTGATAAGATATTGAGGAATAGAAGCCATGGCATTTGAGCCTGCCTCAGTTTTACTGGGTTAAATGGAACCATGTTACATAAAGCAACTTGAAACCCAGACAGAGATGGATTTTTTAAGAGGTCAGTATCATTATTAGTGAGGTGCCTGGTGTGTAGAAGGAATTCCATCTCAAAGGGCATGAAATAGCTGGAAACAATTTTGTACCTGGACTAATGACACTGTCAGGGCTCAGACTGAACCCTAAGACTTTTTGTTAGATCTTTGACTCAGAAAGACAGCTGAACAGCAGCAGGTAAGGGGTCCACTGCTAGAATATCCATTATTATCAGCTGTGTTTTAGGCAGTCCAAACAGTTTCCCAGGAAATATAGATAAGTTGTCAGGAGGAAAAAGAATTATGACTTACTCCACAATGAAAGTAGAATAATTTAAAATAAACCTTATAACCTGGACCTGAATAATTTAAAATAAACCTAAAAACCTGGAGATATTCATCCAACAATGAGATAAAATGTGTAGCTGGAGGAAGAAGGAAAATTGTTTTATTTAGAAAAAGCACTTTCAAAATATAAATATTTATTAGTCTATGTTGGCTCTCAGTTCTGGATGCCCAGAATAGAAATGTTTGTGTGATCCTTCCAAAAAAACCATTTAGCATAAAAACCTCTTTGGTTCCAGTTGCTGCTGTGGTTTAGAGTAGGCACAGAGGAATGCAGGTTGTGTTTTATGGCTTTAGAGGCTCAGGCCCAAGAGGTTTCCATTTGTTTCTATGTACAAAATTATTTGCTTTAAAAAAATTTTGCAACTATTGCACAGCTGAATGTACACATTAAAGGAGAAGAAGCTGAATCATACATGTCTTCTGAATAATATTTCAAGTGTTGCCTGCTCCAGACAACTGCACTGCCACAGCAAGTGGTCTTTCCTCTCCCCGTCCAGCTTCAGTGTCTCACTTTGCATTCGTACTTCTTTGGGCCCAGAGCTCCTACAAACCAGTATTTATACCTGGCACAGCCACAGAGTATGGCTGCATTCTACTTTCCAATAGGGCAATCACTTGCCCTCCAGAGATAAACTTGTTTTGGCTTTGCTTTGCTTTAAGAACAAGCAGTGTTAATAATGAATGTTGAGATAATGTAACAAGTTATGAAATGTCTAAAGTTAATGGCAAAGCAAAAAGTGACAGAAGTGATTATAAAAAATGAGATTCATCTAAATATATGCACAGCATTAGTTATATCTACTTTGATATTTCTTGTGTGCTAGTAGTCCCTATACCAAAAAATCCTTTTCAGATGAATTTGCTATACTCAAAGTTCAATAACATTCTTCATTCTTTAATATAATAAAGATAAAATGTTGCCTTCAGTAGAACTTTGTGTATGAAAAACCAGTGTTCATTTTGCTAATAAAGTAATTATTTTTTTTCTTTATTCTCTTGAATTTATTCCAAATTCCATGTTTAGAGATGAATGGAAAGAGTCTTTGTAGAACTGAACACACATACATAAATGATAGATATATACCTGTTATCTATAATTTTGCATATATGTATATATTTTCTTATGATAGATGAGAATTCTACTTTTGAGAATGCTAAATTGTTAGAAAATTTACAGATGTAATAAATAAATAAGAAAAATGAAACCATTTTTTCTTCACATTCATAATATTTCTTATAAGGAAAAAGAGGTTTAGAAGTTTTAAGGAAACACAACATCCAGAAATAATTTCCTTTTTTTTACCTTTATCTTCTTTTTCTTTTTAAAATTAAGTCTTTGTGAGCATCTATCTTTCACCTGTTGCAGTGTTGAGTGTCGTATAAAGGACAATAAAGGATAATAAAGCTTTAAACAACTTAGTTTATAACAAGTTTCTACGATCTTCCCTTCATATCATTGCTACACAAATTGACATTGTAGTGTTGGGTACTGCAAGATCTGTCAGCATTCTATTATAAAGTGAAAGATTTAGGTTTGGATGGTGTTTTTCATAAAGCATATGTAAAGCTAATAAAGCCTGGATAGGCTATAGAGAAAAAAAAATTCTTTTCTGAAAAGTTTTATACTCAAAGAACACACGTACTGTTCTCATCCCTCTTCTTTCATGAATTCAATAAAATATCTATTTTACACTCTAAAGTTCCAATATCTCTTACTGGGATGAAAAAGGAGAAATGTTTGCAGAATCTTTCAGTGATTGCAGCTGTGATCTTCAAATCAAGGATTCTACTCAGTCTGTAAGTTTTTCTTACTTACATACCTTAGAAAACTTAGATTTCCCATATTAAAAAAATGGGTATTCCCCTGTTCCACCTACCTAAATAAGAATCTTGATCTATTCTACTCTCTTCTTCTTCTGGCAGTCCCTTTCAGATGCTAATGAACATTAACATATAAAAAGCTCAGTGCTAAATCTACAATCTCTATTAAAACCAAGCACTCATCTGTTATTCTCTTCTAAGTTTTTTAAGGTTTCCTTATACACCTCCTACTTTTCCTTTCCCCCATGTGTATTTGCTTTGGTTTCTAGCAGCCCACTAGTGAAATGAGCTGCTCTGAATTGCTCACCTGGATTTCCCTCCCACCCTGCTTTCATTAGCCTTCTAACCACTCAATTAGGTTGTCATATCACGTAGGCACACAGACAGCATGTGCTGCTTAATTACGTCTTTTAAAAGAAAAAAAACCAACAAACCTAAATAAAATCAAACCAAATACCCCCACGCACTCCCCATCAAAACACTAAAGAATTTTCCTGGTTTTAAAAATAGAAATCTGTGAAGTTGCTTGCTTTTCTTCACACAAGGTGCTGACACTGACTTTCAATTAAAAATAGGCAGGGTTTAGATTTTTAGATTATGGAGAAGAAAGGAGGAACAAGAATAAAAGCTTTGGATAAGAATAGAGGCATTGTTTTTTTCTTTTGTCCAAGCATGTGAAAAGTTCAATACACTGTCTGCTATATTTACTGAAAAATAAGTTTTGTAGTAGGTCAGAGATATAATACACACACACACGCGCGCACACAAAGGGGTGGAGGGAAATCAAAAAGGGAATAAAACCACTAAAATGAACAAAAAATTCAGTGTTTCTATCTCAGGAGTTGTGATTCTTCATATTGATATCTTCATATCCATGACTGTGCCATACTTCACATCCTTTCACATCCTGTGTGGACATTGTCCCTCCTAAACAGGGATTACTAAAATGCATTCTAATATGACAAAAACATTCAACAGTATTTATTTCATATATGTTAAAATAAGGTCCTGCTCTTGTTTCCAGTTAAATTAAAAATAGGAGGCAATGAGGATGAATGGCTATGGAAAGCAAAATTATGGGGTTTAGTGCATTTATTTAACTATATGAATAAAAGCATAATTGCAAACATGTAATGAGGGTCTTGGTATAAACTGCGTGCTGCTGAGAAACTCAAATTTTTGCTTCCTATTTTATTCTGTTCTATATGAACTTCAAAATAATACTGAAGTCATTTTGGTAAGTATGTTAAGCCATTTGAGTAGAGAGATTCTGAAAGGTGCATTGGGACCCGGACACCATTTCATAGCTGTTTTATTGAATGGGGATGTAAATTACTGAGTTGTGCATGCCACTTTCTTGCTGCCGGATGTCCTAGAAGATTGGTAAGACACTGTTGCTTTGAAATGTCCATATAATTGGGAGGAGCAGTTAGAATTTCTTGCTTTTGAACACCTAAGATTTTTTTCAGCAAAGCAATCTCATTTTGCTTAGACATTCCCTGTTTTGCTTGAGGGGAAAAAAAAATAAAGCAGCTTTGCAGCAGATGTAGTTTACCAGGATATGCAGCACTGGATATACTTGCCAGCAGACACATTCTACATGGATGCTTTTGGCACACACTCTGACACAGATGGTGTTTGCTCAGCAGCACAGCCAGAGCACTCTACCTGGATCTACACGGAGGGTTTAGAAGCAACCAAGTGGTTAAAATAAGTAGAGAAATACCTATCTCTTCTTATACCAAGTTTCTTCCAAGCTTATAGCTTGTTCTTCTAATTTTAAATAAACAGTCTAGGAGGACAAGGCTATACCAAATACTGGGTTTCAATCAAATGGAATCTCGACAGAGAAAGAAGAAGCAGACTGAAAAGATTCAACAGTTCTCAGAAACAATTATAAAAATCCATCACAATTTCACTGAAAACATTTGTCATTTTTTTTTAGAATTGAATTTAAGAAATAGAAATGAAGATAGAAGGATAAGTTTTATTATGCCTCTATGGTGAAAAACCACAGACATTCAAAAGTTGATGTAATTTTTGTTGTGTGCTGTTTCTGTTTATTCACAGTAAGTTCATTGGGTGTTCTCGTTTGAGTTGGGTTGGGCTTTGTCTCACAAAAGCACCTATTGACTTGAAAGTATTACTGTATTTTCAGATGTAATTTTTTCTTAGGAGCCCAGAGACTTTTCTCTTTGTGTAAATTGACTAGAACAGCTCTCCTGTGGACACTTTATTAGTAAAGAGAAACATCTTTTTTTCAGAATAATTGTTCTGCTCATGACAAGGCCTTTATAGTGAAATTGCAGTGCCAGTCAACTTTTCTCTTAACAGACAAGGTTTAGGTATCATGTGAGCCTAATCACTTGTTTTTAAGGAAAGTATTAAATCACATTCTGGAAGCTCAGAGAAAATATAGGTAGACTTTAAATACTCTGTCATATCCATAGTTATCAATGCACTGGTGAATTAAGAATACTGCCATGTCCGCATCACCCTAAATACCTAATTATATATATATATATAAAAACACATATATATACTAATTTTATATTATATATACACACACTATACCATTTGCTAAATTCTGCTGCCTTCCCCATTTTGCCTCTTTCAAAACTCATTCCCTCATTTTCTTTCATTTCTCAACAATAATAAAAACAATTTTGTGTCCTCTATATGTCCTAATTTGTACCCCATTTTTGGGGTAGAAACCCCAAAGATTTTTTGCAATAAACACTAATTTAAATCCTAAATTCAGGCCAGGAATTTTTAACAGTACAAGAAATCCAGTTAAGAAACAGAAAGATTAAAACGTCATTCTCATGATATTTCAGCATATTCCATTTCCAAATCTAATTTTTTAAGGAATCTTTCAATTTAAATTTAATATCATTATCAGGATAGAAATTAAGTGAGTTAAAAAGATTCTAAATTCTAAAAAATATCCCTTGAAGCAATAGCAGAATAATCCTGTCCCTAAAAAAATCTTAACCAAGACAGACTTGGTAGCAGTTTACAGTAAAATATCATCTGAATAGTTTTCTTACTATTTTCTCCTCTTGATTTTTTTATCAATGCCACTCTCGGAGCAGGACTTAAGCAATTTGAACAGTTGACTCTGATAGAAACAACACCCTCCCATCCCTTGAGTGACACAGAGAGTTTGGTAGGTTTGACAGAATTTCTTTAAGTCAGAGGGAAAAGAAAAAAAAATAGAACTTGTAGACAATTACTTCTATGATAACCAAATGGTCTCTCTGCAAGGAACTTGGGTGACAAAAACCTCTACGGTGAAGGCAAAATATTTCTGCTAGAACACACAGGCAGGAACGCAGGTTTGAGTGCATTTGTGGTTGTGTCTTTTCCGTGTGTCTGAGGCTCAGTCAAAGCAAGCTTGTTAGCTTCAGAGAAAAAAACTGAAAACTAATTTTTAACACAGCTGTTTAGAATGTGGGAAATACATGCAGATGAGGATGAATGCAGAAGGGAAGGAAGTGGTGCTCCGATGGAAATGGAGGACTGTAACTTTGACTTTGGAAGACAGAGAAGGGTATACACAAATAGGAACATAAGCCATGACAAAGAAAATAGTTGCCTTTATTCAGTGGCTTTCATTAAATCAAACACTAAGTGGCAATTACTGAGATTCAATAGGTACATTCAGACTTTGACAACCTTCCTCCTCCTCCAAACATGGCTTTTATACTTCGTTTGTCTTGAAACACCTGATGGCTTTGTGATATGAAACAACTATTACTGCAAAGTATATAACACAGTGTGGGACAATCAAGTGATCCGTGAAAGGCTCTTTTATTTCTCCGTAATTTGAGACGTTTTTATTTATGGCTTGTCTGTGATTGTGTGGGAATGTATATGTGAGTGTGTGTGGAATTATGTTCAAAGGTTAAACTCTTACATTTTCAGCTCTGTCATGAAATATGTGGGGGTTTTTTTTAACATGAAATCAGTTCTCAGTTTTGTTTTATTTTTCACCCCAATCATCTACATCTGAAATATTAGGCTTTAAATATTTGCTGTATTAAACAAAATATCATGGAAACAAAACAGGAAAGATAATTTTATATCTTATGACAGATACAACCAGAATGTTAGTAAGATAAAATATAAATTACCAAATCTAGCCAGGTCACTCATTTTAACATACATGCTTATGTGAGTCTTAATACAATGTTTTGTGGCTAATAAAGAATAGCGTTTTAAGAACACAGAAATTAAGAAACAAGTGGACTCCAAGTATCTATCAAAGGTCATCATGCCATGAATCCTATTGAGTAAGTAAGTTACATGTCAAATACAATTTCTCTTTTTAAACACTCTTCTCCTGATTGAAATCTTTTTTCAAAAGTTCACAAAAAATATATATATTTTGTAAGTTCATTTAAAATTTGTTTTTAACTTAGTTCTGCTTACTGTTAGGGAAGCTTGAGTATGAACACAGCAGTAAGTTGTGTTTGATATACCATGCGTTAGATAATGAAATGCCATGTGTCCAAAGTGACATCATCTCTCAATGAAGAGAAGTATTCATCTATATGTGACAACTTCAGATAACATTCAAGGTTATGTCGAAATACACGTCTTCTGCAAACACACTCTAGATGTGAGTGTTAATGGGACAGACTTACAGTACATCTGTCCCTGAAGAATATTGATTTTCTGCTGCTGAGAAATCTTTGTGAGTTCTACTAACCCCTTCTAATATATTATTTCTACTTTCAGTTAAATATTGGGTTTTATCTATGAAGCATCCATCAAAATAAATATCTATCCTTTCTTGGTTTTTGATAGTTATTTGGATAAAACTGCACCGCTTCCAGATATGTCCCTCTCAAAACTTATAAACATCTTTGCTTTCTGCTCTTTTTCTCAATCTACAGGACTTAAATAGCAGGCAAAAACTAATTTTAAAAGGTTTACTGATAAAATTAAGATATTCATTAAAAGGCAGAATATATTTAATGTCATATTTTAAAAGTATTATAATCAGAGATTTCTAATTTTCCTCCACACTCAAAAAAGACAGCATTTTTGTATAGATTTATAATAAGCTAATAATTCTGTTTTTAAATTAGCTTCAGCTTTAGGGCTTTTGGCTATTACAGAGCTATAATCGATGAAGGAAAGTAACAGGAAAATATTTTGCTAAGAGGACCACATCTGCATACACATTAGAATGCATATTACCCAGTTTCATGTACTTTCATACAGCTTGAACTTTAGCTAAGGTTCAAAAGGATCATATGCACCATTTTCATATGGAAAAAAAAAAAGACATTGAGAAAAGTTCTCTAACATGGAATATATGCAAAGTGCAACATCTCGTGCTTTTTGTTTCAACTTCAAAACTGACAAGGTTTCAATAAATATGTTTTAGTCTTTAAATATCTTCTCAAGGAAACCATTTTTTTTTTTTTTTTTACTAAAGTCTCTCACTGGAAGAGTATATGTTTCTGTTTATGGGAAACTTAAGCCTGACTACAAAACAGCATTACTGACATTTCTGTACTACATTTCAGATTTTGGTTTTGATTTTTTGAGGCAACAGCCAAAGTCCAACAATTCCTCAACATGCAGCCTGAGAAGTGCAACACACTGGCAGGTCTCGCTCTGTTTCCCTTCAAGTCTGGCAGGTATGGCCAAACTCAGCTCTGAATTTTCAGCGAGTCACTGGACAGAATCACTGTGATGCTTAACCTGTATGTGTAGCAGGTATGGCTGGAAAGGGAGTGGCTACTGAAGACATGGAAAGCATAGCTTAAAAGAGGAAAAGTTGTTTAGAATGCTAAACGCATGTTAGTTTACATCAGTTACCATTTATTATTTCATCACTGCAACGCATATTTTCATTCTTGAGGTTGTTTTACTTTAAGAAATGAATTTTTAAATAGCTATGTATTTGAATTGGGGAAAAAAAAGGTGTTGAATCTAAGCAAGATACTTGAAGTGTTCTTTTTCTTGTTTAGTTTTGGGTTGGGGTTTTTGTTTAATTTGTTTTGGGTTGGGTTTTTTTTGCTTTCGTACAACAAATTGACAAATCTGTAGGTATGGAAACAGACCATGCTTCTCGAATATAAAACTTTCTTTGTGTTCCTCTGACAAAAATAACTCCTTGTACTGATGTGAAATTAATATTCTGTTTGCTACCATAGCTGTTTGTGAAATGAGATTTGGCCATATCTACCCTTAAGAACTATGCTAAACCCCTGAAAATTCAACATTATGAAATAGCCAAAACTACTGCTATTATTAGGATACTTTTGCTGCAAAATTGCTGACTGCAAGTGCTATTACTGTGAGTACTGCAATCACTTTTACCCCCTATTCCTGTTACTATTATGACTACTATTGTCATGATTGTTTCCATACTAAGCCTACTGCTGCTGCTAACTACTACTATTAATATTAAAAATTGGTCACCAGTTTCAAATTGCTTCCATTTCAGAGTCAATGGCATTGCCAATGGGGGATTATTTTTCTATTTTAAGTTTGCAGACAAAAAAAACCACTTTCTGATACTATTTATTCCTTGAATTGAGAGAGTAAGCCTAGATGATGAGTTTAAACTAGATTCCTTTATATAACACAAATTAATAGAATGAATCCTTCGTTAATGAAGAGATCTCCACGGAAAGAAGAAAATATGAAGTTGCAAATTTACCAATCACTTACATTTTTGCAGCAGGATACTGTAGTCACAGAAGGTTCTGATTTATTTTACATTCAAAGTTGTAACTCTCCTAAGCTCATAAAAAGAACAAAGTGGAACTTAGAAATGACGGAAGGATCTTTTACACGTGGTTCACATAGCACTTGTCTCTTATCACATTCCTCTATTGTCTGAGCACTGAATCAAAGTCTTAGAAATACTCAAAACACAAATTTACTAGTGGTAGAAATAACTGCCAAGAGCAAATGCCATATAAATTCACCTCTTAGTATTCTTAATACTAGGGAAAATCACCTTCTCCTTGCTCTTGGCTAGGAAAATAATTCGCTGTTGCCTTAGAATATCCTTCGCACCAGTTTTATACCGCTAATAAGTTATATTAGCTATGTGCATCCTCCTTCTTACCAGACAGTCTATATCTTCTCTTCCTCATCTCTCCACAAACTCTTCTCTGTTCTGGAGTCAAGTAAGCAGAAGAGAATTGTCTTCTTCTTCAGGGATACCCATTGTACCATCTACATAGAACCCGATTCTACCGGAATACAAGATTTCTTCCAGCTATAAGTTATGATTTGGTTGTGTTTCAAGAGGGATTTAATGGTGAATATGTTCAATTAATAATTAATATTATTACAATTAATAATTAATAATTATGTAAAAACAAAACAAACCCAAGCAAAACAAAACTAAACCTTCCACAATCTTTTTCTTTGTTTTATTCTAACTGATCTGGACAAAATGATACATAAAAAAGCGATAAAAAACTTCTTTTTCCTTTATGATATGAAATCAAACTTCTTATTGATTAATTTTTTAATTATTTTTTCCTTAAATGCAGATAAAACCAGTATGTGTGCTTCTAGGAAAATATTTAAAACTTATAAAGAACTCATTAGCAGATGTTCTCATTTTTACCTGCTGCACGTGATAGAAATACAAAACAAAATGAAAAATGGGGAAAGTTTTGGAGATTTGAGAAATATAAAATAATTTTGCGCAATCATTTCTGGCTTCTGAAACACAGTATGTAGTTAATAGTTCAAGAGGAATCTCTTGTTAAAGAGAATAACTAGAAGTTTTCTACAGAAAAGAGCAGAGAGTTGTTATCTTTCTTGTATCTATGTTGAAAACAACGTAGAAGGCTGTGGTTGCTTAATACAGTTTTATAATCTAAATACTTATGTGTGCCTCACTTGACTGTAGGAGGTTCATTAAAAACGTGTGTATAACCCTACTCTAGCACAAAGAATAAAAGTGAAATGCAAAATTCTCAAACCGACAAGAATATATCAAGATGTCTGGCACAAGGACAATCACACAGGTTACTATGAATAATAAATGAATAATTTCATTTCTAAATGAGCTTTTTCCCTCCACTGTTTAGAAGCAAGAGAGAAGATCAAGAAAATTAAACCATCCTGTATATCAAATCAATTTACAAAGCAGTTAACTTTGGCCTTCACAAGTCCTTTGATGTTGGTTTCATCACTCTATTGGGAAGGCTCTACCTTTTTCTTTGTATTTTTAAAGTAAATTATTTGTAAAGTACAACAGGCACCTAACTCAGAGCAAAGAGCCTCTTGTAATGAGCACACATCAAAAATAAATCATAATGATCAACAGATGTGCTTGAACAAACAGCACTGACTTGCTAAGATGCTAGAAAGCCTAAAATTCTTACAACTCTTACAGGAAAACAGCCATTATTCCAGCTTTTATCTGTGTTAGGGAGGAAAAATATTAATGCTTACCAAATAAATACATCAAAAAATAAAAGCATTTTCAAAGTTGAAACTGGTTTTTAGAGAAAAGAATGTTTTGAGCACAAGTAAAAATAGTTGTCGTTGTTTTGCAAAGTATTAGAAAAATATCATATTTACTATTGCAACATGAAGATTTGTGATTCTGTGATTTGTTTTAAATAATGTATGTTTTAAATTGCTCAACAGCAGATATTTCTCCTGAACAATTCATCAGTGACTCTTAACATCAGCACTTTGGAGATAAACTTCAGAGGGATTGTAAAACTGAAACAGAAAATGGTATTCCATCACACATATTGCAGAGATTGGTTAGCCTTCACTTGTTTTCCCTTTGTGCAATATGCATACATTCTGCACATGTGAGCTATTTTTTTTTAAATAGTGTTACTCTGAACCAAATGACATCGTCTCCTGTCCATGCTGATATATTCAAAACCAATAAAATGTTGCAAACTGGTCTTAAGAGAGACAAATTAAGAGCTGAAATATGTATAACAATCACTCATCCTCAGAGCACCTGCTAAAGCAAGTTTTGGTGAGAAGAACCTCTCTGATAAGCTCTAGTTTAGGTAAATATGAAAAATACAATGAAAATATTCCCAGAGCAAAATTGAAGTATTTCATATTTGATTCAAGCTAGTAAAGGGGCACAAAAGATGGAAGGTCCCATTCATCGTACACTTATAAAAGAATCGAGCATCATTTCACTGAGCCTCATGGGGGGAAATTCCAAGACTAAGAAACCCACAAACATAGGTTCAAAAAAACCATTTATCCTCTCCTCATCTGTGTTCAGAATACAAAAAAGCATGCTTGTAACCATAATTCCCATTTTTCTAGACTTATGTGTCCATTTGTGTTTCCTTCTACTGCAGTTAAAATGAAATATTATCTTGAATTATGGCTAGAAAAGTCTAGTGAAATATTCTGGCAGCTATATGTTTTCCAGAAAGGTGCAAAAACTACTCCTATGGAAGTTATGGAACAAGAAAACAAGACAGATGCCATGATCTCCATGAACTGTCAGCAAATTCATAGAATCCACATATTTGATCTCTTTGGAATCAGGTGATGATCCTTGGTGAATGAGTACTCAGTATCCTTTTCAAACACATTTTTTGACTCATACAGTAGCACAGAAATGAGATTTCTACCTTCTAAATCCATGCAAACCACGTTTTTCCTATTTAAATAACACCAATTAATACTACCTTTTAAACTGTATCTATAGATCTATACTTAAAATAAGAGTGAGATAAGAGCTTCCATTAAATTTCATGGGATCGAATGATGCCCAGATTCAAGTTTCCTCTGGACACTTCCACCCCCAGTGGCAGACCTAGATATATTGCAATATTTCTCTTTCTTTAGCATTCCCTTCATTCCTCCTCCTCTCCCATGTTTTCATGGTAATTAAAATGAGGCATTGGACCATTGTGGAGTGTCCCAACAGATCCCTAGTCTCTCTGACTGGGAAATCAGTGGCTCAGGGCATGCTACAAAATGCACTTGAATAAAGTAGCATGTCTTCTGGATTACCTTGGCTCTATTTCTGGCATTCCCAGCTTTGGGCAACCTCCTTAGCAGCACTTACTGTCAGACCACCTTCCTCATCATCCTGCAGGAGAGTATGAGTGTTGATACCAATGTCTCATATATGTGCCAAGCATTTGTAATAGTAAAGCGGCTCAGGAGATCTGGAAGATTATAAACCCACATCAACTCATTATTCTTCTATTTAAATTTTAAAATAAAATTTATTATAAAAGTTATAACACCCACACGACAAAAACAGCAAGTAAGATAAACAATTCCAAGGAAAAGTGAGAAATACTCTAAGTTATTTGAGGTATTTGATTCCTAGACTTTGTAGCCCTTCTGTTACAAATTCAAGAACCACCACAATTTGGCCTAGAGTTTTATTATTGAATCTCTTGCCCAGAGCCTAGATTCATCAAGAGAATTACTGAGGCTTTTGTAATCTTTGAGAAAAAGCCAAGTCCAGACTGGAATCAATCTGGGTATGATTTGTGGTTCCCTATCAAAATTTGATCAGACTCAACTGTTCTGTCTAGAGTTTTCTTTTTAATTTTTGAATTTGACTGATCTTGAAACCTAAAAGAAGGGTCTAGATAGAGAGATGAACATATCCTTGTGAAACATTTTAAAGGTAACTACCAAAATCATGCAGACTTCTGCTTTCACCTTGAATCAAAAAATGGTGCAATCTTCTTTTAAAAAAGCTAGCCAAATTTCTCACTAACAACTGGGTATCTTTGATACTTTACTTTAGTTTACATTTATTAATTAGTGAATTTTTTTTCTTCTCTCATTCAAACTTTGCTTTGCTTAATCGTGCCAAAAAGCATTTAACCCTATAGGCTAAGAAAAATTTGATTGTATTGAAGTGATAAATTTCGATTTTATAAGAATCAAACACACATGCCCTGCCCACAGAGAGAAAACAGTACAAAGGCTTCTTGTGAACTAAATCTCACATGAGCTTTCAGTCAGGGACCTGGCCTCAGTACTGTGAATTAGTCACTTTTTTCTTATGTTTCTAGTTATTAACAACAGAAAATAACCCCTGCACCATGATTTAAGGCACTATCGTTCTTCACATATATTGAATTTAAAACTCCCAGCCTTCTGTAGCTTCCCATGCTCACACAGAGTCCCTGATCTCACCCCTTTTGTATAGGATATTTGGAGCCAGTGCAGCAGCTGCTTAATCCAAGTTTTAAATGAAGCTCACTGCAAACATTTGCACCAGTGAACTAGTCAGGTTTGATCAATGAGAGTCTTTTCCTCCATAATTTTAAGTATTCTAGACAAGTGCTATGAATACTTCTGGCTCTGGATATGGTTTCACTTAGGAATTTGGAAGGGGTGGGGTAGGCTCACATGGGTAAAGTGGGGCATGATGAAAGTTTTCCACGGAGAAAAGAATTAAAGGTTCAGTAACAGAAAGATAGGGAGCTGAAAAATTTATGTCAGAATTATTTCTTAAAGAGATCTCTTTGGGGAATGTACTTAATTTATTATTTCAGGAAATTCTACATCTTCCAAAAGGAATACAAACATACCCAAAGACCGTCTGAGGTTTTATGCCTAAGAAACTTCCTACTTGCCTCCGAGGCATTCAGTCATCTTGTTTACTTTGCAATGTCTGGGACACAGTAACAAACCCTTTTCTTGATTAGGTCTCAGTGAAGGTTTCAGAGGCCATAATTGGTTCACAGCTGTCAAGGCTTTTCTTACCATTGCAGGGAGCAGCTGATTATTCTCTTCAGTCTGAGCAGTGCATCATTTTACACAAGCATGTGTGTTTTTTCTAGTTTTTTCTGTTTTGGTTTTTTTGGGGTTTTTTTTGGTTTGTTTGTTTGTTAACCCCTGTTGTTGTTGTCTTTTCAATTTATTTCTTTCTTTAACTAGCCACAGAGTCATGTATAATATAAAATTGTTTATCAGCTAATTACAATTTGAATTTTTAAGAAAAAATAAGATCAAAAATATTATTCTGTAGTTACTAGTTCTAAGTAAGAAATCCAAAATAACCTGCAGGAAATTTAATTATTTTACATGAAATTTCTGGGAGAACTAATATCACAACATGTGCAGGAAAAAAGTCTACCCTCACCTACCCAAAAAACCCCAACCAAACAGTCAACCAAACAAAAAAAACCCCAAAACCCAGACAACAAAAACCCAAGCAACACCCTCCATTCCCTCTGAGTAACACAAAGTAGTTAATATCTAAAGTCTAGATTTTTTGGTACCTGGGGAGTGTATAGATATTAAACAACTGACAGGACACTACATTTAAGTTCCTGTTCGCATATTTATTTTAGTGACTGAACCAGGCTAGCAACCTTTCTCTCTGCTCATTTTAGCATGTATTTATTCTTCCTTTGCCTTCCCCATTAGTGTAAGATTGCCAGCAGAGATTTGCATAACCTCTCAAGTACTTGATGGAAATCATCAGAATCCTTTGTATAAGGGGTGCAGATGCCTACAAAACACCCCCAGGTGAGCAGAACAGTCCATCTGACCTATCTTAGTTATCAACAAATTTCACCCTACAATTGTCTGTTTTCTTTGGCACAATCCCTTTCCCAATCCTAGATGTCATGATTCACTTTCCCAATCAGAGATCTCACAATTCAGAGTGACAGACTCTGTCACTTATTGTCTGTAGGGAGACCATTGAACCAAAAGATGAACTCAGATGTTACACCACAGATGTCAAGTTCTGTGGGGCTCTCCTGAAGTGACTACTAAGAATAGCTTAAAAAGTGGGGAGGTGAAGTATGCAACAATTAAAAAGAGTCCTGGACCACACACATTTCATTGATACTAAATAATGGAAGCACTTTGGTTAAGCCTAGTTTTAATTTAGCTTGAACTTATAGGTCAGCAACTGTTTTAACTGAGAAGATTTAAACATTATGTCTTTTAAAATGTCCTCTAGATATCCAAAATGTGAACAGATTATCTTATTTCTAATCCACAATTAGATTTTAAAACTGATTTTGTAAATCAGTTTCTTCATGCTATGTTGCTTTTCTTCTCTCCCTCAAGTCCAGTAATGCGATTTAATGGGGCCTTATTCCCACAATGTGACAAGTATTGCAGGTCTACCAATATAAACATAAAAGACACACTCCGATTTCTGAATTGACAACAGTAACTTGTTCCCATTTTTTCTGTGTGTGGTGGTGTTTCTGGCTAAACCCTGGAAAAGGCTCAAAGAACATTTAAACGACACCTAAAATTATTAAAATATGAGGCATGCATAGCCGACATTTTTGCTTCTGTGTTTCTAAACTCAAGCATGACGTTAGGAACAGTTTAGGAAGACTGGGATATGCAGCTTTTACTGAGATGTTTTACATGCTTGATACTTCATTATGGGGTCACTAGCTATATATTCACAAAGATGTTTATCCATTTCACTTGATATTAAAAATTCATATACTGAGTGGGTATAGGTAAAATATTTGAGTAATAAGACGTTTTGGAAAATTGACTTATAAATTTTGAATTGAAACACTGTATTTGCTTGGAACATTACTTCTTCCTCTTTCTTAAGGAACATCCAGGGTGTTAAATAGTCTTGCCTTGGGTTTATTTTATAGCTGACCTGGATTTATTACTTTTAAAAGTAAAGGAATGCATCTTAGCTTAAATGTACATAAAACTTCCAGGGATTTTGGAATTTTTTAAAATGAATGATACTGCACTATTGGAACTCAATATGTCTTTTTACATTCTGCAGAACAGAAACTTAATACTGGGTAAAGAGTATCTATGCCATAAGAAGTGTCTGCTTCCTGTATATTGTCCTTGTATCCTCAGATAGTGATGGAAAAGTATTGTTTTAAAAACATCTTTCTCCATGTCTATGAGGCTTGTTTTGCATTAAAGGACAGATGTATCTCTTATGAAAATTCACAACAATGAAAGCTTTCCTATCTGTTTTCATTACTTGCATTGATTACTGTATACTCTTAGTGATCCTTTTTCCAAGGTCTCAAATAAGAAGATTATTCACAGAATTTTTATTTTGCAATCACAAGAGGGACTACACTAAAACAAGAAGGGCTACATCCAAACAGGTTGAATTCAGACAGGTGGAGACAACTGAGATTAGGTGCCCACAGGTCTGTGTCTACACATGAGGGAAGCGACAGACCTGGCACTACAGTTAACAAAGAGAAAGCCAATATCATCACTGCAGCCTAAAATACTTTTTCTGCTGACATACTGTAGGTGTCAGCTTTAGGATAAGATGAATGGCTGCCTAAGCTGTTTTGACTTTATTCATTAGGTTTTATTTCACTAACATGTCAGCAGAGATAGCTATGTGACTTAACCTGCAGCTAAATCATGTACTAGTTAGAAATAGAGTTACTAAATTATTTAATTTCTAAACAAAATAGGTTCTTCATATACGGTGGAATAGGTTTGGGGAGCACTGCAATTAGGAAAGAAAAACTTTTTTCATATAAATTGAAATAACTCATACAGTAATGTGATATTTTCATAGTAATAATAATATTGAAGGAGCACAGGAATCATTGCCTGGATTCATTGACCAACCTTCTTTCAATCATTTAGTTAAGTTTTGTATTCACAACTTAGTTGAATAGTTGAAAATCCCATGCGCTATTCATAGTAATGAATAATTAGTATGATTATAATAAAGATTAATTATTAAGCACTTTGAGTTTACAATACCAAGAAGATTGCTGTGTGGTTTTTACCAATAAAAAGTCACAATAAATATTTAAATTATACTTTAAATCATCTATAAAATTACGAATTGTCATTTTTCTGAAGTAGCAGTGAAAATTTTTGGCCCAAGTAACATAGCAGGTCAAATTAGAGATCCATAGTGGCTTTTTCTTTCACAGTTTTATTGAATTTAGATTAATCCTAACAAGTGTTATAAGGGTCTTTGAGAAAAGACTGAAGATATACAAATAAAATGGGATTACTGCTCAAGATAAACAGACATCTCCGCAAAAGTTGTTCACCTACCTACAAATACGAAGTTAAGAGGATGTATAACTAGGATGTGTTAGATGGCATGAGACTCAAAATGAGCCCTAAATAATGGAAGAAGTGTTAACCTGCTTACTCAAATCTGAGAGAGTTACTGGTGAGAAGTTAACACTATCTGAAAGGATTTGAAATATTGTGGGAGTTCAACTAAGGATTTTTTATCTATGTGTTAAGAAAAATAGGTTCTTTGAAGTTGCTGAGGTAAAACTGCCAATGTATGTTTGTATACATGTTAATGATTTTTTGAGAATATTGAAGGTGAATGTCATAAAAGGTCTTGAGCTGAAAACCCTTGAAGTCAAAGTCTGTAGCTTTTGTTTTTTTCTAATGACCAGCGTATAATCAATGCCCTTTCTCTACACTCTCAAAGTATCCTAATCTCAAAACAAGATTCAAAAGAAATTTTGAGTGACACTTGTCATTGATGACACCACTTACTTTCCTAATGCATCAGTAAAGCAGCAGGATGAACATTGTGATGATAAGGTAATGAGTAGACTTTTTTTGGATTTTCTAATCCATTCCACAAATGAGTAGAGTAAGACCACTGCTATGTGTTAAAAGCTATTCCAGAAAAGTGAACCTGTATCCTGAAATCTCCAGGAGGGAGAAGCATGAAGTGTGTTGCAATTTGTATTTTAACTCTGCAGTTTGAGAGGAACTCTTAGAAACTTAATTATATGGAAACCACAAATCCCTCTGCTCCAAGCTCATCTCATTGTTTTAATGCTTATCCCACAATCCCACAGTAGATGGTTTAAGAGAGTTCTGTTATCTTTCATATCACTCAAGTACTGTTGTGAAGTCCTGGGTAGCAAAATTTGTCATATGGGCCCTCCAAAGTCCAACTGACAGAGAGATTAAATGGTCTCCATAGAGCCTGTTAGTCATGGAAAAGTTACTCTGGTGTTTGATTGTGTGAGAATCAAAGGATGTGGTGGTGTTCAGTTGCCTTCTTTTGTTCTGTATGCGTCTGATTGCTTGTGTAGTTGTTTGCTCTTCATACAACAGCAATTACTTCGGACTGCTTCGAGGAAACAATAGGACATTTTCAGAGAAAGGACAGAATTAGGCAGATGTGTGTAACAAATTCCTCTGAGTAAGAGTAATATCAATCAATGCTTACTGTTAGGTTTTCTTGGAGTAGTGATGTTTCCCACTGTTTTTAATTAAAATCATTACTTTTCAGGAGAGAAACTATTGCTGTTATTCAAAAGGTACAGGTTTTCTATAGGTAACACAATAAAGTTTATTATTAAAAAAAATGTATTTTATAATAAAAGTTATTTATACTCAATAACCTATTTAGAACATAGAAAAGTGTAAAAATGTCAAGATTTGAGTTTGTCAAATATGAAAGGCAGCTTTTCTTCTGGTGAAATATGCGGCTGTTGTTGAAATAATTTTTTTCTTCTCTTGTATAAATATAATGTCTCAATTGAAATGACTTACAGCTCAATTATATTTTGCATGTAATCAGTTCCAAACTCCTTTTAGGTGCACAGAGATGTGGAAATCAGCAACAGATCACAAAAGGAAACAGAGAGTACCTTTATTTAAAAGGCACCTGTATAAAAGATGGGAATATTACAAACCTTGGAAAAAATGTTGGTGCCAGGCAGACAAGATCTAAATAGAAACTGATGAGAGATGTCCATAAAACAAAAGTCTTCAAAGATGTCAATGAACCATCAAGTCTACAGCTGTCCCTATTTTTTTTTTTTTATTTGAAACTGGTGCTTAGCAGCACTAGCAGAAAAAGTGGAAGACAAGAAATACAGGGGGCAAAGATAAAAAAAATATGGACATAAGAAATTTCCAGTGTTCTGCTTTTGGGTCTGGAATTTTCCTGTACTAGAAGAAGAAAAACCTCTGTTTAGTCCCTTTAAGACACATTTTAAGATACATTGTTTAATATTAAAATTCACTCTATCCCTTTTGCTTACCATGAAAATTTAGAAAATAAAAACTTAGCGAAAATTAAGAAGAAGGTGTTCACTTTTTCTTATCTATCTGGCTAAACAGGTGCATTTAAGCAGTAAACTTACATGTATTCACGCATAGAATAGATGGAAAGGGGGTCTCCTGCATCCTGTAAGAATTGTAGATATATCTAGCATGTCTGAGCATCATAAGAATGGAAGAAGATGTACCAGAGAAAACAAGGGGATAAAAATTTTGAAGTTTACAGTATAGAAGAGAATTGAGTGAAAATCACCATAATAATAAAACATAAACACAAAAAAACTTCCCCCCAACCAGTGGGTAAGCCCAGAACTTGGTATAAGTGTTTGGATCAATATCTGAGTCTGTGATTCTAGCAGGTTCAGTTTGTAACCGGGCGGACACACCAATTAAGTGTAGTGGTTTTGTTCGCATCTCTTACTTTCTGTGAGATAAGGGATTTAGAGAAATGCAAAGCAGGCTTAAAACTTTAAAGAATATAAAGAAGTTTATTACTAGCAAAATAAAAAGAAATTATAAGAAATTAAAGCAAAACCCCATTTTACCTTCAGCACCTTCCCCTTTTACCCAACTCACACAAAGGATAACAAAACATGGATTTGGTCAGTTTATAGTTCTTAAAAAAGTCTCTCCAATATTTAAGGAGACAGAGGTTTCTTCTGCTTATCATGGTTTCCCAACTGCCGCTAGCAACAGACCCACCTGGAGTTCTGCTGCCATGAAAAACATCTCTCCCATGACAAAAACTCACAGTACATTTCACACAGCAATCCATGGGCCAAACATGGGATATTTCTGGTTTAAAAACAGACAAATTGCAGCCTGGAAGCAGCAGCATCTTCTTCACAAAATCTCTACAGGCCTCTTACAGGCTCTCACAAGCTCCTAGGTGACCTGGCATGATCACCTTTCTTCTTCCACAGGCTGCACAGAGAATTCTCCTCCCCCATGCCTTTTTAAAGAGAAAAAAACAGTTTGTGAAACAGTCATTACTACGGCCTGCAGAAAGTGATTTTAAGCTTCGCGCTGAGTGTGACTCTGCCCTCTTTTTCCTGCCGCCATCATTGCTTTGTCCCACATGACTTCCTTTCTCTTTCTCTCTCTGACAATGATGCCACCATGTTGCAGAGTTAGTTTCGTCAGGCTTTATGTTGGAGTAAAACGTCTTTCCCTTTATGCTGCCGGCTGCTTGGTGTTTTCCTTCAGTTTGAGACAGGATGCGTTGGTGGCAAAAAGCTGTATTGGCTCCCGCCGGGTCTGTGCAGGGCCATGTGAAGGGGGGAGGGAAAGCCCTCCGGCCTTCAGAACCCACGCCAGGTGGTCTTGGTTCTGCAGCAGCTTATGGCTGTTTCTTAGCTGCCGACAGCTCTGAGATGGTTCTCCTCAGCACCCCGGGTAGCCCATGCCCTGGTGATGGGGGAGAGGAGGCCTGGGCCTGCTCCCAAAGATGGAGCCCAGGGCCCATTTCTCGTCCGCTCCTCGCGAGAGAGCTGGAACAAAGGGGAGTTCCCGCATCTCCACGGGGTTTAAATATGCAAATCACAAAAGTGTAATTGGCTCAAAAGCCCATCAATCAACTCAGCTCCAACCCACTAAATGAAGAAATGGGAAATACTAATGAACAGGTCTGATTAACAGGGTTATTCTCATCCACTGAAATACCAACCTTAGTTTCTGCCTCAGAAGAGTATATTCTGGTCACTCATACAAATAGAAATGGAATAAATAAAGGTATTGAAATGGAAAGTAAAATAAATGTGATTTAGATATCATTTTACAGAAGTGGAGCACATAAAGGCTCAATCAGCTACTGTTTTAGAAAACAGGATTGCTGAGCTTTCCACACATAATAGGAACTCCCTGGATAATTGTCTGGTTTGAACAGTAATTGCAAACTGTGCAAGATGCATTCATAAGCAACAAGATGTAATTGCCAGCATTAGTGACTACAGAGAATACATCTGTTTTGATCCAAATTTTGAAAATTTCATGATAAATAAAATTTCACTGTATTTGAGGCATTTTTAGATCAGTATGATCATGTGAGGGGCCTTTTTTGTTTATGAATCCTTTAATGCTCAACTGAGCTTTTCCCACTATGCTGACTGTCCTGCAGATAAGCACAGAATTTAATTAAATTGATTGAACTTTTTCCTGATTAGTAGCCCTAAAAATTTATCATCGGACTTAAAATGCGCTTTTACTCCAGAATATTCACCATCAAAATTTTTCTACTTCAACTATAAGAATGTTGAAACAAATGTCTGAATATTTATTTTTATTGTAGATGGATCTTCCTTGGATAGAAGTTAGACCAGTCAATTAAAAGACAGATATTCTGCTATCATTTTCTACTGTGAAATTATGCATGATTTCAGTGCATCATTATCAGTGGTACTTTTTTTTTTGCTTTTTAATTATGAGGCTGAACAGTGCAGGAGATCAGACATGAGACCTGGGTTGTGTCATATGTGTCAGTGTAGGTCTAGAATAGCTGGGAAATAGCTGCCCTGACAGGACAAAATTAATTAGGAGTGTGAAATCAGATCCTCTTGAAGCAGTAATTAAGTCTTTCTGTTGTTTACCTGCAGGTGAAATTGAAAATTTTTGTTCTATGTTCCATACTATTTTATGGTTTTTTTGGTTCACATTTCTTTTTCTGTTGTTTCTGACCTCTTTTTTTCTGTTCATATTTTTCATGCTTTAGAATCCCATTCCCATCAACATGAACTTTATGAATGTTTTATCTTCCAAATAAGCATGTACTCTTTTTGGAGGATAAAGGAACAAAAATGGAGCCTGCTATAAAGAACCATGGCTCTGATCTGGTCTTTAGAGATAGTGCACCAGTCTAGCCAATGTAAAAGGGTCCAGAAAAAGGTGTAGGCTCTTGCTACAGAGCTACTGCTACCATATAGCAAACACCAATCTTTTATTTGCCTCCATACTCCAATTTCACAGAAGCCTCATGTGCCAAAGCAATTAAATGAAACACTGGAATAAGCTGGAAATATTGTTAAAGGATGAGACAAGGACGTAAAATATCATGTGATAGGTTCATGAATTAATTGTTCTGATGTGAGGAAATATCTTACCCTATTCTTATGTCCTTTGCTTCAGTTCTGAGAGCAGAAGGTGTATTGGGATCTGTCATCCTTAGCAATTTTCAAGCACACTACACAGAAAACAAAGGACATGTCAGAGCTCTATGGACAGTACTGGTAAAAGAGGCTTACAAGTTAGAAATTAATATTATCAGGGGATGAGCTCTGACATCGGAGTCAAGTTTTCCCCATAAAATTCAATGACTTCCCCCTTAATATCCTGAGCTAAACAAAAAGGTCTGTATAATGTATGCACACTTAGAAATCTGCACGCCCTCTTCACTGTGCAGCACAAAGGCAAGGAAAGCAATGAGAAATCCACCCCCGTAAGGCAGAGCTGTCAGAGGAAGTGGCACAGAGCTGCGCTCCAACATCTTAACAAAGCACTCTGCAGGAACCTGCAGCTGGTGCACTGTGATTTCAAGACAATGTGCCAAGGCAGGGAGATGGAAAGGCACTCAGCAGTTACACTGTGCACTCTGGGGACTCCTGACAGCCCAGCACATACATACTGAAAAAGCTTTGGAGAATTAGCACTCGTTGAACCCTCGCTCCATGGGGAAAAGTAACTCACAGGAAGGCATGCTGAATTATAAAGTGAGAGTACAAGACAACATAGGGATGGGTACAAAGCAAACGGGCTTTCATGATTCTTTAGCATGGAAAGTCATTATTCAATGTTCAGATCTGAAAACAGATCCTTTCCCTTCCTAGAAATATACTGTCATGATGAGAGCTCTATACTTTCCTTTACTGTATCATAGAAAGTAACACTGAAGGCAGAGACATGAATGTTCTGTCCTTAGTAGAGAGCAATTAATACACCTTCAGTGAAGAAGAAGAGTACTGAGGTTACCAGCATGTTGTAGCTGCTGCTTCCAAGAATTAATAGAACAAAAGTTTTCCTCTACAACCTCTGTGGTACAGTGGGTGCAGACTGGATCTGAGAGAAGATCCAGGAACTAATGTTTAACTTCTTGACACTAATTTCACATAACTATGGAATTATGTATTTATAAATATTATTTTATATTTGATGTATATTAATATATATAGACTTATACATCCCTATATATTTATTTAATGCAGATATACTGTTGATGTAAATCTATAAAAAAATAACATTTAAAATAATTGAGCTATGTCTCTGGGAAGTACGATGTTAATAATACAGTAAAGGTAGTGGTGAATGACAAGGTACAGTGATTTGAAATTGGCCCCAAATCTTAGGATCCAGCTTTCATTGATCTAGTAACTCTAAAAAAAAATGTAAGAAATTGCATAAATTCCTCTTATACATGGAATTTATTGTGCAATTACTTAATTGTTTTAGCGTGATCTATGGCTGTACTAGTAGATTTAGTGCACCATTCCTTGCCCTAGAGACCAGTCAGGAGCAATGTTCCACATCTGTGCTATCAAACCTTCCTAGTCATCAATACATTTTGCCTGAATGTGTTTTACCTAGTGGCAATGCTTACTCCCTTGTAGTAAATCCTGGTTTGTACCTGGACATTGTTTGGGAGTGTTAGATGCAAAATAGGCTCTCAGCTATTCTGCTAATACACAGTGATTGAGCGTCTGGAGGCATCCCCTCCTGCTGATTAGTTTAACAGCATAAACCTTTGCTGACAGTCTCAAGGGCTTTCCCCCAATTTCCTTGTCTCTGACCTCTATAATGCCCCCTCAGTGCTGGTATAGGAGCTCATGCACCTTCTCTCCTGGGCTACTTTACACCCCGTGGTTATACTCTGAGAACCCTCAAATAAGTACAAACAGCTTCTGACAGAAGCAATACAGCTTCAACAGCATCGTCTACATGCTCTAGCTGGTCTTTTTCTGCAGGACTTGAACTTGCACTATAATAGAGATATACAACCTGACTTCAAGGTTGTTTGGGTATCTTCTCAGGTATGGAGGCTCTCAGTATGGGCTATGGCTTTCAGATTCCAACAGGAGTGGTTCTAGAAGTGTTTAGAAACTGTAGCTGTTGTCTTGAGATGCTATTTTGGACAATTTTTATAGAAGTGAAACCTAAGCCTTTGCCCCAGATTTGTGATATTAAAGACTATTTTCAATCATTTATCAAGCTTCATTTAAGCCCTAAATTCACCAGTGTCCTGTTTATTTTTTTGTTCAGTATTCCTTTATAAGTAGATGAGAATAATTACCTTTGTGATTTTACAGTATTTATGCTCCATTTTGAGAGGCTCATTAAAAATAAACAGTACCGGGGAAGGTAATTATCATTAAAAACATCAACAAACACACACATACATGCACACATATAACCAAAGCCAAAAGAAACAAAGAACCAAAACAAATAGAAGACCATCAAAATCTGAAAAAAAGAAAAAAACCCAAACCAAACATGTCTGATTTTTCATCAAGTAAATGTACTGATACTGCTGATTTGATTTTAGTTACCCATCTTCGTCACAATCCCTCCTCCCATTAAGTGATTATTTATCTGTAGCACTATAGAAAAATTGGAAGTTTCAAACATATTTTTATGAATTCTGCCAAAACCTCGAGACCTTCTCACTGAAATAGCAGTTTCATTTGTCTTTCTTTAAGGTGTTTATACTATCTAAACGTATCCACAGAGCTCCAAGAGAATGTAAGTGGGTCTGTTTCCGGGAGGAAAATGAATGTTAATCCCTATGTTGCCAACATGTTTGCCTTTATAAACAGCAATGCCATATTTCCCACTACTACTTCTTCCCTGTTCTAAGTGAAAGTAAGAAGAAAGATTAGAAAAATTAACCTTTCTTTTCAATAAATATCTGGGAAGGGCTTTTTGGACTGGCAACTAAATTGTGTTTGCTTTTATTTCTGTGTCAATTTCTGCGAGTCAAGTGCTGCTTTTAGATATATTGAGACAAATCTGGAGTAACAAAGGAAGATAATAGGAAATTAAGTGTAAAGAACATCAAAGTAAGTGAGAAGAGAGTTTCCCCTGAAATTGCTATTTATCTGTAACTAAAAGAAAAAATAAATCCCAGCTATTTTCACTTGTATCAATTCAAATCTTCATGTATGTGCATCAGTCCAGACCCATTAACTTAAATAAAAACAAAATACACACTTTTTGGTAGGCTCTACTCTTTAGGGGCAGACATTAAGAATGTTTAAAATTCAAACCTTATTTTAGAAGCATTAACATCTAGAAGTGATGAGGAAGTGCTTTCATTGATGATGTTGATTAGTAGGAGGAAGAAGAGAGTCTTGCCGTTTTCAGGTTTAACAAGCCTCTCTCAAAAATAGTCAGGATGACTAAGCTGAAATTAGAAAAGCTTACTTTATTTTAGAGACTAACAGAAGTTTACTGATTTTGGTACTTTCCTCTTGAATAAGCTCTTCCAAGGTCTGGAAGCTCCATTGAAATGGATGAATCACCCGATCATGTGAAATGCCCTGTATTTGCAACCTAAACACAGTGCTAGGGCTGTTACCAGAAGCTCCAAAGAGCTTTTGTCTACATGCCTTGTTTCTTACTTTTATCGCTAATGAATCAGGTAGTCCTAGCATTTTCTTATTCTACTGCCAGTGCCTACATACGTTTCTGCTGTACAAGATGCAGAAGAATCACTAAGTTTACAATTAAAAAGTAACAGAAAAGAAGAGAAATTAAGGAAATTGCAATTTGGAGCTGAATTTTTATTTTCATATTAGTGACAGTAAAAATTGAGCCTTACCTACCTAAATAAATGGAGTTACAACACTTAATGGGATGTGAAAAAGTGGTTATTTTCTTTGATGAAAACACATTTTGTTCAAAACTGTTAGCTGATGTTCTCAAGGATGCTTCTGTATTTGTTTGATGTGCCAAGGTGTTAAGAGCAGGGGTCTGCAGGGGCAGCCTCTGTGAGAAGGGCCAGGTTCTGCCTTTTGCCAGACACAGACAGTCCCAGCTGCCTCCAATGGACCTTCTGCAAGCACAGCTGAGCCTGTCAGCTGATCTGGTGGTGGCTTGGTGAAAAAGTGATTTTAAAAGGGTAGAAAAAATGTGCAGCAGTTGTGAGAGATAGGAGTGACAAAAATGTGAGAGAAACAACCCTGCAGATATCCAGTCAGAGAACGAGGAAGACAAGGAGGTGCTCCAGGTGCTGGAGCAGAAATTCCCCTGCAGTAAGAAGACTATAGTGATGCAGTGTTGCAGCCTGGAGAGTTCACACAAGAGAATGTTTTCTGGCTGGAACTGTAGCCCAGGGAGAGAAACCCACGCAGAAGAAGTCTGTTCTTAAAGGACTGTACCTCATGGAACGAACACATGCTGGAGTAGGAAAAATGTGTGAGGGCAAAGGAGAATCAGAGACTAGACTGTGTTATAAATTGACTACAAGCCACCATTTCCATCCTCCTGGGACATTTTTTGAGGAAAGAATGGAAGAGTCAGGAATGAAAGACTGAAGCTGAGCCTGAGAAGAGAAGGGGATGGGGAGGAGATGTTTTTCACTTTTCTTTCCCACCATCCTACACCATTTAAATGACAATAAATTATTTTTCCGAAGCTGAGTGTACTCTGCCCATGTCAGTAACTGCTAAGTGATAGCCCTGCCTTTATCTCAACCACAAGCATTTCCATCTTGTTTTTCTCCTCCTGTCCTGTTGAGGAGGGGGAGTGATAGAGTGGCTGAGTCAGGATCTGGCAGGCAATCAAGGTTAATCCACCACAAGTTCCACCAAAACCACTGAAAGAAGGGAGCTGTGCTGATTTATACTAGCTCCAGTACTGGTACCTTCTCTTCTTTTACTATAAATGAAAATAGTGTATGTACAAAATAAGCAAGTATGGGTCAATTCTGAATGTTGCCATAGATAAGAATGTTTACTTGGCAAGGAAAAGGGACAGGGGAAAGAAAACCACGCTGTTAACATTAGTCCTTAGCCAGACATTTGGAAACTGTTGCTATATTTAGAGGCTAAGATTCCAATATGTTTTACATCAGGGAATTCTACGCTCTTGTCTATTTACTGCTCCATATAACATAGCTTATACTGGGCTCCTTGACGTTGAGAAGTGATCATCTTGGCTTTGCAAAACTAAATTATTTGAATACAGTTAACAGCTTTTCCACTTTTTCACATGAATTCTGGTACTGTATTTTATCCTTGGACAAACCATATGACAATTTCATTTAGAATCAAGAAACACACATCTTCCAGGTGAACAAGTAGCTGTTTTATTAGAAAACAATATTCCATCATATGTCAGGTTAAATTTGTTCTGAAACTTGAGTGCAAATTTAAGATTTCTGTCCCAAATGACTGGCAGGTATTTTACAGTTAAAAAGATTACTTTTTATTTTTACCAAATTAAAAAAGATTATTCTAAAAAAGATGCTAGTACTGATGATAGATCAGGTGATTCTCTTTGAAATCAGTATTTTGTAAATAAATCTTTTCAGATAATAAACTTATAGCTCAGAGAAATCTCTATTTTTGAAACAAGAGGTCCAGGCTGATAAATCAATAAGTTAGATTTTTATGAAATCAGTGTGGACAATAAACAGTGCTCTAGAGTTATGACAAAGAAGGATAAAATATATCCTTTGCCACAAAGGGAAGAGAAGAGAATGGGAGGGGAGGGGTGGGGAGGAGACCCGGGCATTCCTACCAGGAAGGGCCCTGGAAATGCAAAGCAAGAGGGAATACAAACCAAGCCGAGAACAAGCAGCTGGACTCTTCTTCTGCAACTGAAATCTATGGAGAACCTTCTGTCCTCACACTTCTTATGCACAGACTCTCCATGAAAATGAGCCAGTTTTATGAGTGTTGTGGAATGGGCAGCAAAAGACCTTGAATGGTCACATAGTTTTTGTCCCTTCTCCAGCCCTCATTTTTTTCCAAAATCCAGACTGGTTCCATGAATAATTTATGTTTTATCTATCCCCAGCTTTCTTCCTCTCCCTCTTTCTCTCTTTCTCTTCCTATGAAAGCCTAGCTTGTGTTTCACAAGAAAGTTTGATGGCACCAATACAGGGGCACACTGAGAGCCCTTTCCTACACCTAATACCATGACATTGCTGTGGGAAGTATTTGTAAAGCTGTGTGCCTCTAGGAACTCTTCAGCAATCACACTGGAGAGAATATATAAAAAAAGCAAAGACACAGTTTCATAAATAGACAATGAAAACTGAGAACCCCCCCAGTTTTTGACATTTTGAATAGAAGTGTCTGCAGAGCTTCAATCCAAATGTCAGGCATTTAAACTGTATATAAAATTTTTTTGTTCTAATGACTATGTTTAACTGTTTAATATAGATTTGACCATAGCAGGACCTGGAAGTGCCTCATGTGAGTAACAAAAGAACTTATGTGGGAATTTGCAAGGCTGATTCAGTTGAATACCAATGTATCCATTGTAATAAAGTTTATTGTTGTCAAAACCAAAATTTGATAGGGATTTTTTTTTGTTTAACATCCTGGAAAAAAATGACTATGTTGTCTGCCATTCTTGTCTCTAATTTTACCTTCTGCCTGAATGGTTTGGGCATTCACCTGGAAGAAGGCAGAAGCCTGCTGGGAATCCTGCGCTGGTGGAAATGAGTTATTTCATACAAATTGAAAAAAAATCAATGATGGAAAGCAAATAAGCACTGTCCAAAAGTAGTCTGAAGTTATAGTTAGTTCCTGTTGTTGAAGTTTCTCCATTTAAATATGATTCTGAAATTAAATTCTCCCAGTTTTCTTTTTAATATGATGGTAACTATTGATCTGTGCATAGCAGTTTCAACCTCCAACAACTGCTCCAGTTGTTTTTTTAATAGGAGTGATAACTGTATGGTATTTGAAAAATTGCTTAGGTGACTCTCTTGAAAGAGGAAATCAGGGTGAGATGTCTTCTGAAGAGAGTGTCCCAGGAGCATACCTACACCATACAGTACATCATCCTACTCAACCTGGAGCAGGGCAGCTGTGTAAACTGAGAGCAGAGCTAATTAACTGGCATGTTTGTACTGCTTCCCTGATTCAAATTATTATCTTTCAGTGGGGCATCACTTTACTGTGTAAAAAAAGCCCAGCTTCCTCAGAGCTCATTCAATGATCCCTGCAGAACCTTGTGTTCCACTGCACGTCCTGAGACAGGCAGGGAGTGAGATAGCATTGCCTCGCCACACGAATTGCCTTTTACAGAGCCTCACTCACTCTGCTGATGTTTGTGTCTCATACATCATGCGGAAGAGCTAAAAACCCTAAGTTGTTACAGTACACATTTCTACAGTACACATATTCTGAAACTTTCAAAATGACCACTACTGTGATCTACTATTCTTGTCATTTTAATCCAGGAATGACCGAGACGACTGTTATGAATGTTGTTTTCAGAAGACAAAGTGAACGCTAAAGTATTTGCATATGTAGAAATTATTTTTGCACCTCTTGAAGATGGGAAATGATCCATTAACATGTTCAGACTTTAAAGTTAAATTATGATCTCTCTCAGTTTTATAATAAGATTAAGAATGACTTAGTCAAATTCACCCAGTGACAGTAATTGTAATACACAAAACCATGACCTGTCAGATTCAAGGATGTTTCTTTTTCAGTAGTTAATTGCAGCTCTTCAAAGCAAAGTATTATAAAACTTTTCTAACGTTAAAGGACTTTGGTATCTTTTTTTTCTTTTCCTGGAAAATATTCCAGTAATGAAATAGATATGGTTTACCTCATCTATGAAAATGTATTTATGTCTGCTAAACTCTCAATACACCTGCTGAATTTATCACATTCATTCAAGATGACACTATCATTACAAGAGCAAATATATACAAAAATATCTAAATATCCTAGACAAAAAGAGAATCCAAACAGCAAGTCACAGCCTTGTCACTCTGTGAAAAACTTTAAATTCTGTGAAGTTATTACTGAACTCAGATATTATATTAGATATTAAAAAAGGTAAATATAAACATGGAAGTTATGAAACATTTCTTCCATGAAAAAAACATTGCAAATAGTAAATTATTTAATGAAGTTAAATAGTTAGATACATAATAACAACATAATGAGTGACAAAAAAAGAAAGAGTACATTTGCTATAAAGAGACAATGCTAAGTACGTAAGTATGATGGAGAGCTTTCCTAGAGACAGTATGGTGTAATATCAAACAATTCAAGTTTTTAATCAAAACAATTTTCAAATATTTATATGGAAATGTGAGAGATTGTTTTAATTATCACAGAAAACAAAATCTAGATGGGACAATTACCCTGTGCTTCCACTGGAACTTTTTTAAGTCAGTAAGCATTGTATCATTTACTTTCAAGACCTGGTCTTAAAAAACAAAAAATGAACTAAATAGGCATTGTCACATGCTCTACAGAGGAGGCACTTTGGTTGATTTTTTTTGATTATGTCAATCTGATTTATTTTCATATTGTTGAATATTTACCTAAACTAATTGTAAATATTATTTGAAACCAGGCTACATACAGAATTAAGTTGCATGAGATTTTTTTTATTAGAAAGTGTAAGAAAATCTCAGAATTATGACAGGTAATATATTCCTCAAAGACCCTCTTTCAAGAGTCCATTTTTTAAGTCAAATTAGGCAGCAGAAATATCCTTTTGGCTTGGAATAAATTTGAAATTATATTATTTTAAATCACTGGGCTTTGAGTTATATACCTATCTTTATCATGGGTGTGGAAACTCTCGTTGTCTGAGATCCATTTTTAATTCCCCAGGTGAATATTATGCCTTCAAAATATAGTCGATGAGCATATTTTTTTGGCTAAGTATGCTCAAGCCGATCTGCCAAATGGCCTGATGCCTGCTAGCATATTGGTCAGACACATGTCTTTGGGTGTAAGTGCCAAGAAAATTTCTCACACTTGCATGCCATATCTTCTGAAGGAAGTAGCACTGAGAAGTTGTCTCTACATATGCCTTTTCCTTTTAGCTTTGCCACACACATTTAGGTGAACTACCCAGCCAGCAAAATAAACCCAACAAAAGGGAAAGCGAGGAGTTTGCTGATGTTCATGAATTTTCATGATGTAAATAGGAGTAGCTTCGGGACCTTTGACAATTCCCTGCGTAATTCCGCTGCTGGGGCAAGGGCGATGCTGCAGCTCCTGGCGTGAGTAGCTTCGGGTTATTGCTCTGAGAAAGGGTCTGGGGTGGGCTGGTGAGAGGGACCTCAGCAGGTGGCAGTGTTCCTTCTCCTGCCCTGGGCTTCCCAAACAGCCCTTCAGCCTTTCCTGCCCAGAAATAGAATAATCCGATGAGATGGCAGAATGCTAATTATCCAGGGAGGGTGTGTGTTGTTGTTTTGTATCGGGTGAAAAACAAACACACGAACACACAAGCACACCTGTGAAATTTAAGCCGCTGAAAATGATTGAAGTCATGGCCAATGATGAAAGAAGCTAATTAAACAGGCTATGCATGTCTTTTAATCACATTCTGATCGAAGATGAAACCTCTCTACGTGTCTAGAGAATAGGATCTCTGAGTTTTTCAGAGCGAATAAATTCACAGAAAACATGCTGTATGAGATCAAATAAGGCTGCCTTTTTGTTTCATGTGTAGACAGACTAAATATTTTGATTTGCTGTAGTTATATTTTTGATTTGTATCATATTTGAATGAAGAAAAATCAAATTCCAAATTTAAAAATTATGTTTTGAACTAACCTAATTCCAATGGTTTTAATCACTAAAAATAGCTACATATTGCTTAAAAGAAATTAGTAACAATTAATTCTAATATAGACCAGGAATTTCTGTCAGGGTAGAATTTTTCTGTTCAGTAGACCAAGCTGATTGTAAACACAACAGGGTAGAAAACCAGTAGGGCAGAATTGGAAACAAAATTGTTCCTGGAAAAAAAATTCATCACAGGAAAAAAACAAACAAACAAAACAAAACAAGCCCCACAAAACTTGTAACAACTACTTCCATTTTGAAGAGAGCTTTCACATATGTAAGCAATTTTTTGTCAACTTCCTTTTTAGAATTTCTAAAATGCTGGGGTGTAAGGGATTGCAAGTAAATGTTAACTAAAAATGAGAATTTACAGCATTTTTGGCTGCAAATAGAGTTAGAAATACCAAAAATTCTCATGAGAAAACTTTTTACTTCTGAAACTGCCAGACAGGTTTTATTTTTGAATAGCTAATATTTGTGTAAGCATTAAAAAATGCATGATTGATCCGATTTGAACCTTTTGAGAGTAGTCCTTCACTAGCATGAACTGATCTTAATCGGAGTAGTTCCTGAGGTGGAAAAAGGAGTAATGTGTCAATATATATTTCACCGAAATCGGGCAGGAAGAACTGTTTAAGCATTAAATAAATATGGGAAAAAAAATGTGGGTAGAAGTATTTAAATGACAAAAAATGTTATTTTCTATACTGCTTGTGTATAAATAAATGATATGAAATATAATTTTACATTGGTTGCAATGTGTCAAAATGTCCCATTAAAAGAAACACCACAACCTTAACCATTCTGCAGCTGAAACTAAACAATAAGCCAGTCCACAGTATAAAAACTGTGAGTACACCGCATCAAAATAAATACAAATAAAAATTCACCAATTTTTGCCTAGAAGCATTCAAAACAGATCCCTGAGAACTGTCTAAGCTGCACCCTGAGGAATGAAAATAGGGATAAAATAGTGGCTGAGCCCCATTCCTCACTACCCTGATCCACACTGCCCCGGAGATTTAAGAATTTCAGTCTCAGTTTCTAAAAAAGTCTTTTGGTCACCTGTGTCAAAATTACCAGTTGAAATGTCTCAGCGTAATGAGGTACTTGTTAGACGTATTATAGGAATAAATACAAGGTAAAGGGGCCTTTGTACTTATATGAAGCCCAAAGCAGAATTTGAACAGACCATTTGATTGTGAAAGTTGGTTTGAAGATTTGTGGCATTATCTACTTTCTAATATCATTTGTGAAATAGGATAAGATAGAAATACAGTAGTAATTAGCTAATTAGAACACATGGTGTGTGGGCTTGTTGAGAAGGCAGCAATGTTTTCTAGCAGAGAGAAACTAATGATGTGCCTGACTAACCATTGCAAGCTAATTGCCTGTGGGGTCAGCAAAGGATTCACCACCTCACACACTCCCCACCTCCACCCCCTTGAACAGCTGGTTAGATTTATCATGTTTTGTCTTTCCTTTCCTTTGTTTTTGCCCCCACCCTAAATGTAGAGCGCCAGCAAGATATAAATACTTTGCCAAAAGGCAAGAATCTCAAGCTGTATTTATCTGATTTCTTACGATAAAATTCACAACAGCCTTGAAATCAAAGGATACGACTCCAGATACATTTTTAGGAGGTTTGAGGGACATATGCTGTGCAGCTCCTCTTTAAAGGGATCTAGAGGGCATGATGATGGAAAATCTTCAGAAGCCCCTCTGGTAATTCCAGCCCTGTAAGCAAAATGCTTGTGGTTGTTTTCACAGAATTGCTAGGTTTGGAGGAAGATGAAACAAAAAGGAATAAAGGAAGGGAGTCAGATAGATGTGACCTAATGTCACTGGGGGAAAAAGAGCTGTCAATGCATAAAGCATTTCTATTTCACGTTCTGATATCCTTTTCCATAGAAATTGCTCACCTTTTTAAACTACAGACCTTTTAAATTAGCAAATGTTGTTATTTTGAATGACAATTCAGCACTTGGGTAATTGCCTAAAACATATCAAGACAAACTGGCCTTTTTAATTCTGCTTTCTAGAAAGAGTAAAAATGTGACAATCATGACAGCTCCTTTCCCTTGCTGAGCCTTGTGTCTCTGGGAGCAGAGACCCAACTCACAATGCGGAGGTTTCAACTGCAATATAATCAATGGACATCAATAAAGTACATCTTATCTTGATCAAGAAATCAGATATTTCTGGAAGACAAAATGGTTTATTTCTGTATCTTGCCTGTCTTCTCAGTTTTTAAAATGTCTTTATTAGTATACCAACATTAAAGCACAGCTTCACTAAGGCCTTTAAACCAAACTTTAGTTTGTTTTGAAATTATTCTGTAACACCCTGTCTGTCATTCACTGGTAGGTTGAATGCTCTAATGGCTCCAGGTTAGCAGGCTGGTGAGCTGATATAAAAAAACCCCCACACTTCAAAAAAATGCAAACCCAACACAAAAAGCCTATCATTCTTATTACTTTTTGTCTTCTCATACAACTAGAATTCAAATTCCTACCCTGGAGCTCTATATAGCTATATATACTCTGATTTATCTATATTTATAAATAGTCTCAGAAACAAACATTCTGTTAAAGATTACCCTTGAAACTGGTGTTGTAACAATGTTGATCAACTTTAACATTGATGGAAGCTGTTGAATGGGTAAATCTTAGTCCCATTTAATGCTTCTAGGAGAATAGTTGCCTAAGCACTCTTTGAAAGGCACATGTGCAAATTGAGTAAATACTTACTGTGCTCTGAAAAATCTTTATTTTTTTGGGCTGTGAAGCTCTCAGTGTGTGTATGTAATAAGAAAAACGTCTCAACTCTTCCAAAAACTTTACTGAGCCTGGTTTGCTACCATTAAGAGAAAACAGTCGCAGGCAGAGCCACTGTCTATATAGAAATATTTCAATAATAATGATGATAATAATAATAATTATAACAACAACAATAATAATAATAATAAACAACTTACACATACATATTCGAAGTGTAGAAAGTGGAAAAATATGAGAAGAATCATGTTGTTAAAAATACAATTTAATCAAACTGAAATCTCCTAAGTCTCTTGTAGACAGTTACTTTATAATTAAATATTCCTTGAAAATATTCTTGATGTGGGAAAATTTCTCCTTTTAAAATACTCTGTATATCTTATTTAACAGCTTATCTGGATGAGAGGCATGATAATATTTCTAATATACTCTTCTTTGTAGTCTCATTTACTAGTTTACATTTTCTTTGGTCTTGCTAGGGTATTTTATGTAATTTTGTTTGCATGCACCTATCCTAATGTTTTGGAATTTTAAAACCCTACATACACTCTTCTGTCCAATTTAGATTTTTGATATTGTCCTTTAGAGACTAGACTAAGCATGCATCTAGAGGTAAATACAGAAGAAACCCTAAATCCTTCTGCAGGTTCAGCATTTTGGGAGCTATTTGCTTGTTCTCCAGTTCAACCAAAACAACTCAAACCGCTGTGTTTTCTGGCCACCATCCTATTCTGAAGCTTTTTAATCTGTGAACAACAGGCAACAGGAAACAAAGCAACCATTCTGTTTTCATGTTGTTCTCTTCCTCATATTGGCTCCTACTCAGCAGACTTCTGTTCGTTTTAGTTCTTAAGGCAACTGCTTTGGGAGACCTGAGCATAACTCAGTCAGCAGCTGAGCTCCCCTGAAATAGCTGTATTAGCTTATGGTCAGTACAATTCAGTGGCTTTTGAAGGGAACTTCCATCTCCTTCAAGTTGATGAGCTCACCTAAGCCAGGCTGTACATAATTAACTCCTGTACAGTACTTACTGACTGATACACCTCTAAGTCATCAGTGCTAATTAATCTCTTGAACTCTGGACATTTGCTTGGCTCAGGGACTCATTCTATGAAAAAACTCATGTGAAATGGCTACTCTAAGGCTTTTACATACTTTTAAAATAGCCCAGAGGCCTGAAAAAATTAATAACATGTAACCATATGCCATATAGGATGTGTAAAACTGTTTTCAGCCTTTAATACCTGTACATTTTAAATTATATGTTTGATACTGACCTCACAAAGTGATGTAAAAATAATGAACTGTCAGATAACAACAGCATAGGAATGAAAATAATCATGTATAAAAATATCTGTGGCCAGAGAAGAAGAAAAAAAGAAATGAACAAAATTTAAAGAATAGAACATGTCTGAATCTCTTTGTTCCTTTCTCTTTGAAGTCAGCATGCGACATGTGCATAAAAGAAATGGTCTTAAATTGCATTTTTTGAGAAATCAAATTAAACAAATTCCCCACTGTTAATGAAAATATTATGAACATGAACAGCCTTAATGTCTCTAGGCTTTCTTTATTTATCCAAGTGGGAAATAATCATGCGTTTTTCTAGCTTTTTATGACTAGTAGGAGATAAAAACCTCTTTGTCCTCTAACCTCTTTGGCTTTGAATATTCCATTCTACATGAGTTTACTTATGTATTCCATTAACAGATGATCAATTTTCTGTTTTTAGCATTAATAGATACTATTAACTGACATTATTGTTTTGTTATTTTTATATTTTACAGATTCAGACTTTCAAGTTCCTTATGTTCTTGCTAAGAGAGTCCCGTGTTAATTTATCTCTTATTCCACCAGCCCATGTAATGTATCCCAGTAGCTTTATGAATTCCTCAGAGCTGTCAAGTTCAGCATGAGACTTCAACCCCAAAAACTGCCACCTGTGCTGGTCACAATGTAAGCACTGCTCCATTGAGCAGACTTGCTCTACAAAGAACTGCCATAACCTGCTTTTCAAAACCCAACCTTCCAAAACAGAGCACAAGATTTAGAAAGGCTTTAAAATCAACTCATAGACTTCATGGCTATCCCAGGAAAAAAACAAACAAACAAACAACCGCCATCAAAACAAAATAAATTTGAGAGGTTTGCACTTCAAAAGAAAAGCAGTTCTTTGAAAAATAAAGGTATTTTGACATGGTTCTCATGCATAAGCAGCAGAGATGTTTCTTTTAAAAAGTGATCACTCTTTCACAACTGTGTTAATTTAATATTGCTTGTTGATATTTTCCATCTTTTGCACCTTATTTCTCTGCTTTATTTTGATCTATGCTGCTTTAGTATTTATTTTAATATTCTCTCTCATTTTCTCGTAATTTCTATCTAGTGTTAAATAACAAGTGCTGTTGAAAATATTTTTCAAATTTCAAATCTAGAAATTTTTAAGATCATATTTGCAATTTAGAAAAAAAAGTCTTTTTTTCTCAATAAATTTTGTACTTATTATTATTGTCATTAGCCTCAGAATTCCCTTTTCAATCCTTTCTTGATTCATGCCTTGCTAAATCTGATTATACATGATTCATACACAAACTTATTCAGACAACTGAAATGTTAAGTATTACATCTAATTTATGCAAGTAACAATATAGTGTTTGCTAACTATCAAATTGAGATATGTAAAAAATGAAACATCTTCTGTTTACAATAAGTTCTAAGATTTAAAACTAAATAGAGGTTTCTTAAATATTCATACAGCTGCTAATGGCAGCAGAGCAGTACTAAACATATGACTCAAAGTTTTTACTAGATTAGCAAAGTTAATAAAAAGCCATCCATAATACAAATGGAAAGAATCAGTCATTAAGGTTGAAAAAGCCCTCTAAACACATCAAGTGCAACCCTTAAGCTAACACTGCCAGATCCAACAGTAAATCATGTCCCTAAGTGTCACATCCACAAGATTTTCAAACACTACCAGGTATGACTCCACTACTTCCCTAAGCAATGCCTGATCACTCTTTCAGCAAAGAAATATTACCTAATATCCAATCTAAACCTCCCCCGGAATAACCTGAGGCCATTTTCTCTTGTCCTGTCCCTTGTTACATGGAAGAAGAGCCAACCTGCACCTGGCTACAGCCTCCTTTTAGGCAGTTGTAGAGTGATAAAATTTCCCCTGAGCCTCCCTTTTTCTAGACTACTTACAGCTGCTTCTCCTAAGATTTGTGCCTCAGATCCTTCACCAGCTTCATTTGCCCTTCCCTGTGATGCCTTAAATGGCTACCTAGAAACAGAGACTAGACAGGAATAAAGGAAAAAGGTGGTATTTATTTGAAACGCTTTTTCAAATAAGAATTTGAAAAGATGTACACTTTGGACTCCAGAGGGTCCTGCCTCAGTGGATCCCAAAATGGACAACAGGTCACAAGTTCTTCACACTTTTATATCAGCATAAATTCACCAACCAGAACTCAGCCAATGATGATTTCCCCCAATTCCCTCCTCTTCCCAAGATGATGGTTTACATTTTCTGTTCTGGGTGTCCTTGGAGAACAAGTTAGAGGTTTGTTATGTCTGTCTTAGTATAAGAGAACAGCACTTGACGAGCTACAGGAAACTTCAGAGTTACACTAGCAGTACAGAATTTGAAAAATATAAAAGTTAAAACCTAAGGCATCACCTGGATAGACTCCAGAACCTCAATCATAGAATCATAGAGCAGCCTGGCTTGGAATGGACCTTACAAATAATCTAGTTCCAACCCCCGTGCCTTGGAAAGGGATACCTTTTGCTAGACCACGTAGCTCAGAACTCCATAAATGTCCTTCTTGTAGTGAGGAGCCCAAAACTGAACACAGGAGTTGAGATGTGGATTCACCAGTGCTGAGTACAGGGGGATATAAGTCCAGACTGGCAGAATTCATGAAAAGCCTGCTCTGATTTTTCAAATTTTGAAATCCCACTAGCCATTCTCAACAGCATGAATCTTCTATCTCTGTTAAGTACTGCACAGCTCAGTAACTGCCAGGAATTACCTTGACATTTTAATAGCCAGCTACATCCAATGATTCCAGAAGTCTGAACATGGAAACATGAATCAACTAACAAAACAACTGGATGGATCCTATTGATCTGTTCTAATTACTTGCTAGAATATGGAATGCACAAGCAGCACAGACAGGGAAGTACTGATAAATATAACATAAGCTCCCACTGATAGGACATACAGCAGAACTGAGAGATTGAACTAAGACAGAATTTAAGAGAAACTCATAGAATGATCTGTAAAAGATTAGAGGTGTCTTCTCCATGTTCTTTCCAAGCGGACAAAACCCACCCTTTACACTGCTATCACTTCGTTGTGTAAAGCATATGCTAATTTAAAGTAATTACTTTAAAGTTAATTTAAGTTTACTTAAAGTTTACTTAATTACTTTAAAGTAATAATTGATGATGATTATGATGATCATGGTAGTACAGACTTCAGAAACTTCCTAATCATTCTTGAGTGCCAATGTTGGCACTATTACAGCTTCTTTCTAACTTCAGTGTTATCGAACTCTATTCAGTTCTAGGGAATTGAACTTCATCATATATTCAGCCACTGTAGAAGTCGTATCCAATTTATTCTGATCTCTTGCATTGATTTAAAATTTTTATTTTTTAAAATCAATGTTCTACGTATTTTCTACTGCCTATAGATAGACTGACATTGCCTTTCACTATTGTTTTAGCTTCTTGGAAGAAGTTTGTTCTACCTTAATCCCTTACATACTTGGCAATATTAAAATATTAAATACAAAACTGTGAGTCCTTCTAGCCATTTCATAGAGGCATGGAAAAAAGAAAATTAATAAGAACTGCCTCACTTACATTTATCAGCTTATTTTGTATCAGCTAAATGTGTCATGACTGATAAAGGAAAATGATTTAAAGAACTTGAAAGAGATTCTCAAAAGACTTACCAAAAAGATGGATGGAAAAAAAAATCATTTGAAACACATATCTGTTAATATGGGCAGCACCATGTGCACAAATGTAGTAGGTTGACACTGGATGCCAGGCACCTGTGAGAGCTGCTCTCTCATTCCCCTCCATAGCTGCACAGGGGAGAGAAAATATAACTAAGGGTTCATGAGTTGAGATAAGGAAAGAGAGAAATCACTCATCAAATACCGTCACATGAAAACAAGCTCAGAGGTACTAATTTATTACTAACAAAAGCACAGCAGGATAATGAGAAGTAAAACAAGACCTTAAAAAGACCTTCCCCTCATCCCTCCCTCCTTCCCAGCTTTACCTCCTCCCCTGCAGTGGTGCAGACAGACAGAGAAGGGGGGCTGTGATCAGTTCATCACCTGTTGTTTCTCCTGCTGCTCAGGGAGAGGAGTCCTTCCCCTGCTCCACCATGGGGTCCCTCCCACAGGAGACAGTTCTCCATTATCTTCTTCAGTGTGAGTCCATCCCACAGGCACACAGTCCTCCCAAAACTGCTGCAGCATGGGTCACTCTGCCACAGGATGCAGTCCTTCAGGGACAGGCTGCTCCAGTGTGGGCTCCCCTCTCCACGGGCCTCTCACAGGGACACAGCCTCCTCCCAGGCCTCCACCTGCTCTGCTGTGGGTCTCCTCCATGGGCTGTGGGTGGATCTCTGCACCACCGTGGATGTCCATGAGCTGCAGGGGCACAGCTGCCCCACCATGGTCTGCACCAGGGGAATCCCAGCTTTGGTGCCTGGAGCACCTCTTGCCCCTCCTTCTGCACTGACCTTGGTGTCTGCAGAACTGTCCTTCTCACATGTCCTCACCCCACTCTTCTCCGGCTGCAATTACAGCTATGAACTAACTTTTAATTTACCTCTTAACTATGTTACTACAGAGATGTTACCATCATTTCTAATTGGCCCAGTCTTGGCCACAGCACGTCCATCTTTGGAGCCATCAGGCTCTGCTGGACATGGAAGAAGCTTCGAGCAACTTTTTCCAGAAGCCAACCCTGTAGCCACACTCCACTACCAAAGCATGGCCACCCAAAGCCAATATAACAAATTAGAGCAATTATGGCCTTTTAATAACCTAGCTTTTTTCTGCATGAAAGAAAAACCTTCCTTTTCAAATTTATTTATTTTGACGTCTTAGAAGGGTGAAGTCATGTATCTTTCTGAAAGAAGCCTTAAAACTTGATTAACTTCTGAAGTTGTAAATAACAGACACTGCTAAATTGTGTTCTATGCTGTTGTAAATAATCTTTTAAACATGTATTAAAACATCCCTAATTACATGACAGAACTCAAAGTATCTTTGGTCATGTATCTACCACCTGGTCTTGTTTTCTTAGGATTGGAAAATTCAGATGAAAACTGGATTAACATAGACTGGGGTAAAGTAAGGTTTTAGGAATTTTAACAGCTGTGCAGTGAGGAAATATGATTTTTTTTCACTCACTATAAAATCTTTCACCGTTGGAAATTTCACAACAGGTGGTTACATTCTCTTAGAAGCAGATAAAAGATTGTGTGGGAATGGTGTAATAATAGTTTCCAGGTCTAAAAAGTCTTGAATTCTAAGTAGTCCAAAACTCTCTAAGTACTTATCAATAAAGCCTTATCAACATCTTTGAAATCAGATAAGTGTCCACATATTCAGAATGAGTTTCTTTGTCTCATGCATACAAGGAAGCATCAATTAAAAATTCAAAAACTATGGACAATCCAAAACAATTTCTGAGGTACAGGGCTCTAATATCTCTAGAAGAGAAAGCTTTAAATTCACAAACATTGGTAAGAAAAGCTGATTTAAATAAAATATGTAATCTGATAATTTGTTTTATCTGACTGATTAGCATTTCTTTGGTTTGTATTTGGTTTTTCACATAAAGCTCCATAAGTAATCAAAATTCTCAACTAAAAATGATGGAGTGTTTAAAAGAGTAATGACATGTAGAGAACAGAAAGCTTAAGGACAACTGTCTCCACAATGTAAAGTTAAGGGAGTTCTTCTGCTGCTCTTTTGACAGTTTAATTGGGAAGGATGTTTCATTAGACGTAATTTGAACATAGCTATGAATAGAAAAATTCCCATGAAAAAAATTCTAAATTTGGGGAAAAATCCTTGGAGGAAAAAAATAAAATTTAGACAAAAACAGGCTTGGTGAGAAAATCCGAGTTAATTTTTGAAATTATAGAAAAGAGTATGTACTTTTACTGAAATAGCTGGAGAATGGGGTTTAATGTAGTAAAATACACAAAAGAAACCACAGTAGAAATAGAGAACACAATGACCATAAAGGCTACAGGAAAGTGATACAAAAAGAGATGTAACACAAGATAAATATCATGGTTTAACCCTAGCTGGCATCTAAGCACCAGAGCTGCTGGCTCACTCTTTGTGTAGATGGGATGGAAAAGAGAATCAGAAGAGTAAAAGTTAGAAAACTCATGGGTTGAGGTTATGACAGTTTAATAAGCAAAGCAAAAACCACACGAGGAAGCAAAGCAAAACAAGGGATTCCTCCAGTGCTCCCCATTGTCAGGCGTTCAGCCACCCCTAGCAAAGCAAAGCTCCGTCACGCGTTGTGGTGATTCTGGAAGACAAACACCACCACCCTGAGCATTCCCCTCTTCCCTCTACTTCTCCCGGCTTTATATGCTGAGATAACATATGGCATGGAGTTTCCCTTGAGCCTGTTGGGGTCAGATGTCTGGCTATGTTCCCTCCCAGACCCTCGCTGGTGAGATGTTGTGAGAAGCAGGAAAGGCTTTGACACAGTGTAAGCGCTGCTCAGTTGTGACCAAAACACCCCTGTGTTATCAACACTGTTTTCAACACAGCTGCAAACCACAGCCCATACTAGTTAGTATGAAGAAAATTTACTCTATGACAGCCAAAACCAGCACAATCACCATTAAAATGTCAAGTGGACAGAGGAAAAGTGAGGAGGAGTCTAAAAGACAAGAAATCGTGTTTTATGTAATACTGAAAAAAATAACTTGTTCCATGGCAACAGTATTTACCCTTAACTGTAATGGATAACAGGTATATATAAAGAAGTAGATTTATATGAAAAAAAAACTATTGCAGAAATAATAGAGATATTGGTGTGACAGCAAAACAGAATATATCACACTCCTATAACTACTGGAATATGTCAGAAAGAATACCTGCAATTCCCAGGAAAATTCAAGGCTGAAGGGCATTATCTTGTTACAAGAGAATGTTCTTCCTCCAGGTGGAAAAAGACTTCTGAGGAATTTGAATACTCCTTCACTCCTGACACTAATGATATGGCTACAGAATGTGGCTAACAGCTTTGCTAACAGAAGATCAGCCATGGGGTTTTTTGTTATTTCACCTTTATAAGTCTAAGAAAAGCCTTTTAAAAAATATGTTAATTCCCATTAATCTGTGTTATAGGTCAGATAGACTAGCCACTTATATTACAACACAGTTCCAGCAGCGAAATTCTACATTCACTTATTTAAAAAAAAAAAAAAAGGAAAAAGAAAACCAAAAAAAAGAAAGCTAAGAAGTAGCTATAAAACTGTTATCAATAAGAGTTGATTCAGAAGTATATAATAATATACTGTGTGACCTTAAATACGCTGCTGAGGAAAACTGCAAGGGAGGGAGGCAAACAACACTGGTTCAAAATACTAGATGCTTCTGTCAGCTATTTTTCTGGGGAGTAGGTTTCTTTCTGTAGGGCTTGCTATGAAAAAAAACAGTTTACTAACAAATTATAGATGCAGCTTCTGTAAGAGGCATTTTCTGTACATGATTATAACACCACAAAGGGACTTTTGACTCATAGACCAACAGAGGCCAGGAAGGAGCAGTTGATTGTGAAGTGTCTGAGTCAGGGAGCATCAGTAGGAGGAGGTGAAGAATAGCCATTATGTATAGCCAGAATGGATTGGCTCTATAGGTAAGTACAATTAACTGAAAACTGCTAGTTGGGCTAATGGGTAGGTATCTTTATTTTATACAGAGAATATTTTTGCTAATGAAAAATTGGGCGTTATTTTGCTCTCTATTTTCACTTCTGTATGGTGTTCATTTGTTTTCTTTGGTACCTTGTTAACCTCTCAAAGAAAAATGTTTCAGTGGTCTATGTAGGAAAATAAAAGTAGAACAAAGACCAGTAAGTTCATTTTACCATGATATGAACACAAAGTTAAAAAAAAAAAAATTACAAAAAACCCAACCAACCAACCAAACGAAAAACCAAACCCAAAAAGACCCCACAACTCTTTCAACCAGCTCTTCCAAGTCGTCTAATTTATTACGTGCAACCTGTGCTGCCACACAAAGTTCCATGCTTATGCAAAGGAAATTGTGGAAAATATTAAAGTAAGTAATACTGAAAAAAACCACACAATTTTGTACTACATGATTCTTATAAATGTGTGAATCAAACCATTACTGATTAACTGAGAATCCCTCCATTTTTACTATTAATAAGGATGAATGTAGAATCTGAAGCACTAGGAAGTACTATTTTCCTCTTCCATCCGTATTAGTTTCTCTTAGAAGTAGAGAAGAGAGAAAAACAAGGCAAAATGGTAGCATCATGGGAACTTCCCAGCTAGTTCAGGATCCATGAATGTAGGCCCATATTACAACCTGCCACATTTCCCATCCCCTGGTTTGCCTAGCTGAAGGACATTATGACTATGCAGTCTAAATAATTTGAATTATTCATGGATCTAGGCCCCAAGGCACATCACAAAGTGCCTGAACCAAAAAATCCAGCTGTAGCTAAATAAAATGCAGCTACGTGTTAGAAACTGAAGGATCTCCATTTGCATTGTAATGTCACAAATATATCTACAGAGTGTTAATCCAAGGTTAAATGAAGTACATCAATAAATTGTTTTTCAGGCAAAATATTATTTTCAACCACTGTTTTTGGTTTTTTTTTTCTACAAGTATCTGAATCTTACACAGTTTCAGTTTTAAGTACCCAAAAAAACCACTTTTTTTTCAAAATTTGAAACTTTCCACTTGACAGGGCCAAAATTATTTTTCTTAATACCTCTAGATTAAATAGTATAGTTTGATTTACTAGATATTAAACCACTTAGACAAGAAAATGTCTGAGTTTCAGAAAAATAAACCATCCAGAACTCCTTAAAGTGTGCTGTATTATTCTACAAGAAATTGAGAGATATCTCTTGATTATCTGTCCTTGTCCTTACAGGTAATTTCTTTCCAAAATATCAGCTCAGAATATCATACAGCAGACAAAAACAGGTCCAGGAAATATCAGAAGCATGTTGAAGATAAGCTATTGGTGCAGGTACTAAGTGAGCTCACTAGGAAAGGTGCCCTTCTGGATTTGTTTTTTGGGACTTGTTGGTGACATGGTAGTCTGTCACTGCCTTGGTCACAGTGACCACAAACTGGTTGAATTTCCAGTCATTGGCAATAGGAGAAAAACTGCCAGCAAAACTTCCACTCTGGTTATGGGAGGAGCAGAATTCGATCTGCTGAAGGAGTTTATTAGTAAGGCCCACTGCTTTTGAAGGTATTGGAGTCTATGATTGCCAGTCACTTCTTAAGATGCATCCTTTAAGACAGCAGGAGCAGGAAACTCCAAAGTGCTGGAAGTCAAATAAGCAGAGTAGATGGATGGATTGCTGAGCAGGGATCTTCTAGAATTAAGGTGGAAAAGGAAAGTGTATACACATTGGACAGGTGACACAGGAAAACTTCAGAAATGCTGTTGACCGTAGAGAGAAAATATTTTTGTTTTGGATTTATGCTGGAAACAATGCTGATAACACAGGCATGTAATGGATTAGTCATCACCGAGCAATGGTTAAACAATGTCTTTTCTACTCCTCACACCATCCTTTCAACAAGTGGGCTGAGGGTTCACAAGAATTTGGGAGGAGATACAGTCAGGACAGATGATCCCAACTGACCAAATGTCGCTGTTGCACTTCAGGGACAGGCAAAGAAAGATACAGACAATTCCATTCAGAAAGGTACGCAGAAAAGCAGGATCCCATTTACTGAGTGTACGCTTTTTTATACACAGCTGCACAAAGACACTAAACTATGGGTAAATTGAAAAACACCTCTTAACGCTATAGGTTAAGTGAAGAACAAGAGCAGTTTCAAAACAACTCTTCAAAACATCAGTAACAAACAGCAGGTGCAAGTTATTTACCAAGGAATTGTTTATCAAAAGTTGTTTTCCATCTCTCACGGCCTTCAGGCCGCTCATGAGAAAATTTACTTTCCCACAAACACTGCCGAAAATCTTCTCTGAACAAGCAGTCAGCATCCATAACCAAAGGGATATTCCATTACATAGGATATCATGCTCTGCTATAAAAGTTGCAGGGAACAAGAAGGAAAGGTGACGCACACTTTTGGAGTTACAACAGTCTTCTTCCAAAGCAATTGTTATGCCTGATGGAACCCTGCTTTCCTAGGGATGTCTGAACACCTGCCTGCCAATGGGAAGTAGTTAACAAACTCCTTATTTTTCTTCGCTTGCATGCGCAGCTTTTAGTTACTTATAAACTGCCTTTATCTCAACCCACATGTTTTTTTCACTTTTACTTTTCTGATACTCTCTTCCATCCAACTAGGGGGATTCAATAAGATGCTATGCTGGATTTAGTTGCCTACCAGGGTTGACTCACAAGACCTGTGAGAAACCCCTTTCTACTAGTTCAACTGGATTTAAACTTATTAAACATAGAATTAGAGGAAATATATTTTGTCCACTGCAACTGTTGTCTATATTAACTAGGATGAATCTGCACCTGAGCCTGCCCATTTTATTCCATTAATTCAGACAAAGCACTTCAATTGTAAATAGTTGAAGGAAGTATAAATACATTTCATAAGAGAAATTCATGTGTGACTACTAAAAATAATACATAATAGATAATCATAAATTTCTTCATTAACACTCAGACATCAAGAAGACACAGACTAAGAATATTTTCAAGACAGAGGGAAAAATTTATTGGCAATGGTTGTATTCTCTTGTCAAAAGGGAATAATCTTCAGTTTAAAAGCATCTAGTATGATCAAACAAGGACTGTAGCCTGAGGCCTTAATGGATTTCTTAAATTGTCTTCCTTACAGAGTTCAACTAAAAATCAACTGTGAAAGAAATTTACACAAGTTTTCACTTATTGCAAAGACAGAAAGAATGTAGAGTTCTGATCCATGTATTAAATGTGATGGCAAGATTTTTTTTTTTATAGTGAAGTGACTATAGGAGCACTGATAAATTATTATTATTCCTTCTACTGTTCTTATGGATTTTTTTTCTAAGTTATGAACAAAATGTTTTAAATTTTCAGAAAAAAATACAGATAAAGAATTTTATGCATTTACCTGGAGCTGTCCTCACCAGAGCAGGAGCAGAATTAAAACTTGCCCATGGCACACTCATGTATGAGAGCTGGGTAGGTGGGTATGTGTATGCGAAACATATGGTCCATTTGGGCTTACAAGCCTTTCAGTATTTATTTCAACTTCTCAAATCATATTCATGTTAAATGCTAGATGTCCAGAATCCCTTTGAGGTGGCACTTAAAAAACATAAATAAATAAATTGTGAAATACATAGGATTTAATCTAATTTAAATCAGATAGTCTGATAGAATGTAGGAAAAGGAGTAATTAAAAAAATCTTATTCTCTTCTTGAAATTATTTTAAACTGAATAGAAGACTTTCCTTTAACAGTGAAGGGACAAACAAAAGAATTGTTTCCCCAATCAAAGCAAATAACTTCAGCTGTGCAAATATCTTCAGCTTCCCTCTTTTACTGAATCTCCTTTCTAAGGGGTTTAGGTAGATGGACATTAAGAGAACTATGATGCAAATACTTGGGCATGCAAATCTGCACAGATTAGCTGATCCTGAAGTGCCTGTGGTGTTCACATGCAGCTGGGTGACTATTTAGCTGATTGTATGGACAAGAACCCACCAAAACTGTGGCCATTAACACTTAGTCTGCCAAATGTTATCAGTTTTAGAAAGCATGTGTTATGACCCAAGACCAAAGTCACCAAAGAAAAGAAGTGTATTCACTTTTGGTGCCAGCTCCTAAACCTCCAGTGATCTCAGTGCAGCTGTGACAACTTAACCCAGTGGCCAAATGAGTTTTCACATAAGACTAAAAACTCAGCCCAAATACTGAATCCCCATATTAATATCATCATCACAAATGAACAGTGTTATGTTACTACTAACTTACTGCACAACATCAGATAATTTTTAACTTTCTTGTACTGACCTCTGCCTTATCCTGAATCGTTTGGAAATGTCCCTGTAGAATAGGTAACCTTCTTCATAGCACTGGTCTAGAGTCAGTCCAGATGGTGTCAGCTAGAAGTTATTAACTGTTTGTTAGTTTGGAATAAATAAATCAATGCCACAGCTGCTGATCCCAACTACTAGCAAGCCAATGCTCACATCGCATGAGCAGTACATAAGAAAATCAAAGAGTATAAGCTGCACCTCACTAGAAGTCCTGGCACACAGACCAAGGGCTGAAAGTGAAAGGGGCATATTTGGTGTAATAAGATACAGACAGCTTACCCTGTCCTGTGCTTCCTGTGAAATGAAATTTGTTCCTAATTATTGCAACAATATCCCAGGACTGTGAGAGTGTGGTAACCACAGCCCATACACCCCAACCTGGGTTTGATGAGCAGTGGCACATTTCAGCAGTGTCCCTGTTCCAAACCCTGTCACAAGTAATTTCCTTCCATAAAGCCATTAAAATGGGAGGAGAGACTACTTGTCTCTCCCTCTTTCAGTCTCAGATAAGCAAACATCTTTAATGTCTGAAAACAGTTTATTAAATGCTGTTACCCCCACAGCTTAATAAACACATTGAGAGCATTTCCCTAAGGAGCCTGGGAATTAAAGCACACCTGGCCTTTCCTCAGCCTCCTCAGCATTCTGATGGCAAGATTAAAAAGTCAACATTGCTTAAGCAGCAGAATCCTGTTTGCCGTATGTTTAATCAATGGATTCAATTCTAAATCCTCTGTTACATCTTTCCCCCTCTGTGATTCAGCAAACCTCCTACAATGATTTGAATTTTCAGTGTCCCAGTTTTGAATACTTTTTATGTTTGCCTTTTCATTGTAGAAACGAGCACTCTTACCACTATACGTTATTGTAAACGAGAAGCAGATGTTCCTGTTTGACCTCTTCAGATAAACAAAGGGAACCTAAGAGATTTGCTGATCAAATCTTGTAGAGGGAAAATATATTTTAATTCTGACTTTGTTTTTTTGCAGCTGGAAACTCTGGATTTGCTGGCATATCCAGCAAAAAGGGGTCATTATCCAGACAGAGTTTTAGAAAGAAATTTTTAAAAGGCAAAAGTCTTTATTAAATAGTCACTGAAAATTGTAAAATGCAAAGAGGAAAATTTTCTGCTGTTTCATAATCTGAAATTTGTGCTGAAACAGGCAGAAAACTTGAAAATTAAGTATTGAGTAACAGGGTTAAGTTAAATATCATGAAGAAGGTGCTATAAAGACAATTTGCAAATATTGAGAAGAGCCAGGAAACAGCTTGCAGTGTTTATTTCTACTATATTTAATATTTCATTGAACAAATTCCTGCAGTGCCAGTCTATTCTAAAAGGAAGGAAGATAGAAATAAATAGCCAATATGTGTATGCATGTTCACACATGCATATTTACATGCTATATAGGTAACTGTGTGCATGAAGAGATAGAATAGTTTATGCTAAAAGTAAAATATATATGAAGTTCTATCTACTATCTAAAATATAACTTTGACTGCAGTCTTATTGAGAGTGAGTGCTTTTCTATTTCTTTTTCCTGGGACTTTTAAGAACTTTTTTCTCTGCTTGAAAACTTGACTTTCTGG
>VZRF01012569.1:77500-84459 GCA_013396875.1 Vireo altiloquus
ATAAAAAAATCTGAAATCTTAGGTGGCAACATATAAAATCTACTTAAGCAAATATCCACGGTTCTAAGATGTCAAGTTAACATATGACTGGTGTCACCAGAACTTTATTTTCTGTTTGAAAATGAGTAACAGTACATAATTTTCCTCCCATTCATTTGGGCAGCTATTGTATCAGATTAAAAATTCAACTGTGATCTGTCATTTACTTTCTTTGACATCCTATGACATTTTTTTTTTTCTGCAGCAGAACTAATGGCCTAGCTCTGATTGCAGGAGACAATTTATATGATGTCCAGTGAAAATCTGTCAATAGAGTAGGCTGCCCTAAATGCTTTCTAAAATTATGCTTGAACTTTCCCATAATTTTTTCAAAATGAGTTTTGACCCTGTTCACTGGAGAACAACAGGATAGCAACTGAGAAGGAAATATCTAAATCAAATCTTTCTGGTGTTCTTAATCTGGGCTGTCATAGTTCTACAGGAAGCAGAGTAAGCCCATTGCTAGAGTTTTGGAAAGCACACAATAGAAACAGAATTATAAGGAAAAACAACACAGGCTTTTACTAAAAACTATATCATAGCCAATGACATCTTAGTCAAAGACTAAAGATGATTTCACTTGTTTTTTTAACACCAAAAAGTATCATCTTGCTTGACATGTCTCTTGCCAGACAAAAATACATCATACAATAGCAAAAATAATATGTAAGATACCACTTACCTAAGGACATTTGCATCTTTTCTCATTAAAGAATGAAAAAATTAAGATTTTTTTGACATTTTACAGTTGTCATTACTGAGCTACTTTGAGTTTTTCTACATAATCCTTAATGACTGGAAGTATACGAAATCCAATCTTGGCCAGCTAATCTTCATGGGATGTATGATTCATATGGTGTTTTGGGGTTTTTTTTGAATGTCTGGTTAAATAATGGTTTATGCCCTTCTAAATAGACCATCAAAGTTATTTTCATCAATATTCATACAAGAAGTACTAGAATCCAGTTTCTTCAAAATTAAAATAGCTACAACACTTACTCTAAAGTCTGTGTAAATTAAATGGAAAAAGTTAGGAAGCATAAAAGCAGTAAATTCTATTTTAAACCATGCACATCAAATATTTTGGAAAATATCAGTCTTCTCATGTGTTTGTTAAAACAAGTATACAGCAAAGACTTGAAACATCGCTGGAATTAGAGAAAACCACAAAATATTACTTGCTTGAAAGAGAAATTCACTCAAAATAACAACATAAGAATATAAATCAATCCAAATTATTAAAAACACCCTCTCCAGTTGCTGTCAGAACAGAATTTTTAAGTACACACTGCATTTGAAAATGTCACAATAATCCTTGAGAATATTCCTCTAATGGAAAAAAGTGGTTAAATTCTTCAGTACACATCTACTGAAATTAGGGATAGTTATATCGAGTAACTCTGGCGAACCTGTCTTACTGATGTCAGTGAAACAGTGAGAAAAGATTAGATGGGCAAAGTGGTCCTAACCACCTTTTAAGCAACTAAGACCCTATTTAGATTGAAGAAATGCTTAAAATCCCCCACTCAATTACCAAATAACCTTATGAAGTTCCTTCCTACGAGTTTGCATTTCTAATCAATGCTATGTTTCAATCACCTCAGTCTTGATAAGCCTAAGCAATTTAGCACCAGACTTACCAGGTATTTTGGAAAAGACTATTTCAATGATGATTTATTTAGGTTTACTGAGTAGTTCCAGGAAGCTCAGCTTTGAAGACATACATGACAGGCTTTCTCTGATTGACTCAAAAAATCCCAGGCAGAAAGAAATTTTTTTAGCCAGTAGTCAAGCATACAGTAGTCATCATACATGAACAAGAAAGACTGATACTCAAAAATGGCATTTTTTATTGAATATATCTCTCATCTCTGAGAGCTGTGAGCACATACTCTGTTTATTATCTATCCTGAAGCACAATTCTCTCTATTCCCCTTCAAGAAAACTTATTTTTAAATTATTATTCTATTCAGTACTCAATGAATAACAGAGACAGAAAGAAAGATTTGACAGTTTGGGAGCTGGATAAGTCAGTGGAGCCCTGGTTTCCAGCTCTTGCTTCACCTCCAAAAAGTCTGGCGTAATCTGCTGAGAAGCAACCTCAGTTAATGTTGGTAATTGATCCAGGGTGGAATGAGTTAGAGTTCTGACAAGCAAAGTTGATCTAATTTCCTCTCAGCTTTACAATTTCCTCCCTTTTCCTATCCTATTTTCTCTCGGTTGTCACAATGACAAGGCAATTCCATGGGATGTTAAAGTCTGGAAATGCATTTGATTCAAATGGCTTCAATGTGAAACTAATGCAGCCTTTTGGTGCCATGGGATGTGGAAGGAAGTTGTCTTCTTCTAGGCGATCCTCTTCCCTAAATATCTAAGACCAGTTAACACATTTTCAAAACATTGTTTCTTCTTTCAATGGGAGGGCAGGAGTTAACTCTATTTTATCACACTTTTTGTATCTTTATTATAATATTCTCATACAAAAACATTACTGAAGGACTTTGACCACGTAAGAATTTAGCAACATGTATTCACATGTGGTAACAACTGCAATATATTCAGCTGACAATGTCAAGCAATTCGTTGGGTGATGATTTGAATCTACTTTCCATGCACACTGAATTCATTGTTCCAGGAAAAAATTATGCCATAAGCAAGTTCATTTTGGAGGGAATTGCATGTGGCATACAGCAATGCTGCAAATCCTTTGAGAATGTCCCTGTTGCTTGAGTGTACACACATTTGCTTTATATCACATGGGATAGTTCCTCATTCGTCCCCACAGTAAAGTTCATGCAGCACAAAAATGATTTTGCTTATGAGCCCATTTTGATGACCAGGGAGATAAATTCAACAGAATTAGTTGTTCAAATTGTGGTTAGCTCCTGAAACAACTATTAAAGCTTGCCTGCTCTGAATTTAACTGCAGTAATTGTTTTCCTTTTCACAAAAAGATCGCTTGGCCCAATGAACAATTTCTCTTGCCATTTGTTCCAGTCAGACTCTAAAATTCATACCACAGTTACCAATGCTATGGTTCATAGTCTGACTCCATACAATGTTTATTGATATAATCTTTCACATGTCCTGGGGTGGTTTTAGTGGGATGAGAAAACCATCCCACTGAAAATGCTTCACTCTCTGGAAGAATGGAGAAATACACACAGAAAGACATGGCTTATTTATACCTGGAAGAAAGACAATTCCCATTTTAGACCAAGACTGGCCACTTGCTTTACCTTAGCTATACTGTCTTTGATTTAAACTCTGGTAAAAATGTGGAGAAACAGCCATTCTTATATTAGTAGTTAGAGATTAAAAAAAAACCCAAACAACAAAAACAAGCAAACAAACATTCAAAACAAACAACAAAGCAAAACCAAAGCAAACTAAACAAACCCCCCCAACAATTAAAAAAAACCCAAAGTAACTTGTATAGAAATATATTACTAATACAACACATGCCTGCATACTACCATTGTAAAACTGATTTATGTATTGGTGAACCAGACAATACAATGAAATTCAAATGAATTTCATTTAATTTCATTTTAGGATAATTTTTTGAAAATGCTTTGTATGTCGGAGCTATATAATCCTCCCCAAACAGTAAATATAAACCTGACTTTTAATTTAGTCCTCAGATATGTCATACAGGAACTCTACTTATAATTAAAATTAAAATAATAGTTTATGGGATCCAGCCAACTCCATATAGCCAAAGTACCATGGGACTCAAGAGTGACTAGTGAGTAAATTAATAAACCTTCATAAAATGAGAACTGCGGAGAAAACTGTTACACTGAAAAACTATATATAAAAAAAGAAAACTCCAGCAATGACATGTTCACACTATGCTAATTTACATATGTAAATTTCCCTAAGTAACAGTCTCTTCAGCTACACATTTTTTTATAATAACAGCATGTCAAGCAGGTCTTATATCTACAAAGGAAGATTTTTAGCCCCTTAACTCTTTAACATAAAAGTAATTGAAAGAACCCTACTGCCATCCTTCTCTAATTTTCTCCTTCCATCTTTCCAAATCTGACATTCAAAAGTTAGAAATTAATTTGCTTCAACATATTTGGGGTTTATTTTAGTATTTCCTCTGACTATTCAGTTTTATCAGAAGAGGATATGGTAGCAACTGCAAACTCTATGATTCCTCTTAACAGTTGTACCACCTGACTCTAAGCTGGAAGTGTGTCCAGGTGGTCAAGAAGGCCAATGGTATCCTGGTTTGCATCAGAAATTATGTGGTCAGCAGGACTAGGGGAGTGATTGTCCCCCTGTACTCGGCTTCTTGAGGTCACACCTTGAATAATATGTTCATTTTTGGGGTTCTCCTTACCAGAAAGACATTGAGGCGCTGGAGTGTGTCCAGGAAGGGCAATGAAGCTGGTGAAGGGTCTAGAGAATAAGTCTGGTGAATAACATCTGAGGGAGCTGGTGTTGTTTAGCTGGAAGAAAAGGAAACTCAGGGGAAACCTTATCATTATCTTCAACTGCCTGAAAGGAAGTTTTAACCATGTGGGGGTCAGGTTTTTTTTCCTAGGAAACAAGTAATAGGATGAGAGGAAATGGTGTCAAAGTTGCACTAGAGGACATTTAGGTTGTATACTGGGAAAAATTTCTTCACTGGAAGGGTTGTCAGGCATTGAAAAGGGCTTTCCTGGAAAGTGGTGGTGTCACCACCCCTGAAGGTATTTAAAAGATGTACAGATGCAGTACACAGGGACATGGTTTAATGGCAGACTTGGCAGTGTTGGGTTAATAGTTGCACTTGATGAACTTAAAGGTCTTTTCTGACCTAATTGATTCTATGATTCTGATTCAAGACTTCACAGTGAGATAAAAAACGAGATCTATAAACAGATTGAACGATCTATCATTCAATTGACAAATCAATCCATCTCATTCCATGCTGGGCATAAAAGTTGGTCACCACGTTTAATTTCAGTGAATGCTTCCTTCACAAAGAAAGTAACTGAAATTAATCATTATTTTGAGATTAAAAATAAATAATCTCAAAAATTACTGAAACTAATTCAATGAATTCTGTTCATCTTGATATTGAGACCTCACAGCAGAGAGAGGAAGAGGTGGAAAGACCTATTTTAGTTTGTCTCTTCCTTCCATATTGCTGATATTTCCCTCCAGGTGAATCTTTGTCAATTAGAGATGGTCAGAGTAGTAGCATCTCTGCCTTTGCAGCCTTTTCTCCAAGGATAACGCAAACATTAATGAATAGGTCTCAAGGTTGTACCTTGACTTCTGTATGTACTCCTCTCTTTAGGAGGAGTATCTAAAGACACTTTCTGTGCTACACGACAAAGTATGCAGTGTAGGTCTGGTACTCTTGATTTTAGGGGACCATTCTAGAATTACGGCTTTAATGTTTCTGAGATCAGAGAAAATGTTTTATATTTTGCCAAAAGTAAGAAACATGATCCACCAGACCTGTCCTTTGAAAGAATTTTCTTCTTTCTGTCAAGTATAGATGAAGGCTGAGCAGGAAAGACCAAGATTTCAAGTTTGATGTTCTGACTGAACACTGGAGCATAGTTGGAAATTAGAGCACAAACTGGGGGTTACATAATGTGGGCTGTACTGAGCATAACAGCTGCATTTTCAGTTCTGCTGATCTATGACTTTAAGCAAATCACCTTCAAATCTAAGCCTCTCTAGAGAAATGAACTAAGTTATATCCCTCAGCTGAAGGAGCTTAGGTTAAACGTAAGTAGTACTATTATTACAGCATTGCAGGCTGACCTGTAAAGGTGAAGGGAGAAAGTAGACACAATTTCTTGAATTTTCTTACTCTCTGAAACCCAGATGGCAGTCTAAAAACACTTGACTTCTGAACTCCTGACTTCAAGTATTATTAGCAGCCCTTTGGCCTCCCATTAAACTGTAGCTTGAAGGCTTCACATTGTTAAGTGAAAAATAAGTGCTCAGCACTGAGCTGGATCAGCCATGATATAAATATGAAGAAAAAGAAGAGGAAAGGAGAAAAGAAAGTGAAAGATGCAGTTGCAGAGGAGTGAGATGGTGGCTGTTGACAAGCCAAGACAAGAACAGGAGCCAAGGATCACTGCAGGATAGGTGGGACTACAGACAAGGCAGCCAGTGTGGAGGTCCAGAGTCCATCCAGGAAAACCTGCCCATAATCTACAGCAGCAGAAGTAGGACTAGATTTGGGTTGACCTATGACACCACCCAGGCTACGCTGGGTGTCCAGGCCTGAGCTGACATGGAGATCCAGGTCCAGGGTAGAAGGTGCATGGATAAGGGTACTGTGAGGCTAGTCATGGCAGACAAGTTCTATGGGCTTCCTAAGGCCTTTGAAAACCACAAACAGAATTTCTATATGTGACTTGAAAGAAGGAATTTGTATTCCGTACTTGTTAAGAAGTATTGGTTGAAAAGTACAGAACTGCCTGCACCAGGAGATGGAAGTCCTGTGCAAGGACCTGGCTGTATCTCAGCACAGTTAGCTCTCTACAGCTCCATTACCATCACTGTCTAGTTGGAAGGAAAAAAAAATGCATTACTTGGGAAGTTCTAACTCTTATTAAGTTTATCTATAAGAGAGTGACTAGATAACTAAGGATTTCTATCTAGTTATCTTCCTCTGATACCTACAAGAAATAATATGTGCCTCAATATTACTGTATGTGAATGAATATTATTGAAGGTTTTCATAGTAGTTTCTATTTTATTGTGCCTTTAAGCTTCATACAAGCTTTTCAAAAATTCTGTAGCTTCTTCTTAGTCTTTAGGGATGTCCTACAAAAATGCATCTAGTCACCTGAATTAAGACAACTTGTGAAGGTTTCAGAAGCCAGGGTAATTGTGCTGACTAATTTTAAATCATTAATAGTGATCGATATTAATTATATTATTAATATAATTAA
>VZRF01012569.1:84473-96686 GCA_013396875.1 Vireo altiloquus
AATTAATAAAATAATTAATTAGATCCATATTAATCTGAGTTTCTTTATTCTGAATCCTTAAGCTGGTATTTCTCTAACAGGAACAGGTTTTCTCTTAAGATGAAGGCCTCATTTTTGACAGGGAATAGAGGAAAGAGAAGCTTGATGCTATTTCAAAAGAGAAGTTTGATGCTATTTTGGTGATTATTTCTTTAAACTTTAATTGATTTTTCCTTTTGGTCCTGGCCCCAGCCATGTACACTTTTTTAAGTCAGTAGTGCATTACTCCAAAGATCCAATTTATATTAATACCTGAGGCATCTTCAGCCATGAATGACAGAATTGGTCTCAATAATCCAGACTATTCATAAGCCTGTTGGCAAAAAGATTTATACATTCCCAGGCTTCCCCATTAAAACACGGATGGCAGGTTTTAATCAGGAAAATATATATATCATGTAATTGCAATTCCCTCAAGAGCTCCTTTGCATTTGCACAGTCTCACAACTAACATTACAATGGCTAAGGGTCTGCCTGTCACTATTTCCATTGTAAAAACCTGCACTATTTCCAACAGGGGCAATAATTCATAAAAAGTCACATGGTGCTGAAACATAAATCACTATTATAAGTAGACCCTGATTCAGTTAACGAGTTTAACTGAACTCACTTTAAAGAAAATTAGACAGTTTGGAGAAAGCAAGAAAAGTATAGTGTATTATCTTCGTTTATTGAAGGTCACACACCTAATCTCTTCCAGGTATTTGCAATGCCTTTTTCTTTTCCTTGACTAAAATTTGATCCTTAAGTCCTTGTAGAAAGGGAGTTGGAATACTGAAATCTATGGAGATTGGGAAAGAATCTATGTATTTGCATTTGTAGAACACCTCTCATCAAGGTCTTAAGTGCAAGTGACTGAAAGTGATTGGAAATGAGAAAAAATGGTGGATTATTAAAGCAAATGTCCAATGTAAAAGTAGATTTGAAAGGACCATGGAAGTGTTGTTGGGACATTGAAAGTGGATATATCTCAACTGATTATTCAAAAGGCAAAGTAGTTGGGCAAAGGTACTGTTAGCAAGAAATATAAATGTCTTAACAGTTTCATGTGCCTTGTACCTTTATAAAATCATCAAGATTGAGATTTATGCTGATAATTAAAATAAATAAATAAATAGTCTTGAAAGAACATTCACTAATCAGACTAAAAATAATGAAAGAACTAAAGACTTTGCACATATCACTGAAAACTGCCGAACTAATCATTCTCTAAAGCTTTGGCTAATATTTTTAACTATTGCACAACATGATATTTCTGCTGCTTTTCTAGGGAGACTACTTAAAACTCCTTATACAGCAACCTTATGAAGTGGTGTCTAAAACTGAGCCTACGATTTATTTGTCTGTTACATATTCAACTGTTCTTGTTTGTGTTTTCCCTTACCACTGCCCAGATCAGAATACACCTTTCCTACAGCTCACTGTTTATTTTTCTAAGAAATTTAAGTGGTTACTGTACCCCTACTTAACATATGCACATTTTGGAAGCACAGGCCTTTGCTGAATAACCCACAAATGGATTGTATCTCAGCAGCCTACAGGATTATACAGAATTTACTCTGTCTGTGTCAAGGCGTTGGGAGGGATGACGTAGAAACAAGAAGTTCCATGGAAAGCATTCTAAGTGTCTCACTAATTACCTTTAGTGAATTAAAGTTCTATAGTTTCATTTGTTTAAATTGTTCTCATAACTGTACTTATAGTCAATGATAACTCATACCTCACCACCTGCAATCACACACGGTCCCAAAAATTAAGGATTTTATTCCTTTTACTGATTTTGTCCAGAGTATAAAAGCTTTGAATAAAACTAATGCCAAGAAAATAAGTAACCTCCTTTCTCTAGGCATTGTACATTCTGGTTCACTGGACACTATCAACAGTATACATAGAACTGGAGAATTATGCTAGGTGTTCCCTGTTCCTGTCAGTCTTAACTCTTTAACTCATTTGGCTTATGTCATCCATAAAGGTAGCTTGAGAGAAAGATATGCTTTTAATTCCCCTGCATTCCTTCTAGTTAGCAATTTGTTGGTGATGCCCATGTTTTCTTTACCTGCTTTAATTTACACTGTAGTCTCAGCCTTCAAATATTCAACATTACAAATTGATTTCACACTGTCATGTCACTCAGACAGTGCAAAAAATGTAAATCTCGATTTAAATCACACTAAATACCCTGATTTTTCTAGGTATAAGTCTCAGATTCATAATTTTACTTCAATGTAGCTTGTGGTGTGTTAATATGATATATTCCAGCTATTAAGTTTTAACATGCATAGCAGGGTTTTTATGAGTGAGGGTTTCTGCACAAAATATGAGGCATTTTAAGGCACCTGCTCTGGCATTTCAAGAAATAGTCCCTGAAAAGCAATGAAATACACTCATGATAAGCTACTAAAAAAACATATAAGTCCCCATGCTGGCCCTCTCTCTTCTGAATAAGAGATTTCCCAGTGTACTGGACTTGACTGAGAAATACTAGTGATTATCCTTTCACTAGGGTATTTCAAAGTAAAATAAAATGCTTAGCAGACTTATCCATATGTGGATAAGAAAAATTATACACATCAGTCTAAACATACCCTCCTTAGTTTCTTCTCCAAAGACATTAAACAACCATTTTACAAATTACAGTCTAAGTACTGAATTCTTTAGCTGCATTAGAAAGTGATTTAAAGTTTGACATTCCAGCCATTTATATATTCTATATGGAATTTTAATCATAAAAGTAGATTTTTACTGAGTGAAGATAGGTGAGCCACAGAAATTCCCCTCTGGATTCCTACTCCACCTGCCCACACCTTAGATTTCTGGCATCATCTGACTCTGATAATCCTTGTCCAGCTGAAAAAAAATATAAGTTCTCATTCTGTGTATTACAAGTAGTGACATATGAATATCATAGCTTCGGTTTATATTGAAAAATCCGGATGTTTATCCTCTGAAGCCATGGCAACTCAGAGTGTATTAAATTAAGGCTAGGAAACACAATAGCAAAGTGTGTAAACTATGAACATTATTGATAGCGTCTGCACTATGTCAGTATTCAGATAGTGCAGACTAAACCCCCAAGTTCTCCCTTGCAACGAACTGAGTTGTTGTGGCGGGCGGGTGGCAGGTGCCACAAAATTCCAGAAGCGTCTCTGGATGAAGCCGCTCGGCGCTGCCAGCACACACACACACACAGACACACAGACACTCAGACACACACACAAACACACACTCACACACACACTCACACACACTCACATCCACACCCACTCATCGGATAGCTGATTACACGCGTCAGTGACAAAGAGATGCGGGAAGGATCTTCCTATGAGGTTCCATGGAGAAGGTTTATTGCATCCACATTCCTGAGGGGGTCCAGGGACGAAGACAAAGAATATGGGAGGTCCAGATTTATATACAGGGTCGGTAGGGGCAGAGAGAGAGCACCAGGGGCCAATGATCCGAGGGCACGAGTGCTGTGCACAGGCGGGGTTAGGGTATGGGAGCCAGTGGGGAAATAGTGAGGGAATGGCTGAGGAACAAGGGCCAGTCGGGGAGCAGGGCAGGGAGAATTTTCTAGGGCAGGGACATGTACAGTAGAAAGGGGCAGGGAGTCCAATGGGCCAACCGGGGAAGCAGAACTGGGGTACATTAACATATTGGAACAAAGGTCCCTGGAGAAGCCTCTTTCTGTTGTTGTAACCTCACAGTCTTCCCCTCCGGGGGTCTCCAATGGTTCCTTGCTTAATAGGCCTACTGACCTCCACACTTAGTCAATTAAAAAGAAATCTCAGACTGGTGATTTACAGATATGCAAGGCAGTAGACAGCAGCATTTAAGGCCAATGTTTAGTCTGTCCTCTTGCATAAAGCATGCCCTGAGATTGTCCTGTATTTTTTTCCTACTTGTTACAAATACTGTCCTGAGTAGAAATATCCCGATTTCAGTTAAATGATTTGGAGATTAATAGCTCCAATACAATTTTGTGTATATTCATATAATATATATTTGATGTATAATATTTTTTTCAAGATGTAAAGAGATTAAATTCCCAGCTTTTCTGGTCTGCAATGCTTGAGTAGCTATTTACAGCTATCAAATTTCAGCTCCAGGTACCAATATTTATACAGACATAGAATTCTTTTCTGAAGGACAGAACAAGTCATCAACTAACATTTTATTATAAAATCATGCAATTCTTTGGGTCGAGGGGACCTTTAAATGTCATGTGGTTCAACCCCTTTTTCCTAAGATAAAAGAAAAGGTATTATAATAAATATTTTTGTCATTTTAGTGGACTTTTTATTGCCTTCTTTAGATGTCAGAATTCTTCCTGAGATGCTGACATTTGAGCTGGATGCAACAGTTTAGAAGTTTTTGTGCACAGTACAAAAGATTATCATCATGTGAATTGTCTATTGTCAAGCATTTATGTATCAAGGATCAAACTGCCTTTTGAGTCTGTATTTAACTTTCACTTTACAGAAATATTACTTTTGGATTTCTCAAGTGATATAAATCCAAATAGGATATCCTAGTATATTTTAAGGAAAAAATTAAACACCCAGGCTAAATAATGTATCTCTTGTTCTTTACCATTCATTTTTTGCTATTAAGTTGTCCTCTTTAATAACTGAAATAATTAAACTTCACACTGCACTCAAAGGCATGTCACAACTATATGAACATATGTATTCACAAAGAAAACAAAAAATTGATATACCAGATCATTTCTGGAGGAGGAAGCAGAGTAAACACATCAGTATAACATTTGCCAATATGTCGACACTTAAGCTGTATTGTAAATCTGTATCTGACCTGGGTCTTGACAAAGATCTCCATGAACTTATCCACAGCTTGCAAATCTCTCTTTTTTGGGTCAAAAACCAGAAGACATCCTAGGACAGAGAACACAGGAAATTGCGCCAAGTTCCAAATGAAGAGTGTATTTTCAGTCCCTATTTGAATTTTAATGGTAGTAGAGGCACCTGGAGGAATCTTGATATTTTAATTTCATTTGCTCTGTGTTCCCTGTAATGTTCTGAATCAGTTCTTCAGCTTCACTTTTTTCTTACACCTTCCCAGTACATACATCACTGAGTTGTTTGCATTCCTAAAGTGGTGTCATAGAGTCTTTGCAAATGGAAGTTCCAGAAAAATGCTGACAGGATCAGAGAAGTTGCTGTTTCTGTCTTTTCTCCTCTTTCCCCTCCCTTCTGCTCTTAAGGACTGAAAGGTCAGGTACTGATATAATTGGACAAGTGTGATATTTCTTGGTAGCCATAAAAAAATCTTCAGTCCAACAAATAGGTGCTTCATCGGCTCCACTCTTCCATTTCAGGTTCTTTATTACTTCTTCCAAAGAACTTTTTAAATGCTGCTTTGCTTAATCATTTAATAATAGGCAAATGAGATGCAAATTATTTTATACACTCACTGCTTTCCCATCTGTGTTTCCAATTTAAGGGATAGGAATGGAAGGGGAAGACAATTAAAACTAACAGGCTATGTCTATGCTACTAAATTAAAGAAGACCAGGAAGAGTTCTTACCCTGAGATAAACAGGCCGTGATGGATTTTTGTCCAGACTTCTTGTGATTAGCCCTCTCTTGGGCACATTTTTATCAGAGAAAAGTAGACAAAGGGGCAAGTAACAGCCTGCTGTGGTTCACTAGACACTGGAGATTGTCCCTACCCACAACATAAACAAGACAGATATAATCATCACTTTTCTGATCAGAATGCTCACCCACTATCTCATCTTGATTTGCACTAAGTAACCTGTGGCCTAAAGTCAGTAAGGGCCCCCAGAAAAGAGCAATGTAATCTCCCACAGGTTTCAGCAGGAGCCATACGCAACTAATCTGAACACGATGAACTCATCGCAGTGTTAAAGCAAAAAGTAAAGTTTATTACACTCTGATCTGCTCTTTAACTCACACTCTTCTAAATACTTTAGGCAGACCCGAAATCAGAAAGACACGTATGTATATTACATTATTAACATTGCTTTTCCTAGTTTCTGGGCAATTCAGAAGAGCATGCCAACAGAAAATTAAAAATATTTAGATACAGAAATATAGATGGAATACTATCTGCTTAGCTACTCTTGAAATGCCTGTTTTTCTGAGCCCTTTAACATCTATAAAAGGCTTTTATAAATTTGTCCTCCAGTCATTTTTGATATATGGAAAACCATTTAATTTCTGCCTTTGTTGAAAGAGTCATTATTTGATTCAGTCTTATGAACATTCTGTGATATGATAAAGCACCTATCCTGTCTCAACTGTGTTTCTAACAGGAACTGATCACAGCATTTGGAGAAAAAATTTTGACTGGATGGTTGACAGAGACTTGTAATTACTGGATTTTTCACAGATATAACCTCTGGATGCTTCTGGCATTTTTTGGAGCATGTGGCACTGCAGGAGATGTTCATTTTGATGTCCCCTCAAATTCCCTTTCTTTTTTCATTCATCATGACACCCTGAAATCACACATATTTCAGGTTTTTTGCTGTCCTCTCTCCTTTTTGGAGAGAGGAAAGCAAACCTTTGGAAAGGTTTTAGTTTGCTGTTATGAATATGATCATCCTGTGTTTGTTCTATTCTTGTTTGAAAGAGGCCCAAAGCAATCCATAGAAATTATATGAAGCTGAGTTTTGAGGATTTTATTGGTTTGCTCTGCAGAACCTCACATTGAAATATCTTGTTGAGAGTTGTTGGTTAGAGCTGAAATGAAATTAAATTCTGCATCAATTTATTAGCAGAGTTTGTTCAGCTCACCTGTTGCATAACTGATGTCCTTAATAGCTTTGATGTTGAAAACCAGAAACTGAAGTGCTATGGAAAATATGGGATTCCCTACAGGAGCAATGGGCTGCCATTTCTGAGTGGCCTAATTTCAGCCAGCTTCACTTGCTCCTGCAAACTGCTTTGAGAAGGGAATGCACAGAAAAGTTAGACCATGTCATATACTTTTATGATTTCTCTTCCAAGAAAGGTTTATGTTTCAGAATGTAGAAGATATGTGCAAAATCTACCAAGGCTGTCAGTCTCAAAGCAAATATAAGTATATGCATATGGCATGGGGGAGGAATTTTAAGTATTATTTTATTTGTACAGTGTAAGCAAAATGCCTAAATAGGCCCATGGTTAAAATTCAAGTATCAAAAAAAGAAGAACAGGCGAAAAAAGAAAAAGGGTCATATATATGTCCCTGTACATATAATTTAAACACATTTTCATCCCTTGCTGGAACTGATGAATGTTCCTTACATAAATTTTTAGTCTGGCATGAATTATACAGTCTTTATTCTTACCTGGAAAAAATGATTATGTAAAACACTACCTACTTTCATCTATAAATAAGGTTATAAAAATGAAGATATGATGCCCAGCATGTACAGAATTTCTCGAGAAGATGACCTGCAATTTGTATTTATGCATTCCACTGTTAAATTTGTGGTCTCTGTTGTCTGCTATACTTGTAGTTTTCTCTGTGCAATTGTGATAAGACACACAAATGTCAGTACAGCTCTGGTACTGAATTTCCAGTGAAACTCTGCATGAAATTGTTCTCTGAATAAAAAGTTGTGTAAATTATTTACAAGCATTCATACTTATTTTGTTTGGATTGTAAAAGCACATAGGTGTTATACACTTAGTTGATTTCACACTGTAAAGACATGCTGGAGCAGAGCTATCTTCAGAGGTTACGCATTTATTTAAAGTAATTCTGCCACTCACTGCTATTCTCACTGCTTGACACACACCGATTCACACATGAGATGAGCTAAGTTGTTTTTAATGCAAAAATGTCATCTGAAAACAAGGTAAATGTTCTCATTTATTTTTAAAATCCTCTCCTATATTACGTGCCTTTTCTAAATTCTACCACTTCCTCAGATACTTTAGAAGATATTCAAGACATCAAAGCATCAAAGGTACCCCAAAAATCAGTTAGAAAGAAATCCATGTGATTTATGTTTTAAAAAAACATAAAATTTTTAGGTTTGTGATATAATACCCAACGTAATTAATAGAAAAATGTCTGTTAATGTCATCAAAAATTAAATGTCAGCTATCATTTGATGTCACAGATAGATGTTTTGGTTTTGTTTTTTTTAATTACACTTAAAAATGCCACCTCTAAAGCAAACAAACAAAAGTTAAAGAGTGTTATATATATTTTTGCAAATATGGAGCATTCTTTGTGCATTTCTATCTCAGATGTATATTGGTTTTTACACTAAGTTCAGCATGCTTGAAACAGCAGGAGAAAAGGAAAGAAACAGCAAAACATAAGTTATTATCTCTACTGTAAATAATGATAGTGTATTTCATGCCTTTAAATCTCTAATTTCTTAGTAATTAATGTTCCCTTTTTAGCATTGAGGCTTTAAGTATATCAGGTGTGTTAGAGGTGTGTAACATTTGTATCTGTGTTGTCTCTCACAGTCTTTATCTATATGAAATGATATCATCTGATTGGATCTTTTTTGCAGTGATGCCTTAAATGGCTACCTAAAAACAGGGGGAATAAAGGTAGATATTTATTTGAAAGGCCTTCAAAGGTTACACCCTGGGGGTCTGGAGGCTCCTGCCTCAGTAGATCCCAAGATGGACAACAGGTCACGAGTTCTTCACACTTTTATATCAGCATAAATTCTCCAATTAAAACTTTAGCTAATGATGTAATTTCCCCAAGATTTCCGCCCCCCCCCCCTTGGTCAAGATGAAGGTTCACACATTTTAGGCCTAGGATGGTCTGGGTGTCCTTGGAGAGCAAGCTGGAGAGGCTTTATTATGCCTATCTTAGCATAAGAGCGCAGTACTTAACAGGTTACAAGAAACTTCAGAGTTACACTTGGCAGTACATGATTTGAAAAAATATAAAAGTTATAACCTAAGGCATCAGCAGGACAAAAATTTATGTGTTTATTTGGTAAAGAATGGGTGGTGGAAAACTATATTTTCCCCTTTAAATGAAGAATAGATGATTCATTTAAATAAAAATGTTGATTTTTCTAAATTATACTCCACTCCTACAGCCTCACGTGCAAGTTGTAGCATGTATCTAGTGCTCTCTTGGACGATTCATTCGTATTGTCTCTGTCTACATTAGCAATGTAAAAGTAAAATGCCCTGGAAGGTATTAAAAAGGATAGTCTAATGTGATGCCAAATAACACAAAAGCCAGAATTAATCACAAAAGCAAGAACAAAAATATCTGTAAAGTGAATTGAGGCATTTCTAGCCTCTGACAGAAACTGATCATTTTATATGACATTATCTTTGAAGCTTCATCTTTATTACCAAACAGAGTAGATGTTTATTATTTTTCAAAATACTAGTTTCTTCTCCTATAATGTCCTCAAACTCTACTTATTGCAGAAAATATCATATTAATAGTTGTTCTCACCTGTTTTACTAATAGTTATCACTGTAATGTAACTCAGCAGATATTTTATATTTTTACACAAAAAATTAGAAAGTTGCAAAATTTTTTAAAAAATATGTAAGTTTTAATTGAAGATATATATTTGAGGAAATGAAAAAAAAAAGGGTTTTAAGATTTTAACCTGACATCTTGTCATTCTCAGGACATATTGTATCAGTGGGTCCAAAGGAAAACTCTGACTTATGAAAAGTAGAGAATTGGAATAATCTTACAAACTTCACAAAAAAATATGTAACATTAAAAAAAATATATATGGTGTTTAAGCTCTTCATAAAGGCTTTTTGCTAAAGTTTTCACAGTACAATATTACATAAGCCCACTGGCAAATTTTTGAAAATGTAATTCTTTTCATCATAATTTGGAATGAAAATATCAAAACAATCCCTTGTGACAAAAAAAAAAAAAAAAATCAGATTTTTAGTAGCTCTGTTAAATTTTATGCTGAAATTCTTCCTAATATTTCCTTGTCTTGCACAGAGCATTTTTGAGGACATTACACTTTGTTGTTGTAGGTCACTCATGAACTTTTCAACTCTGCATACTCAGCTTCCATTCTGAAAGATGCTCCTGGCTACTGTAATATTGTCTATATATAACTGGTTGCTGTGCCACTGTGTTCGTAAACAGTCAGCTGTTTAAAACAGTGTGGTATTGTAGAGTCCCTCATCACTCATGACTTACAATTTATATGCATACTGCCTTGCTTTTGGGGACATTTACAAATGTGCTGCTCAGAGGTTCAGTTTGCTCCTTAGCTGATGTATCTCATAATCAGTGGGTTATGAAAGTTCCCATAATCATAAACAAAGAGTAAACTGCTGACTCTTTGCAAATGCTTGATTAAAAAAGAAGTATTGAAATCTATATATTACAATTTATATATATAATTTGAAGATGTAAGTCGATTTTGCTGACAGATGAGTAGATAACATTGAGAAACAAACACTCTGAAACATGTTTACTAAGATGTGTACATTTGAAATAGTGATTCTTATCCAATTCCTACACAGTCAGACGTAAAATTGAAACCATTTTGGACACATTTGGTGCAGATATCAATTGACAAGCTTTGTCACATTTCTAATTTCATCCCTATCATATATTCGAGAACATTTAGTTTTGCATTTCTACATCAAATGTGTAGTATGGAATTAATGAGGACAGAACATTTTAGGGATGATCCTAGTATATTTTGGTACCTTAGTAGAAGCCTTATTTTTCCATTGATGTTCAATAAATTGTACTCAATATTTACTGGAAACAAACCTTGATTCAGACAAGTTTCATCAGGAACATAACTGCCTTTGATGCAGAAATTTAGACTAGCAAACGAACTTACCAAGAAAGAAACATGCTTGGAAGATTTTCCTGGCAAAACCTTATAGAGAAGACAGATATCTCAATGAAGAATGGGTTCTGAAAATGAGTTTGAGTTATCAGGAAATATATGTGAAATAATAAAGTAGGACATTTTTAGATAACTCAAACTCATTTTCAGAACCTATTCCTCATTGAATTGTCTTTTTTATATATCTTGCTTATATTGGTAAATTACTTTTCTTTTGTAAGCCTGTAAACCCTCCAAGGCCTTAATGTGGGATATGACACAGCATGAGGAAGGTGTATCCCAGAAAAGAATAGGGAATTTTTTTTTTTAATAAAGCTTATTCAGCTTTAAAATTAAAAAAGTCACTCTATCATTGTGTAAGTATTGACATTCTGCATATCTATCCGATAAATCTCAGTGATAGCACCTAATAAAGCACAGTTTGTTAGCATAAATTCTGGTAAATTAAGGAGACTTGTCTCCTCTTGCTTGCACATTAATTTCATTTGTTAATTTTTTGTTTGTTTATTTCCAGTAGTATTTGCACATATAGAAAGATACTGACATTTAAAGATGTCAATAATAACATATTAAATAATTTTAAAAAAGTATTTTCTTTGCTTTTAGATTTTTGAAAGCAAAATATAAAAATAACACTGCCTTTTTGAGCCAAACACCTATTACACATCTTTGGCATATTTTTTTAAAAATTGCCCTCCTTGCTCAGCTCCATTAGATGGAGAATCTAATATTTAAATATTTAGCCAAAGTTCTTGTCCTATTTTTGACCTTCTTCACATTTACAACTATGAAACTCCTTGGAATATTCTTCCTTTATTTCATTGTGTCCTGGATACCCTCTTTTGCATTACCTGAAGTCTGGGCACTGAGTTAATTCCTGGTGTAAGAAAGTGGTATCATGGAATATTTTGAGCTTGATGACTTGTTCTGGATGTTCCAAAGACAGACCATCTACCTTACCAGGTATGTCACACATTATTAGTTCTTTGTCTTGGTAGTATTGGTAGTACTTTGGGACAATATCTTTAAACATAAGTGGAATATTTTATTCCAATAATTATATCCAGTAATTATTTCAAATATGGAAGCACACAAGGAAGACAAAGACCTGTTGAAATGAGTCCAGAGGAGACCCGCTAGTGATGCCTAAACAGAGACTAGACTGAAACAGGGAATAAAGGAGGTATTTATTTGAAAGGCCTTCAAAGGTTACACCCTGGGGGTCCAGAGGCTCCTGTCCCAGTGGATCCCAAGATGGACGACGAGTCATGAGTTCTTCACACTTTTATAGGTTTGGTCCATTTGCATATCAGCATAAATTTGCCAGTCAAAACTTTAGCTAATGATGTAATTTCTCCAAGCTTGCCCCC
>VZRF01012569.1:100318-132479 GCA_013396875.1 Vireo altiloquus
AAACCTGGCTCCTGTGAGCTGTGCTCTGCCCCCACCCCAAACTCAGCCAGGGATGATCCTCAGCACAGCTGGTGGCTTTGGCCTTTGGTGGATGCAAACCTTTCCCTCCACCTGAGATGACTGAACAATGGGTTTCCCCTTATCTAATCAGCAGTTTGACTTTCAGTCCAAAGTCCCAGGCTTCAGGGAGGCTTCTTGGTTGTAGCTTTTTTATAATGAGCAAAACTTTATATCAATGTTTGGGGCATTAACTATTTTCAGTCTCTGACAAGAAGGGAGAACTTATAATTTTGAACTGTCAGACTTACCTTCTTCACTAATGTTGTTTTTTATTTGAATTACACATAAGATAAACATAACTTACTATAATAATGCAATACTGATTAACATTGACTATTTCAGTCTAGGATGATTTTTTTAAAATCTGTCTATCACTATCACATAAAAACACAAGATGTGTTTAGATTGTACAGAATAATACTTGAATAGTGTTGGAGTAATTATACCGCACTCATTTGACATTTCTTGGCATATGGAGAAGGCATATTTACATTCAAGTGCTAAATTAACCAATTTCCTTAAAATAGATAAAAAGGACCCTACTGTTGTTTTATAATTTATTTCACCACTTGTGGTTTGGGTTGTTTTTTGTTTTTGTTTTTGTTTTTTTTTCTTTAAATCTAATTAAACTGTAATTTTTCTTATCTCCTTAACGCTCTCCAACAGCTCTCTGGCTGATGTGACATGGCTACTTAACAGTTCTCTTTCAGCAAAGTATTTAAAGTGTGTCTATATGCTGAACCATGTCCTCCCTTGTAAGTAGTTGTTTAAGTCCCATTACTTTTGTGTTTTGAAGGACAGGGTGGGTTTGTAAACTTTAAATGATAGGGTTGGACAGCCAAAAGGAGTTGTAAAAGAAAGACAATCTTTAATTTTCTTACTTTGCTAGGTATGATGGTGCTTGATTGTTTGTCACAGTTGAGTTAACTAATTGATGTACTGCTGAAAGTGATGATAAGCACTGGGAAAGCCTATCTCAATCTGTTAATCACATTGGTTTGTTGGAATTCCATCAGGAAATTATTAAAACAGCCTAAGACTTTCCATATATTCTGTTGTCTTACCCTGCTTTTCCTGTGCATGATACACCAGGGACACTGCATTACTCTTCATAGCCTGTAGCTATGAACAGAGTCAAAAGATCTCTGTATCAACTATAAAACCTTTTCCGTTCTCATATGACTTTTCATCAGCCTATGAAATAAAAATGCAGAGATGAAACTTATGGGATTTCAGAAACTCTTTATTTGACATTTGAACATTAAATGTTCACTGGCCCTTTATTTCAAAGCCAAGAAAAGGTATTGCTATTATCCCAGAAATTAGTAAAATACAATATTTTCTTTTTGAATGATGTGAAACTACAGTCTTGCCCTCATTCCAATTCTGTATTTTTAACCCTCTTGGAAAGCATGTTGTAGATGACTCTGAGATTTAGGGCACAATTCATAAGGCTTTAAAGAGCGAAAAATAGGTCACCAGCCATTCATTATATGCTCCTCAGATGCTGGAGTTAAAGTCAAACCTTCTTAGAAGATCTTCAGATGAGACTTTTTCACAGAGATTAGTACTGTGCCTTCTGAATTCTGAGCAGTAGAGCACTCTTTTAGATGGTTTTTTTTTGGGGGGGGGAGGAGGATGAAGAAGAGGAGGTTGAAAGTAGAAATACAGGCCTTGGGTGGAAAAAAAAAACCTTCTGCTAGGTTCCCCCGTTGAACCACAGAGTTTTCTGACCACTAATATATTGGTTTATGTCATGGTTTAACCCCAGCCAAGAGCGCCAGCAACTCACTCACTCCCTATCAGCAGGATGGGGGACAGAGTCAGAAGGATAAAAACTAGAAAATCCATGGGTTGAGATGAAAACAGTTTAAGAAGGAAAGAAATAGCCACATACACGCGCAAAGCAAAACAAGGAATTAATTCACTGTATCCCGTGGGCAGGCAGGTGTTCAGCCATCTCCAGGAGAGCAGGGCTCCATCACAGGTAGCAGCGATTTGGGAAGACAAATGCCATCACTCCAAATGTGCCCCTACCCCGTTCCTCCTCGTTCCCTTCACTCTGCATACCGAGCGTGATGCCATATGGTCTGGAATATCCCTCTGGTCAGTTTGGGTCTCCTGTCCTGGCTGTGTCTCCTCCCAGTCTCCCATTCACCCCCAGCTTCCTCACCACTGTGGCAGAATGAAAAGCAGAAAAGGCCTTGGCTCTGTGTAAACCCTTCCCAGCAACAAAATATACATCTCTCTGTTATCAATCCTGTGTTCAGCGCAAAACCGAAACACAGCTCCATACCAGCCACTGTGAAGAAAATTAATTCTACAGCCAAAACCAGAAGCAAATAATTCTGTGAAATTCTGTGTCAGTATACATAACTGGAACTAACAGGATATGCATCATATGGCTTATCTTGGCATGATTTAAAGTATGATAATAGTTTATGATAATATTGCTGCTAATTTCTGTCTCCTAGTCCTTTTTTCTTAAAATACAATTTAATATAACTCACAGAGTATAAAAAAAACTATTGGCCACTCTTGATTTCTCAGAGTTTTTTTACTGCATGCTAAAACAATCCAGAAAATTATAAATGCCATGATCAGACATATTTATAAGTAAGTATAAACTAAGCTATTTCACAGAAAGATTAATAGTTAGTCAGTCCAACCCAGGCCACCATCACCCACGCCACAGAGTCTTACACTAAGGCCAGATAGGTCAGTAGTAAAAGTAAAAAATTAAATCAAAGTACAAGTCATCTGCAGAGCCCAGAATCCAAAGAATATTACCATTAAGGAGAAGTTTTAGACACTGTGTGATTGATAAAATCAAAACAAACTATCATGCACTAAAAACCTGTCTCTAATTTAATAGGCTCTTAAATTCCAGAGCATTTCACTCTTGCTTCTATTTCTTGAATTAGTGTTAAGTTTTTCTTGTCTTTAAACAAGAAACATGGATGACAGTAAAGACATCTATGAACAATGCATGAACAGAGCATTGACTATCAGCAAGGAGTAGAGGACAACTGCTATGGCATAATTAGAATTGTGTTATAAATGTGGAAAAAATCTCACAAAAAATAAATAATACTTGAGTAAATGAAAACAGCAAATAAAAATAACATACCTTTTAATAGACAGAGTATATGTTTTTAGTTGATTTTGTAAGATTTTAGTTATGTTTTATTTTTGTAAACCTAGCAAGAGAAAACATGTGAAATGTTTAAATTATGAAAGTTTAATTCTATAGAAAAAATCAACAAAATAAAGAATTTTATAGTTACTTTACAGGCTTTGAAAAAAGGAACCAATTTCATTTGTTTTAAGAAGCTAATGTTTGTATCATATGCATGCTAATCTCTGTTTCTTACACATTGAATTTCATTATTTTTCACTTTTTTTCAGAGTCTCTTCTGAAAAGTTAGAGCAAATGCATAAGGAAGAAGAAAATAGTAAGTTCCCAAACCAATATAAGGAAAAAGGGGGGAGGGGGAAGTAACTTTCCAGTGTCAACAGTTACAGATCTTATTTAATTTTTTTTTTTTTTCAGTAAAAGACCTTGAGGAAAACCAATCTCTATATTAAAAATTATGAAAGTTCTTACTACAATCATATTTGCTCTGCAAAAATAGTAATGCACACCCGTGGTTTTGAAATAGCAAAGCTGTCTTATAGTTGAACTAATAGGACAAAAGAGGGCAATTCCTTCAACTTCGGTGAGAATTAAACTTTGAACAGAGTTCATCTGGGATACTTAAAATTCTACCAGAGGAATATTGTTTTGACTGAGCCAGCAGGAACCATGTTCAACTTATCTCAGCTGCCAAGTGTGCATTTTATGTCTAGAGAGAATTTTTCCTTACTGTAATCTATGGAAAGTTCATGGAGTTTAGTATCTCCTAGAGAAAATAACAAATTACCGTAATGGATCCAATCAGTTCTGCTCTACTGCACTTAGGAAGGAGGTTTACTTCGTAAAGATCAGGCAATACCCTAAAATGTGTTTAACTTGAATCTCACATAGTGCTTTTAACCATAAATGATACAACTCCTCTATTTGCAAAAAAATAAAAATCAGGTCCATCTTAAAACCTTAGCACTTTATGTACCTGTGTCATATTTTCTAGTAATATTTCAAAAATTGACAGGTGATTTAAAAAGTACACTATTCTTCACATGACTGTAATTCTACAAAGAATCATCCATCTTCACAAAAGGATTTGAACACAAAAACTTTCAAATAGCCAGGTATTAGAAAGAGAAGTATTTATGCTGGGCCCTGAATATCAGTAATTTTTTTTAAAAAGGTGTTATTTATTTAAAAATTCATTTTAAAATTCTGCTAACAATATATCTGTGTATATTGTAACCCAAGTACCTTTTCAAATCTGTTGTCATATCCTCACCCCTCCTTTTTTAAAAATATTAGCTGCTATTTTTATTTTTACTAGAATTTCATATCAGCAAACAATATAAAAGAAGAATCAGGCAGCAACACAGAGAGTACTTTATTCCCTGAGCCATATCAAGACACAAAATACCTTGCTGGTGAGGTATGAGCAATTTACCAAACATTTATATTCAAATCGTGTTAATTCTATTTAGATTTAGCTTTAATTTATTTAGGAATCAAATCTATCCATGCCTAGAGATTTTCAGTGAGAGTTGCATTAATCTCTTAAGAAGGGATTAACAGCTGTAGACAGAAGTACTCATCAAAGTTAATTTTAAAATACTGGCTATTATATTAGTCTACTTTAGCAAATAGAATTACTGCCATTCATATCCATCAGAAATCTTTCTCTAAGGATTCCTCCTTGTTAGAAGGGTTATTTAAAAAAAAAAAAGTACAGAAGAAAAATATAGGGAGGAAATAAGAGATTGCAATCACCATTTTAATTACTCTGTATAATTATATATTGCTGCAATTGTTTATAAAGTCTGGGTTTTATAGGAAGCAGGGTCTTTTTTTTAAATCCAACTCTAGTCTTGTGATAACCATCATTACTTAAAATCTGAAACATGTGCAACTTGCAATCAGCTTGATCACTTTAGTTATATACAAACTCCAGTTTCAGACAGCAAAAGAATTAAATTTCAACTTTATAGTGATGCATGATCACAGTGCTTGCTCCAGTGAATAGGTGATGTGGATACTAAATGAAGTTTCTCTTGACGATTTACAGTCTTAACAATTTCTAAATCTTCATCTCTCCTGATTTTCCCTCTAACTTCAGACAAATCACCAGAAAGGGTGATAACAGGTCTAACTTGGTTAGACCTAGACTGAGAGGCAGACACCATGCATATTCTGCAGGTGAGAAGTGTTCTATGACACACCAGCAATGCAAATTCATATGGTATGGGTGGAAATTTACACACATATCACTGCTTCATCTGCCCTTTTAGAAAGCATAGTGAGCTCAGGTGGACACAAGGAGCTGTGGGATGCTCTAGAAGGTCCCAAGTATGGAAATCATAAGGTCTTCAATAGCAAATGTTACTGACTATAACAGAAACACAACCAGAAAAGTCCTTTTCCAGTCCCGGCATGCTTCTGAAGTGGCTTTTGAGAATCTCAGAAGTGCTATTTCACAGGGATTTGGCAATGTGATCCTATTGCTTAGCCCCACCTGATCTGACCAAGAAGAGCAAAAGATTTGGCATGGTAATAATTTTTCTGCCAAGAGGAATAAAGTCAATGCACTTATTTTGTGTATAGTGATACTCTGATTGTCTACTCTGCTCTCATGAGACCCCATAATGCATCCAGCTCTGGGGCCCCCAAAATAAGAAGAATGTTTACCTGTTGAAATGAGTCTAAAAAAGACCACAGATTTGATCAGACAGCTGGAGCATGTCTGTTATAAGACAGACTGAGAGAGTTGGGGTTGTTGGCCTGGAGAAGAGAAGGCTCCAGGGATGACTTGTAGCAGTCTTCTAGTACCTCAAGGGGCCAACAAGAAAGATGGAGAGGGACTCTTTGTAAGGGTATGTACTGACTGGACATGGGTAATGACTCCAAACTGAAGGAGGGCAGGGTTACTATATTAGCAAGAAATTATTTACTGTCAGGGTGGTAAGGCACTGAAGGACATTGGCCAGAGTAGTTGAGGGATGTGTCCCTGGCCATGGCTGGGGGGCTGGAATGAAATTATCTTAAAGGTCTCTTCCTGCCCAAAATATTCTATGATTCTATGNATTAGCAAGAAATTATTTACTGTCAGGGTGGTAAGGCACTGAAGGACATTGGCCAGAGTAGTTGAGGGATGTGTCCCTGGCCATGGCTGGGGGGCTGGAATGAAATTATCTTAAAGGTCTCTTCCTGCCCAAAATATTCTATGATTCTATGATCTCCAATTCCTGTTGTATATTTACAGGTTTGTATAGACAAACTCCTCAAATTCGATGGTCTCATACCGCCCTTCCTTGTTTCTTTATACCATGCTGGAAACCATGAGATCTTCAACAGCAAGTGTATCTGACTATAACAGAAACACAACCAGAAAAGTCTTTTTCCAGTCAAAAAACAGGTCAAACAGGATGCTGTTCGGCTTTCTTGTTCTTTGGAATGGCTAGTGTAGAGTGCTCAGCATCCAAATATAAAATCCAGGCTCCTAGCCTCAAGATCTAAGAAATTTTAAAAACCTTTGACAGCCTTGGAAACTTAACCACTTACAGTGGAGGCTATCTATACAAAATTTCATTTTAACAGATGGATATGTATGAGTAAAATTTAGTTACTTACACACAGAGTTGATTGAGTTTTCCTTATGCTAGCAAAAATTTTTACATGCAGAACTGAAACATACATATGGGAAAGATGTTCTTTAGAACTTAGAAAAGCCACAGCACATCCTTAATCTTCTATCTCTCTTGTTCATGCTTCTGAAACAGTTCTTTATAATCATTCATGCTACTATTATTTTTTTTCAAATTCTGCCTGTAAGAACTGCCACTTATTCTAGTTGTTTAATTAATTCAATGACTTTAATTTCAGTTAATTACCCAGTGTATTCAATACATTCCTTAGTCTATTACATCTTGAATGAGATTAAGACCTTGTAAAGAACTGGCAGAGGGATTGAAAAGTAATCACTCAATTTCACTTCTACAGGATAAAAAGAGGAATACTTCAGACATGATTGTTACATAAAAAGTGCAATTTCAGAACAATCTCTTGGAAAATGTCTGCAGAAAGAACCACAATTAAAATAAAAGAGAAGTATTTATTTTGTTTTCGTGTAACAGTTCTTAATAGGGTGTGTATGTAATTTTGTCAGAGTTCTGCTACTTAATATCTGAACTATTCCACTTTATGATGGAATCTTTTTTTTCAGAATCAACTCCAAGTCACAACCACAAAATTTCCATTGCTTCTCTTTTCTCTTGAATATTTACAGTCATCCTCTCCAGCCATAGCCCATATGCAGTTTTTTATGGGAAGTGTATACTGCTACTCTCCATGTTTCACCTAATCCCAGCCAGTGATCAAATGTATAGAATGAAGAGATTTGTACATCTGAAATGAATTTGGCCTGATGATTCATGTGCTATTGGTTAACACTGAATAGAATCATTCGAAGGAAATTGCTCTGGTGGCACCAGGCCATTCAGACCACGGCTGTTGTATTTCATAGGTCTCACCCTCTAAGGATTACTTATACCTTACAGAGAAAACAACAGCTGTGTAACACATTTAGTCTCCACTGTATAGACATATCATTGATGTTTTCCTCTTTACTGCCTACCCACAGACCATTTGTGCCAACAGCTCCCAAACCTAGTAACACCAGGAGGGTCAGAATGCACCTCAGGCTGCAGAGGGAAAGGGATAACCATAAATTTAGACTGACCTAGCTAGACTCAGGTAGGACATATTGTGAGAAATAACTTTAAGCCCTTCTTTTTCTGGTCTTCTGCTCTTCCATCTGGGTTTGGTTTATATTTCAGGATGGACTATCAGTATATCTTAGCAAAGGAGAGATACAAAAACAAAATTCTAGAGTAAGACTATCATTCACACAATCTGGGGACTCACTTTTCTACAGCTTATTCCCACTTATTGCAATGCAAACAAGCTCTGAATGAAACGTCAGGTCAGTAGCTGTTAAGTATTACAAACTGACTTCAATGAAATTGGGTCATGGTCAGAGAGTTCCAAAAACTGTGCCTACTCTAACATTCACCTGAGAAAAAGCTGGTACCATCATAGAAATCTGCTTTTCTGAACTGCCCTGTTTATCCCTACCAAATAGTTGGAAAAAACATTCTCTCTTCCCTGTCATAAGTAGCTTAAAACTAACCAGAAGTAAAACACATTTCTGAGGAGGTAGAAGAGGTGTGGCAGAAAACAGTGACACAATAGCACTGAAGAGACTTAAATTTTACGTGATTTTTCATAGAGAAAATTTATTAAACTAGAAGGACACTGAATGCATCCCACATGTTCTGTAAGTGAGTGCTTTCAGTGCCATCCAGGAGATGCTCAGCTTGATTCACCATTTCTTGCCACTGGTTATTGTGACAAGCTGCTGTGCCCTGCTAAAAAGTTGTCAGGTTCCATGCAAGCATGATTGTACTTCATGGATAAAAGAATGTGTTTAAGGATTCTACCAACCTGAGTGCATGTTATTCACATAATGTGAGCCAACATCAAGAATAGTAGATTCATTTTAGAGATGAGAACAGTTAGGGAAAAGAGACAAAAGAAAAATTTTTTTTTTAATTGAAACAAAAGAATCCCACTAACATTCAAAGTATTGTGATTTGGGTTTGATTTGATTGGTTTTGGGCTTTTTTTTGAAATTCTCAGTTTTAATTGTTCACTTTCTTCACAATTTTTTTTTAATATCCCCTCCAGAAATGCAAATATTGGATCTTATTGTTGCAGGTGTCCTTCTCTATTAAGGACTTTTTTTTTAATTGACAATTAGCCCTTTTAGTCAGCAGAAAACCCCTTTGCTATACATACACACTAGTTATTTTAAATAACTACACCCTTTTTTTCCCTTGAGATCATGTTAAACTTGTTCAGCAATCAGCCTCCCAGGCATGCAGACGTAGAATCCTGAGACGCAGGAAAATGACTGGGATGGGTATGTTCTGTTTTGAGTCTGGGATCCAAAGAGAAACTCATAAAAACTATCTGTATTGTAATGCCACATGAAAAGGAGCCACCCGTCTGACTAGCCAACATGTTTCTGCATCTCTGCAGACAGCCAAGATTAGTAAATGTTTAACCACCACATTTTCAACAATGAGTCTATTCATTAGAATTAGGAGGGGAGGCATAACTTCACCACAAAAGACTGTTGCACCAAGGCTATTAAAACAGAGATCAATTTACAAAGTACTGGCAAAGATTGGTTGAAAAGACAGGTACATTTTCATGCATGCCACAGGGCTGGAAGTCCTTCTCAAAGAAGAAAATTTGACAGTGTCTGACATGTAGTACAGGTATAAATAAGAACAAGGAAACTTGAGGCCTATTGTTTCTTCATAAATATTGTCAAAAAAACCCAGCTTTTATGCTTCCAATCAAAGCTGTAACAAAAAATTCTTGTGTCCTTTCTTTATAAGCCGTGACAAGTCTATTTTGATTTATACTTGAGAAGATAATAGTTTTATGCTTGTGTGAGTATGGCAACTTTTTTTCCCCATTGCAGATTATTCTAAAATAATAAAATAAATTAAAAAAAAAAAATTAAAAAAACCAAACCCTCAAGAAACTAGAATTCATAGATGGAGGCACCTTAAAATTTGAGGTTGAATTCCTTTTTAAAATAAACAAACCTAAACAAAAAAGCCAAAGACAACAAGAAAAAAAAAGCCTCTTTCCTGCAATGTATGTTTATCTCTGAACTTGTAGCTGTGCAAGTACATTTCTGAGTTGGTGGTTCCATCTCGTTGAACAAGACCTTTTTAGCTTATAGTTTTTCTGTTGTGCTCCTGATGGCAGATTGTGGAGAAATTAGTAACCAGTTGTCTGATAGAGATATCACATAACTGAAGCAATTTCACAAACGCAAACTGCAGATGCTGATGGGCAAAGTTCACAAGCAAATCCTGGAATGAATATCCCCTGGCAGTTTCTGTTTCCGTGAAACCGTCGCTGTGTTACGCTGCCCTTGCGGCTACTTCTGTGGGCAACATAAATCTGTGCATGGGTCTGGATTAAAGTGACAAGGGAAAAAACACATTGTCTTGGATGCTTCAACAAGTTAAAGGTGTTGAATTCAGTGTTGAAATTTTACAATTTTTTAAATATGTGCAGATTTGAAAGCAAATTTTGATGGAAAGATACAATAATCTCTTTGCACTGGTGTGTTACTCTGTTTTGGGAGTTGTTTTCTCCCTGTCATATTTCTTTTTTTCATAGAAACGTGACATGTCTTTGTCACCATAGCTGTATTACTGGAAATACAAACAAGACATAGTATAGATTTCTGTGTGCATATATTTACATGCCTCTGTAAAATGGTGAAATATTTTCACAACCACTGTGCTGCCTTCTAAGAAGATCAGGGAATCAAAAATATAAGAAAAAACAAAAAGGTTTAAAAAAGAAATCTGTACTTTTTAAACAGTGGTTTTAAAGAGAAAACAGTAGATTTTGAACTTTTTGATATATATAATTTTTCTGTTGATCATCCTGCTGGCAACCTTGCTTAGATTACTCTCTGGGTTGGAGAAGCATCATCCTTATTGAAGTTTTTTTCTGTAATGGCATCTTATGGAAAAGGAATGTCCATCCACATTCTTGAGGGCTTGTGTCATTGCCTCTTGTGGAGAGTCCCATCAGCCCATTTGATTACATGTACCTATAACACTCTTTCAAAGACCTTTGTGGATGCTCCACAGTATCATGTTTGCTGACAAATGTTTAATTCCTGTAGATCAGACACCCTTCCCTCTCCAAAAGTCAAAACCACATTGTCACATATTTTTGATAATTGTTGGTTCTGGTCACCTCGACCTGTAATTTCCTAGGATAAGAGCAACACCAGGAATACCATATCCAGTCTGAAGTCCCTCATTATGAGAAAGATTTCAATAAACTAACACAAGATCATCAAGTCCTGCCAAGACGACTGGAAGAGCTAAAGCACTTTCCCTGTGAAAAGAAGCTGAATGTCATGGGCATGTTCAGTCTGTAAAAGAGGCAGCTTTGAGGGAACTTAATACTTGAAGGATACGGAGAAGATGCAGCCAGACTTCAGTATAGTGTGCGACAGCAAGAAGAAAGATAGGCCTAAATTGAAACAAGAGTGGTTAAAACTATCTTGAGAACAACTTTTTTCTCTGTGAGGACAAAGTGTTGGGAGAAGTAGTTACCACCCATTAAAGTTAAGCAGTCTTTATGCTTGGAAGTCCTCAAGATGAAACGAGGTACAAATGCTGATTTCATGTCCACTGCTTTCAGCAGGGGCTTGGCCTAGGGACCATCAGAGCCCCTTCCAGCAGGTATTATCATGAGATCTTATAGTCTCTACTCAATGTGACTTACATGCTGATTTTAAAAACTTATATTAATAAAGATGACAAAAGTGTTTTTGCTCTCTTAATTTTAGGTAAACTTCTCTTATTTTCAATGCTTAAACAAACATGATATTATGTAAAACCAAAAAAATCTCAGTGGCTGAATAGATGAGGTTTCTTGTCAAAATCCGTGTTAACCGCCGTGGAAACAAAAACACCTCATCAAATCCTAGCATTCTTCCTTTTGCCTTTCAGGTTTTTTTGCCAGAGGTATAGCCATGCTTTTTGTTCTGTGAGAGGTTTCTTGGATGTAATCTGGAGAATGGTTGATTGATGGAATGATTATTTCAATTTCAATGTTGTTTTCATATTTAATTAAAATGAAGAATTAAATTAAATATTAAGCCTTTTATTCAAAGACTGCAGAAGTCCATCATTCCCACTAAACTTTTCACTTGTGTAGCTCTTACTTCCTTTTTCTCCCAGTAGTGATAAATTTTAGATTTCGAGAGTAAAGGAACATTATGAATATAGTGTGGCTAACACCTGAGATTCAGTTTGAAGAGAAATGCTGAAATTTTAATAATGCATTTAGTGTTCTGAAACAGAAGAGAAGGAAGATAAAAATAATTAATTAAGTCCAATAAAACTTCACTGTGAAAAAAAGCAAGATTAAAATTTTGAATTGGCATTTGTTCCTCTTGTACTTTACATAGAAAGATCACATGCAAAAAAATTGAAAGATTATTTTGAGTTTGAAGACATTTGAAAAAATGTCTGATTACTTCTAGCATAATCATCTGGCACAAATTAATCAATTTTACTGATACATCTTTTATAAGTGATGCTGACATTTGGAAGCCTAAACAAAAGTCAAATAATCAATTTGTTTTACCCTGTACCACTCAAACTACACATATCTGGATAAGAGGCTCTGAAATTCAGTTCTTGAAAAAGTGAGGGCAAGAAAATCCACAATTTGTTGTCTATTGCCAAGAAAGGACATTATGTTTTACCACAGTGAAAGAATTTTTGCCCTATGTTATTTAAGGTTTTCTACTTGTTCAGAGTCTGTAGTTAACTAAAATGCTCCCAGAAAGTGATGACACAGAGCTACACAAATTCAGGCTAAGATCATGCTACACATGTTTAATGAAGAATGTATTAAACCTTTGGGACATCTTACATAGAGCTACACTAAATCTTTTATGCCACAGAATGAGGTGATTTCAACACTTAAAATGAAGTTTGGGTGTGTTTGGTTGCCTCTTTAAATGTTACAAACTTGCTGTTGTCACTCTGGATCACTTAGTGAAATTCATTGTCCTGTAGTCTGTTAGTCATTAGGTTAAGACATAAATGCCCTTCTTGGGCTTTAAAATCTACTGATCTGAAAAGCAATATAGGCAATTTGGAGAGTAGTGGTGCAGATCTGTTCAGAATAACAGTCTGAACTATTTCCTGCAATAGGCTGGTGTTCAACTCTTTTATTCAAACTACATTTGCCAATGTATACCAATTATTTCCTGTATTACAAATAATTTGATGTTCATATTACTTCTCAAACCATTTCCAATTCTCTATGCTTTTCTCCTCTTCTGAATAAGGAAAGCACTATTCATAAAATATAGCCTAACAAACAGTTAATAATACCAATCTGAAAAGTGACTCTTTAATAGCTCCTATTAAGGAAGTAAAAACAAAGTGATATAATCCTGCTATTCATGACCTGTTCATGAATAGCCAATGAGGGTGATTGTAAGAGAAACTGTAAGCTGATGGCTCGTGGCTGGGTCTCATCATAAGTAAATAAATATACAGTGTATGTGGCTCTAACACACTTTCCCCTTCATGGCTTTGGACTGTAGTACATTTTTCTCTCTTTCTTAATCCTCAGTGACTTAAAAGAAACAACCACATATGCAATGAACAGCAACTCATTGTAATTGCAGGTGATGGGCGTGAGCCAGGTTTGTGTAATGTCATTGATTCTGCTATTAGGATAGCAGTTATATAAAACTTAGGAGCTTGTGCTCCGCCATCCATCTGCAAGCAGACCTGCATGCTAATGTTTCTATCCAGTCAGCAGGAATGGAAGATCTTCTTAGAAATGACTGGTGTAAAATATCTTCATAAAAGAATAGACTATTTTGGATGAGATTTCAGATACTACCTTGAGAGTTTTACCTTTTTCTATTTCTACTTTTAGGTATTTATTATTTCTTCATTTTAAACAAAGACTTTTCCGTGATAGTTTACTGAGTTTAATGCATAAAGAATGCTTAAATCTTTGAAATGACATTACAAGTTCAGTCTCTTTTCACTATCTGCCCACTTGCTGGGTCTTCATGTAAAGGAAGATATTAAAAAATACAGATTCTTTACTTAAAGGGAATTGATTCAGAGAAATGTTTAATGCTCAAATAGCCACCAGGCGTTGGAATGCGTACCATCTGTTTTCTTCCATTCCCTGTGTTTGTATAGTCAGCTTTCCCAATGTAATCAACTTATTCACTAGGAAAATAAACTGTGATCCCTATCTGCCAATTCTATTTGTCCATCTGTCTACCTATCTGTCAGACTGTATCTGCAAGGAGGACTTAAAAGGGTAAAAGTTTTCTGAATAATTTTGAATACACACTAATAGAAAAATGTTTCCATGATTACCGTAATTTTTTTATTTTCCCAATTAAAAGTCACCAATAAATCCTTGCAAGCATTTTATGATATGGAGAAAGAAAATATATGTAAATAACCATACTGAAATCTAAAAATATTGATGTCCTTAGCAAGTATTTATATATATTTTTTGTCAACACTTGTTGCCAATTAACATGAATAGAGAAAGCTGTATTGGTCTATTACTTTCTAAAATTACTATGACCAAACTAAGAATTAGGGTCTGAACCACATGAATAGTTATTTTGATTTCTTTGGAATGCTTTTTATGCAAAATTAGTCATTTGATTTACTGCAAAGACAAAAATCTTATGCTTAGTTTTAAGTAAATTAATTTAATCTGGAATCGTTTATGGACTTCCTTATCTCTTGTAGAATCTAATTACAAAAGCATTTTTAGCAAAAATTTTAAAAGTTTGCACAGAATAATGGAAGACACTAGAGTGGATGATTCACAAGAAACTACTTATTAGTGCTCCCCAGAAACATATATGCATGCCAACTACATGGTTTTGATTTTGCTATCATTTTAATGATACAGAAAGATTCAAAATTTTGTAACAAAAATCATCATTTACTATGCAACTAATAGAAAATTGCAATAAACAGTAATTTACAGTAGACTCAGAAATGTGTTTTTATTCTTCTTATTTGAAAGCAGTGGCTCATTTCTGAAGAATATTAAATCTTAGAGCACAAGACCAAAAAGATAGTTATTTCAAAATTATGTACTCGATTTTAAAGCTTGGAGATCCATCTACATGTCAAACTAATTTATGCTATAGTTTATTTAAAGCAGACCATAACCCATAGTATCGTATTTTGATTTTTACTGCAATCAGCCTTATAAAACACTTCTGAGTGTTGCTGTGGTAATTTCTCTGTGCATTTTGCGTTATTTCAGCACAGTTTCTTATTTTCAATAAACAGCAGCTGAGATCTTTTAGACTAAAATCTAAGGGAGAAACAAATTTTTAGTATTATTTTAGTTACTTTGTATATATTTAACTGTATTTAATTATAGACTAGTAGCTAGACTTCAGTTCTTCATTTTAGCTTCCTGTTAAGAGTGATTTGTAAGTACCTGATAGACATGAGGACATTCCATCTCTGGGGAAGTATCAATCCTCAAACCAGGATGTTTTTCAAAACCTAATGTATTATTACAGTTATTTTAGCCCCGTGAGATACAGAAGATATATCGACACTAGTTTTGTGGGTTTGTGGACTTGCTTGGCAAATGATGAAACATCTTCCACTGTCTTCCATTACCCACTGCTGTACTTGGGCAAGACAGTAAGGGCTGTAATCCTTGAATCACATGGATTCTGAGTCTGTAAAGCCTGAGTTTAAATCCATACATGTAAAATTATGTGAATTATTATTTCCTTTGATGTCCAATTGTCAGTTTTTCTAATGTTAGTGTTTCTGAAGCAGCTAGGGATGGGTTCAAATAAAAAAAAAAAAAAAGTGAAATATAGAGCCATGGGCTGGCTCTGCTAAGACTAGATACCTCATAAAGAGTGTGTATAGGTACTACCTGCCTTCAGGACCAGTCAGAGCTTATCAAAACATCATAACTAAGGAGAAATTTTATTTAACTTTCCTATTTTGGGTAGTTAGACCTTTCAAAAAGCTGCTCTCAGTTGTTGGTCATGTAAGCACACAAATAAATATTACACTAGAAGCCCTCAAAAACCAACTTCTTTCTGTAGGGCCAGCAGATTCACATTTGTAAAGGCAAATGTTTCTGTTTTAATAGATAAACATATATTGTAAATTATATTCCTTGCTAATAATAGCTTCAAGAGAAGTCTCTATACTTATTAACATATTGCTGCTCTTGGATGAGACCAAAAGGAGCATGGATGTAACCCTGAGAAGAAAGCAAGAGTGTAGGTAAGGCCAGATTGTGACATAAGGCATGACTGCATGGCAGTCACCAATATCAATATAACCTCAGTAAAACAGATATCAGCACTGACTAAACATCTTAATATTTATTCATTTTCCCAGACAGATTTCACAGGCCGACTCTGCTCAGTGATGCCACAACTACAATCCAGCCTGCTAGTTCACATAAGCCTGAAGTAGTCTTGGTACCTTGGAGAAGGATGGTTTCTCTTCTCACAATGCAAAACTAGTTTTTCCCTTTGAGGACACAGTGGTTTTGGTTGGATTGAATTGGCAGCATCTGCATATCAGAACATTATTTGGAAGAGCCCAGTGCAGGCAGGCAGATCTAACACTGTTGGCCATACAGAAAATAAAAGAAAAACAAAGACAGAGAAGAGCTTCAGACACTTATTCATTATTTCATCTCTTATATTTGTAGCCATGAGATGATTCAAAGGTGTGATAATATGTTTAGTGCACATGATGAACTACAGAAAGTCACTCTCTGAAACCAATGCTGACTAAACAAATGATCCCTCAGATATTCAAAATTCCTTTAGGTAAGTTCCACACACTTTCCTTCTGATCATTTCAATGATACGGTAAGCATTGTTTTTTAGATTAAAAATCCTTCTCAACAACCATGACTCATATGCTTAATGCAATGATGACAATGAACCTACTGAGCTATCCTAAATAATAAATTGCTTAACTAAGTATCAGATGACACCCTTGGTTATGTCATAACTAATAAAGATTTGTAAAAAATATATTTAGAAATAAAAGGCACGAGTGGTAATAGAATATCCTTTTTTCTTCCCAGGGAGAGGAAGGAAATGCTTTTTAATGTTTCTGTTTATCATGGAGTAAAAAAATATATCTACTTATTATCTCAGCAGCTTTTTTAATGGAAGATTATTAAAACGCAAGGCCTAATTAGTGTCACTGATAAGCTGAGGTTATGAAATTCAAAATTTACTCCTTCCTCTCAATGAGAAATTAATTTTAATTATTTATTCCATTTTGCACAATTTTTTTTACTTATTGCAATTATGTGATTATCTAATTAAGTCATTAGCTATCAAGGCAGTTATCACAACAGAATTGCATCCTGGGAATACATGTTGTCTAAAACTTCAACATTCCACTACAAAGAAGCCTTTGTTATGTGGCAGGGAAGAGGGAGGAGGTAAATGCTCTTCTAGTGAGAAAAAAAAAGAAAAAAAAGAAAAAAAAAGAAAAATTTCTATAAGAGTTTTATTGAGACAACACTAACTCTATTCTTACATAAGTGTCAGAGAGAGGAAATATTTTCATAAAATCAGAAATTTCCACAATTTTTTTTAAAAGTGGGCAACAGTGTTTGTGCAAATTCAAATACCTTGTCAGTATGTGGGAATATTAATCTTACAAAACTCACTGCCTTAGTTGTAGGTGGTTTCATTTGAACTCTCTCCATTGAGTAGGAGGAACTCTAGACAGATGACTGACATCTACAGGCATTGGTGTTCTGTCAGCTGAATCTACCTGCAAGATCCAAAATTCACAAACACTGAGGAAGGCAATCCAGGGCACGTTGTACTGAGTGTGAAACTGAAGTTTTCATGTACACATCCATTCTCAAGTAATTTTTAGGTGATATCTTTATACCTATTTAGTATTTAAATCAAAGACCGTGCCTGACTTATAATATGCAACCAAAAGTGCCTGAAATATATGGAATTATTGTGTCAGAAAATGTTATTTGCATGAGCAAGGGTAGAAATCCAGTCTAGGGTTTTTTTCCCTTTTTTTTTTTCCTTTGAAAAAGACTCAATATTGAGTTGAGCAACTTTGAACTGCAAGGAATAAATGCTTTTAATGGAAACTGGCATTCATTTTTCAAAGCTCTTTTGCAACTTGGCAAGAAAAATGTAATGACTGGGATTGTGGGGTTTTTAAGAAAAGAATGATGTAGCAGTATCATTAGAAAGTTAGCACTGTAAGGACCCCAAGAAATTTGAGAGCTATAGTCTGTTGTAAAGTTTCGTTACAAATTTGTTTAACATGGCGTAAAAGGGTAGAAGAGAGAAAACCAACTGAAGTAAAGGATATCAATGTTTTCCAGTGATAAAACACTGCAAACGGTTTCCTAATGACCCACAGAAAAGGGTTAAAACCCCATAGCTTGTGCAATTTAGAACTGGACTGATAAAAACATAAATTAATACATTGAGGAAAAAAATTCTATACAAATTCATGAGAGACAGACCTTTGTTTTTTAACCCAAGATAAATATTTTCATTCTGATTACCATTAGTCCTTGTTATTGTAGAAGAGCCATTCCAGGATGAATATATGTATGTATATGTACACCTATACATTTATATATAGATAAAGATCTCAAGGCACCACAGCTATTTAACCCTAATTATCTTGCTTTTTGTTTTTTTACAATTACAGAAATAAATCAGATATTTTACTCTTTATTAACAGAGATAGACTAAATAAATAGAAAATAAAAACAAACAGAAATCAGTGTTAGAATCTTAAATAAGTAATTGTTATATCCTATGTCTGATTTACCTCTGTATCCCTTTTCTGATCAAGCAAGTAACAGATCACAGACTGGATCCAAAGGCTAATATTCATCTGAAACATTACATTATCCCATATTCACATATTCCATTCTCCCCTGCTCAATTCATGTGGTACAGCTTATCCTAATTTTTGTCCTCCTCTATGCTTATCTTCTGCATAGAAATATTTCACTGAAATAAAAGTCAGTGTGCCCAAAATCTTATTCAACAGCACAGGGGATGTCTTTGAAGAGTAATTACTGATTCATTAAATATTCCAGACTACAGAGGCCAGATGAAATCATATTCCCTTTACAGAAAGGCAATCCATTCAGATGTTTTGGTGACACCTGCCCAGCTTTTTCCATTTATCTTACAGACAATAGTAATCTCCTTTTTGAATAGCGTGAAAATCTGTACAAACCAAAGAGAAACTCTGTTTCTCTATTGTATTTAGGAAAGTGTTTGATGTGTTTAAAAGCAGAAAAAGAAAGGCACATGCAACTCTTTCTGTCAAAGTAAATGTCATTCAACAATCTAGTGTGTCAAACAAGGATATGTAGGGCCAGGATCAGCATGCTGCAGCAATCATCTCTAATACCCACCATATGCCTTTAAAGATGGAAAATGTGACATGTGATAGATCACTGCAGATGAACAGGGAAGGATAATGACTACTGGAAGATGTTCTCCTCAGAACCCTCCTGTGCCTTTTTCTAGAACAGGACTGTGGAAGAAGTCAGAGAAATAGAGTGACATAAGAAGCTTCTTTCATAGGTTGCATTTTTCTATTGTTAGTGTTGTGTTTTAATTAATATTAATTCAGTTACTCCTAATCTATAGAAGAATAAATTAATTTTAGGACCAACATCGAGCATTTCATCCTAAGGAGTTTTTAAAATGAGAAAGAGAGCCATTTCTTTAAGAAAAACACTATTTAAGAAAAAAAAATAATCCTCTATTTTAGATCTTTTGTTTCAAAATTTCCATGGAAGAAAAAGAAACATTGTAGGGGGACAAGAGAGAAGAAACAGAACAAGAATGTGTGAGTGATGCTTGTTCACATTTTTGTAATTTCTAAAAATGCTATGTAACTGTTGTGCTTCATGAAGACAATAGAATTCCTACGCACTTCACAGCAAAAAGTCAGTCCTCCACTCCCTGCCCACACCTAAAGCCACACATCCATGTCATTTTTATTTTAATGTTACATTCCTTGAAGAAAGATTAGAACCTTGCCTTTGAAAATACTTCAAAATCTCAGAATTTCAGAGCAGTCAAGCTCTGGCATGAGATTTAGTTCATTTTGAGCACAACCGCAGAAGAATTAATTCATAAGAGCTTATACATCAATGGAATCCTCCTATTATTATACTGACAATATTTCCTCGTGCTTCTCCTGAGACTCATTTTTTTTGACCCAGATCTCCTCTGGGAAACATGGAAATTAACCTTTACCAATCCTGTGTTGTCTAAATATCATGCTTGTATGGTTTCTCTAGAGATGTTTGAGAGCAACTGTGAGCTTATACTTATAACAAGGACTTTATGTTCTGTACTGAAAGCAAATTCTCCCCAGGAGCCATAGCAGCCCTTGCCCCTAGGGCCTCCAGTTTTCATGGCAGTTAACCCATCAGAGCTCTACCCTGCCATCTATAGCATCCTGGCTTAACACTGCACGCAGAATTTGTCTTAGAGACCAGAACAAAAGACAACCTTCAAAATGCAAAGAGTGTTGATGAATGCAACATTTCTAAGCATTCATTTTCTTCCAATCTGCATATAAATATGCATTGTTTTTGAGGTTAACAATATACAGCAGTAAACACCATAAAGACTGGGAATGCGTCAAACAGGAAAAATATGTGTTTACAGTGAATGTATTGCCTTTTAAAGAAACGTGATTGTCACCACATGCAGTGACAGTTTCTTTTGCCAAGGTAGTGAACATATTGTTTCTCACTTGAAATTAAGGTAAAAAGCATGGCTGAAGGTAAGGTCTTCAGGTGATGTGACTTGCAACAATGTAAATGCCTGTCTGTAAAGTGATCAAAAAGAAAATCTCAGCCTAGGAAGGAAATGGAGGCCAAAAAAAAAAAAAAATCAAAAAAAAAATCATGTGCATTGTTCTCAGAATGGCAGGATGCTTTGGGTTGGAAGAGATCTTTAAAGATCATCTAGTTAGTTCCAATACCCCTACAGCTGACAGAGAAAATACATCAAGTAACACTGAATGATGAGATCAAAGTGTTGCTGTTAACAAGAGAATTGATCCAAACAGGATTACTTAAANNNACATCAGCAGTGGCTCAGTAGAACTGTCTTTCAGCATTTTAAGGTTTTGAATTAGTAACGTAACATCTGTCAGATTTTTCACAAATGCATTAAAAATACCCGTGAGTCAAATAGTAACATTATATAATATTACATGGTAATATAATAATAATAATAGTAATAATAATGATATTACTTCATCTAGAAAGAAAGAAAAACCCAAAAACCAACAAAAAGACCCCCAGCCCTCAAAAAAAGTGACCAAAAACTTCAAGGATTTATCTAGAAGGAATCTGATGTTGGATATAATTTGCTAAAAAAATATAAGAACTATACTTTTTGTCATAGCTCTCTTACTATTCTGATTATTTATCTTCTGTCCCGTGTTCTTAAAGTAGCCTCCACTTGTATTGATTGTGAAGAACAGAAATATCACTGATCTAACAGTCTATGATATTACAATATTGAAAGTACAATATTCAAGGACTGTATAAAAACCAAGTATGATACCTAGTATTTTATGAAGTTTCTAATTTTTCTGTGCTCACAAAGGAAGATAAAAGCAGAAGAAACCTAATATTCCTATGCTGAATAGGACATCACTAATCAATAACCCTCTCTTCCGGTAGGATAGACTGAGATCCAGAAAGTTCAGGTGAGCTCAAGGCATACCAGGAACTGTCACACTGCATCATCCACAAGACTGTTTCCCGAAAGCCACCTGAAATCTTCCAAGAGAGTCTAATTGGGAAGCCTTTACCAGAGCCCATCTGGAAAACCCATGTGGGTCCAGTTCTTTAATCTTGATCCTCGTGAACTCTACCCTCCTACCTGCACAGAAGAGATTCATGTGTGTTGTGCCTTGGCACAAATCAAAGTCCAAGGTTCAGGGAAGCATAGGATCTCCTGAATTATTTTAAGTTTGCTCATCACTGGTTGGTAACGTGCCCATCTACATTCTGCAACATGCCCAGCAAAAGTTCTTTGCGTGGGTACCTCATGAAAAAAGACTGTAGTGAAATAAAGTACTCAGCTATCAGTCAGGAAGGTCATAATTAATTAATATGAGTAAGAAAATATAAAAGGTCCAATCATGAACAAAAATCTTTGCTCTGTTGGGCTGTACAATTCATCCACAGAGAAAAGAGACAGTCTTTTCTCCAAAATATAAAGCATTTCAGTAACGGCAAAAGAAGCTATCCATGTCTCCTCCCCAAGAGCTTGAAATATTTTAAGAAATTCATTTCTCCTAAAATGAATCTCTGACTTACAGACATACATAAACAGAAATAAGTTGAAAGAGAAGTTACCCAGAGGACATATTTTGTGTGTTATTGGCATTTAGAAATAGAAATATGTTCCATTTACCTAGTAATGAAGCAATATTAATATCCACTATATTATGCAGATAAGGAGCTCGTGAGCATAAATGATATCTTATTTGATTGTCTTTACTGGCTGAATCAACAACACTGAATCAAGGACAGCCACCAGTCATTCCTTTTTAGGAAGAAATGTTGGGACTTGAGACACCCTCATATTTGATCTAGTTTCAGAAAAAAACATTTCGGACTAATACCAAGATGTTTAAATAATATGTCAAATATATAAACAATAGTATTGCCACCTATTTTCAACATACATGACAAGGAGGTGGAACTGTGGAAGTAAATCAATGCATGAAGACTTATATGAGGGAGGAGACATGCAGAGCTGTCTATAAAGAAAGGTTACTGGTAGAAAAGATCAAATTCATTTGTAAGTTACTGAAAACTCTCTTTTGATCTATCATTATTATATCTTCCTACCAGCAGGCCTCAAAAGGGAGAACATCAGAAAACCCTTCATTAGCATTTCCTGTATGTGCATTACCACATGAGCCACAGTTTGTGACAGACTTCCAGGCAAATGGACTTTTCCACTGATAACATATTTGGCTGAAATTTAATACATCAAATTATATCATTTTCTAATCAACATTGTAAAAGTTTATACCTTCACTCTACCTCCAGCCTCACACCACTTCTTAGGAAGGAAGGTTTAACCCTATCTTCTAAACATAGCCAAGGACCTCTCAGTGAGTTCTAATTTGTTTGGAGCTTTCTCAGTGGAGGAATTTTTTTGATGATGTCAGTTATAGAATAATAAAATCATAGAATGCTTAGGGTTGGAAGGGACCCTAAAGACCATCTGTTTCCAGCCTCTCCACCACGAGCAGGGACACCTTTCACTAGACCAGGTTGCTCGGAGCCCCATCCAGCTTTGTCTTGAAGACCTCTGGGAATGGGCCATCCACAATCTCTCTAGGCAAATAAGGAAAAAAAACGCAACTGCTCCAATTCTTTCAGCCTGTGTTAACAGGCGAAGTGTTGTAGTCCTGTGATCAAGCCAGTAGCTCTCCTCTGGACTCACTCCAACAGGACTGCGTGTCTCTTGTTTTGGAGGCCCCACAGCCACTTGCAGCACTTCAGGCAGGGCCTCACCAGAGCAGGGCAGAGGGGCACAATTAATCCCTCAGCCTGCTGGCCACGCTGCTTTGGATGCAGCCCAGGATGTGGTTGGCTTTCTGAGCTGCAAGTCCACATTGCTGAGTCATATTTAGTTTTTCATCCACAAATACCCCCATGCCTTTCTTCGCAGGGCTAATCTTGATCCATTCTCCTCCCAGTCTGTACTTGTGTGTGGGATTGCCCTGACCCAGGCACAAGGCCAAATCACCGAGACAGCTGGTAAACTAATTGCATCAATAATAATAGGCTTCCAATAAGTACTATTGCTCACACTGTAAAATTTTTGCTTTTGTCTTTCACCTGTCACAGAAGTATAACTATCACACAGAGAATATGTGATCTGCGTCTTACCCACTCCCATTAAAAATATGAGCAATTACTTGCATTTGCTTCAGAACAAATTATGGTCTGGACTAATCCCATAAAATCAACACCCATGAACTTGAACAGACAGATGTCTCAAAGGCCAAAATATTATTCTTTTGAGAAAGTGATAAATGCCAGAAATAGACAGAACATTACTTACAGTCGTTCTCAATGACAATCTTCTTGGTAGACATTAGTTTCTAAAGCAGAAGTTCTCTCTGCATGAGGGACCAGTTCAGTCTTATGATCCTTCTGTAACAACCTGCCTGTGATCAATAAAAAGGAATTCTTTGACATCCACCCTGTATTGCAGGGTCTGGGAGTGTATCAACACACAATATAAATTTAGAAAGAAAATTCTACATCCAGAAATGATGTAGGGAAAAAAAAAGTCTTACAGTCTTCTAGTTTAATGTCAATTGTTTTCTCCAGCTTATTTTTTTTATGGCTTACTTTTTAGATTTGGTCATATATCCAGATCTCACTTCCAGAATATCAAAAGCAGAACTCAAAAATGAGAAATGATCTTTTGTATCATGTCTGAGAAGTACATTTGCTTTGTATTTGTAACCTCCCTTGGCTTTGGGGAGTGAATTTTTACGCATGGGGAGCAGTTTGAGCAGCCCTGGAAACCCACAAATATTTCTAGACATAATCTGCCACCAACCACATTCATACAGCATTTAATCTAGACCTGTTCCAGATTTACAGGGGAAAATTGAATTTGATTTTTTTTCTCATTATAGATTCTATTGCTTTGGCAGTAGAATGGGCCAGAGTGTGCTAACAAATCCACAGACGAAGGAAAGAAAAAGTTCACTCTTTCTCTGCATATTGGGTAGGAAATACCATTCAATAGTTATATTCACAGGGGAAAGGAGAACAGATGTAGAAGAGAGATTTTATATCTTTGTTGCTCTGAAAGTTATGGTGATAACAGTGCCACTTATACATATATTTATCCCCAATGCTTACAACTGTGATTCACTCTAACTTTCCAACTGTTCAGGCATGTGGGTATTTGTTACAGTAGTGCAAGCCCATTGCCACTCAGATTTAAACCACACATTTCTTTTTTACTTCTTTTCTGGCTAACAGCCCAAATCCACGCAGCAGGTGCTGTCTTAGGAATGTCACCGTCTAATAAAAGTACGGTAACATAACACAGAGCCAATAAAAATTTCTTTGCACAGAGTTTGTTTTTCCTGACAGACTGAATTCCTAATAAGACAATGTCTACAAAATCTAAGGAAGATGAAAATATAAGCTTTATTATTAAGTAGATAATTTTTCTCCCTTGTTTAGAAAATGAACTCGGATATCAGGTGACAGAAGCTATGTGAGATTTGTACAAACCTTTCCCTGTCAGCAAAACAGGCAGGGAAATGGGGAACCCTGGCATTGCATATTGTTTTCATTATTTCTTGGTGAGAACTATGACTCTGTTCAAAGTCGGATAAAGGATTTAACCAAGGAAAATAAAATTAAACGAAGAGGGCTGGGGTAATCAGCAATTGTTTGGCAAAAGATTTGCAGGTTCATTTTATCTATATGATCTGCACAGATGTAATTCGCAAACTTTGAATTTGTTAGGATGCTGCTTTTATTTATCTGTTTTGTAATGCAGAGCATTTCCAGGCAGATTTAATCCGAGATATGATTTAAACACCCGGTACTTCATAAATCCCATATTCACAAAACTAATTAGCAGTTCAAACAAAGGAAAGATTTCAGCTTTCAGCAATATTTTAGAGGCCCTGAAACTGGGAACAAAAGTCATTAGACATCAGACTGAAATGCTGAAGTGCAGACACAACAGTATTTTCAAGCTGGATGAGCAGAGACTGGCATTACATCCCTAATGACTGTTTACTTCAGCTGTAGCTCCTATTCTAATCGACTTTTCTATTTTTTTCAAAGACAGACTTTCAAAACAAGGTTTAGAGGTGGAATATGTTTAAGAAGTTATATTCAACAGAATAGGATGCATAAGATATAAATACATATGCTTGTTCTTCTTTTAAACTATCTGTCTTGCTCAGAAAGTCTCAGTTCCCAATCTATTCTGTCTCTGCAAGAAATCTAAAAGATGTCACAAGGTAAAAAACATTGCTTTTTGGTACACAGATGTAGATAATATAAAACTAATCACTTAACATGAAGTATAGTTTTTAGTGCAGTAGAACAAGTCATGTTCAAGCGCATGGTGTTTCATTTTGAGAATTTCTGACAGAATGTGTTCCTGCCCAGTGCAATGCAAGTGCTTATGCAAACCAGAAAATTCACTTTTGCAACATGAATATACAGGCTATTTTCTCTGTAAAATTATCATTTATCTTTTGAATTCTATATAAAATTGTATTTCAAAATTTGCACCAGGTTGTCAAACCACCTCAGAAACAGGAATTATATTTCAGAATGTGTTGACAAAATAACCATAATCACAATAAATATGGAAATACTGTAATAGAATGATTTGATATAGGAGAGTACCCTCATTCAAGACAACAATCTAAACATGAATATGCAACTACCAGGAATCAGCAGGATTTAGGCACAGTTAAAAACTAAAAATATACTTACAATTTTCCTGACTCAGGGCCAAATCAACTAAGTAGTATCACCAGATTTTCACAGTGACCTATACAGTCTATTAACAGGTTTTTCTTCAAATGGTTGTAACAACAATCTGATAATATATTGGGCATACACTGGGCATACTTGCATACATTGGGTCTACAGGGGAAGAAACACAATTATTACAATGCAAGACAGCACAGACTTAAATTAAAATATTTACTGCCTTTGAAAGCCTATTATTGTTATTATTTACCTGCCAAAGCAAGTAGTAGTCTTAAATATGTCAGAAAATGTTACACTGGAGATCACTTCAAATATAAACTGCCAACAGCACTTAGCAGCTGTGGTTTTTCGGTTGGAAATAAGGAGTCATAATTATTAGTGAAAAAGTGCTGATTAATGCTGCTTTTCTTTGAAGTGTGTGTTTTCACTGGCATTAACTCTGAAATTTACAGTATATTCTCATGCACAGGGTGCTTGATGGGGTACCCTTTTATTAATTTCCTTTCTTCTTGGCAGAAGGAAGCAGTATAAAAAGGAAACAAAAGTAAATTTCCAAAGACTAAGTGGAAATTGCTAAGACACTTCCATTTTTTCCATTTCTTTCACACTCACTCTTTTTTTTTGGTGCTTTTTCATCTTTACTCAGACAACATAGAACTTTTACTGTGCTACCTTAATTAATGGAAAACAGTTCAGAGAGAGAAAATGCCTTCAGGGAAAGGTTTACTTTCTAGTAAGGATTTTTCATTGCAAGTAGCTGACAAAGGATTTTGTTTTCCAGTGGTACCAGAAAATGAAAAACTTCAGTTCTAGAATATCTATATCTGCTGAGAAGTTTTCTACACATATGATAAAAAGAATTAATTGATGTATTAGCTTTACACAGAAGCTAAATTTTTCTCTCTATAATGTTATTATTCCTGTTATGATGAAATTTAAGTGATATAACAGGATGTCATTTTGCTAACTCTATATATTCATATAATAAAATCTAGTCTCCCGGCAATTGATTAAATAAAATAAATAAAACCTTTTAAAATGTTTTATTTAAAATAATTGTTGGAAAAAAGTTTTAAAAACTTTTTAAAATAATTGTTGGAAAGGAGTGGATACAAGAATCAGTTAACAATAGCAGAAATCTCCCCTACGTAATGGAGCTTAATGATACCCAATATAATCTCCATCCATTATAACAAAACACATAATGCATAATTGAGTTTATGTATTATTGCATATAAATAAGTCTTCCTTATTATTTAATTCTGACCTATGCTTTCACAAGTAGTCTGACCAGCCTGCAAAACATGTGACTTTGTTGAGTGAAGCAGATGGGCAGAATTACTTCATAGACATCTATAAACCTAAAGGTTAACGTAACACTCAGTCAAATATTCATGCACAGATACCTTTACATGCTACTCAATATCAAAGCATCTGAGGACTTAATAATGCATACTGTGTATTTGCATCTCTGATGCAAGGAATTGTCATTTACCCCTTTCATAAGTAAAATTAAAATAAACAGAATCTGGTCAATAGCTAATTCAGTTAAAATCAGATGGGACTGACCATCCTTCCCATCTACAGTTATCATACATTTAAGAGACATATTCTCATTAATTTTATCTGATGAATATGCTAGTTTTATATATATTATGCTACTGATAAATGGATGTGTAGTTTTCTGAGACCTTTCATTGTCATTTTACAAGCAAATGGGAGTTCAAAAGAACCTGGAATAAGTTGAACGAAATTGGTTTGGAAGAAACATTCATTTTTAAATGTATGTATGTATGTGTATTGGGTTTGTGTGGCAAGGTTTTGGTAGCCAGAGGTCTATGAGGGTGGCTTCTGTGAAAAGCTTCCCCCATGTGTGACAGAGCCAATGCCAGCTGGCTGCAAGACAGACCCCCCTGGCTGAGGCTGAGCTCATCAGTGGCAGTGGTAGCACCTCTGGGATGACAGGTTTAAATGAGGGAGAAAAAATGCACAGCAGCAATTGCAGTGGGAGAAAGGAGTGAGAATATGAGAGAAACAGCTTTGCTGACACCAAAGTCAGTGAAGACACATGGGGAGGAGGACCTCGAGGTGCCAGAGCAGAGATTCTCCCATAGTCCAGGGTGAAGACCACGGTGAGGAAAGTGTCCCCTTTTCACCTTGTGTGACACCATCACTGGAGCAGATTTTCTGGCAGGACCTGTATCCCCATGGGAGACCCATGCTGGGGCTGCCTGTTTCCAAAGGACTGCACCCCTGGGAGTGACCCACACTGGAGCAGGAGGAAGAGGGAAAGGAGAGGCAGAAATAAAAAGTGATGAACTAACCACAAACCTATTATACATCCATCTCTGATGCTGCCAGGAGAGGAACTAGAGAAAATCAGGAGTGAAGCTGAGCCCAGGAAGGAGGAAGAGGTGGGAGGAAGGTGTTTTAAGATTTAGTTTTTAGTTCTCATTACCCTACCCAGATTTGATTTTTAATAAATTAAACTAATTTCCCCAGGTCGAGTGTTTTGCCTGTGATGGAAATTTGTGAGTGATCTCTCTCCACCCTTATCTCTACCCATGAGCCTTTCCTTATATTTTCTGTCCCCTGTCAAGCTGAGGAGAAGTTAGAAAAGCTTTGGTGGGCATTCAGTCAGGGTCAGCCCAAAACAGTGTTTATGCCATATATAAGAAATAAGTCACTTCCTTGTTTATCACCCACAGCACAAGCAGGTATTTAGAGGAAATTCAGTATATAGTGTCCCAGGAATGTTATTAGTTTAAATAATCCACTGTTTTGATATCAGAAAAGAAAATGTTTTCTTTGAAAATCTGAAACATCAGCATCAGGAATGTTTGTTCTAAAGTAGTTCACTTCATTAGAACTTTTCTCCTTAAATGAATTTCTCTTCATATTTTTAGTGAGTAATATTTAAGTATTTCTTACACATTTTTAATTCTTGTCATCTTTTAAAACATAAAAGAGATCTTTAAAACCTTGTATGAGGATGATTTTTGTAAATGTTTATCAACCTGCTCATTGAAAAAAAAAATTAGGCAATAATCTTAGCAATATTTGGTTTTACTAAATTGTGTTCTTATAAAATTAATTAGAGAAGTAGATAAAATTTTAAGTAAAGGACATAAGAGGACAAAAAGGAAAAAAATTAGAGAAAGGAAAAAGAAGAGGACAAAGAAAGGAGAAAATTATGAATTTTGAATTGGCACAGGATATTAGGGAATAATTTTTAATTTCCCAATGTTTTTTCTGCAGAAATCTAGAATGTAACTGTAAAATATATGTAGAGAACAGCTGTTGTAATTTAGGTTGTTTGTTAGTTTTGTTCTCTTCTCTTACTGCCCAGGTTTATGTTTGTGTGCAAACAAAGTGAGTATCCTCCAGCACTTCAGAAACACACCCATGGGGCTTTTTTCTCTCTCTTTTGGGGATTCAGGAGTGTTTGTGCAATTTTAGAGGCTGCTGCTAAGAGGTGGCACTGTGGTGTTATGTGATCATTTTTCCATCTGTTCCATTGTGATTTACCCAAATTCCATGCAGATAAAGAAGAGCTGTTACATCTGACAGACCTCCCTAGGCTGCACTATAAACAGCAGGAAAGACCACCTGCTACACAGAAACTCGTGTTACATCAAAGCAGCAAGGATGGCCCAATCCCAATCAGATGGCAGCAGAACTTCTAACCACAGCATTTGTTTGGTAAGTTCGAAAAATTTAAAAAGAGACTTGCAGACTAGATGTAAAAAACCCTTTCAAGCATTCTCCAGAGAGGTGTAAATATTTTTCATAAAACAAAATGAGTTTATAATTGGTCTTGCCTGCTGTTCATCATTTGTTTATGTATGTATTGCCCCCAGCTTTCTTTCACTTATATATCACGGCTTCATCAACCTCCACTTATATGGACTAAAGAGCAGATTCTCTCAGGCCATTGGAAAATGAGCTAATTCACTGCCATGACTTACCCTACTCCTTCAATAAAAGAAATATTCCTTACAAAAAAAAAGAAAATATAAAATTCTTGATGACAAGCAGAAACTGGGCCTTTCTTTATGTAAGGTTTTGTGTCTTGAAATATTTTTTACTGCCCTAAAGCAGAGCAACAGCTAGAATAATGGTGATGTGTAATACAGAAAGCAGTACTGAAGATGGTAGAATAAAAGCATTAGAAAATAATCCCTTTCACACTCTGCTGCTGAAAGAATAAGTTTAGAGCACCATCTCTACATGCTTCCCAATATATCTCAAAACTGGATCACTGAAAAGAAATCAGTCTTTATTTCTGTTTTTACTGCTCATCCCATTATCTGTAAATATCAGGGTAATGTTCAGAAATGTTTTGAGTTATAAACTTGGGAATGAGAGTGCAAGTACCTAGACATACCTCCCGAGCTACAGAAGAGTCATTAGAGAGTAACAACTCAAAAGCTTCTGACTATTGGCCTACATTGGATTCACACCAACAGCTTAGAGGAGAAAAACTCCATATGCCCTTACCAGTCCCTTGAGCAATCAAATCCCTCATATTTTACACCTGGAGTTTTTAATGAATTGTTGCAATAACAGCAGGTTTGGGGAAATTGTGTTCTAATTAATATAATGTTACATGATTTCAAACAGCTGCGTATAAAATGAACAGAACCAAAATTGTGTTTTAATTTGCTCTAACAAAGGAATCAAGTAAGATTTTGTAATTAGATTTTGCCCCTCCCTCCCAAGCTGAATGTCTGATAACTGAAGTGTGGACACTGAGTTTTACTTTTTTTGAAACAGAAACTTTTAAAGGAAGGCAAGGTAAAACTAACTAGAGCTAACAGAGCAGGAATGTACATTTCAATGCCAATTTCAAAGTTTGGCAATGCATTCAAATTAGCTTAAATAAGAAGTGGAATAATGAAACTCTCATTGCTTTTGCAGCACGTATGTTAGCCCACCCTCTGTTAAAAGTATTGTATAACAGAATAGACATGATAAACCTTAACAAAGTTGCTTGGTACCACAACTGAAGTAGCTGAAACATTGCTGTAAAAAATGAAGAATCCTGAGAGAAGACTGAAGGAGACTTTTTAACAGTCCCCAAGGATTCTCATGGTTTTGTCATTTTGTCACATTCACTTATTTATACTCATATGCAGGACACACAACAGTGAGTAAACCCAATTCACTCATGCAAAGAGCTGCTTTTCTGAAACTGTGTCATTCCAGCACATAAGATCATGTTCTCGTTCAAATGAAATATAATTTCTTCTCTTAAAATCTGTATGAAATAGATATATTTATTATGCTTTCCAGATAAAATACCTAACCACTGAATAACCAGGAATAAATGACCAAAACTATTACGGTCTTATTTGAGTTATTGTAATCTTATCTCTTTGATCATGTTAGCCTAAAATTTTAGCTAGTGGAGAACAAAAAAAGAGATCTGTGTCTCATTAGCCAAGTGCAGAATAGACAGATGTTCTTTTTCTCTATACATTTAACTTTCAGTTTCATTAAAAATAACCAAAACAACATGAACAAAACAAAACAAAGCAAAAAACCACCACTAAACAAATAATATAATTTTCCCTGACATTCAATTTTAAATCTTATTTTTGCTTTAGTAAAATATAGAGTATATCAAGCAAGTAAACACAGATCTGAACTTCCCCTCTTGAGAAATCAGGTACTGCTGTTTCAACTTTTGTTTTTTTAACACTAGTGATGTCCAGACAAATAGTTACAGTGGAAGAGTTTACAGCAATA
>VZRF01012571.1:0-26155 GCA_013396875.1 Vireo altiloquus
GGGTTTGGAACAGCACAAACAGCATCTGATGCCGCAAAATTACAAATTGCTTCTTCACAATTGCTCCTCTTCTTTAAACTCACAAAACTTTGGGAAAATGTTCTTCTCCAAACACATACTTTAGGCAGTGAGAGAACACTTTCATTTTGCTGAAACATCCTTTCTGAGGCACAACAGTCTCAAAAAGTGTACATTGTTCACTTAGCAATTGCAATGATGGAGTCACTCGGTGTGGCATTCCCAGCAAGGAGAATGAGAGCTGTGTTCCCGGGACACTATTGCACTGCATCCAGGGAATATCCCACAGCGAGTAAAACCCCAAGCAACAGAAAGTATTACAGCCCTAGCCCAGAAAAGAGAGAACACGCATTCAAGCCCCATTTTTAAATAAATTATAGCATCAAATAATGAAAATTCAAGTAAGCACGGTTTGTACCCAGTTCCTCTACCCAACCTTTTGCACTCGAGCCTTTCTGCAGCTCGCTCATGTGCAGAACTCCACATTTTGCAGACACCTGAAATTGTTTCTTTCCACTGCCTGTACAAAGTGGCCTTTTAGGCTGGTCCCTTGGGAATGGAATGGGTGTCTTGGAGTGACTTTATGGTTTATCCTATATCGTCTGTCTATGCCCAGATGATAGTGCCTCACCAGTAAATCATTTTTTACCCCAGCTCGGGAACAAGGAGCTCTGCAGAAGCGAGAGCCCAGGCCGTGCAGCTGCTCCCAGCCAGGCAACTCTCCACAATTATGTGATAACACAAGATTAAGCTCGGGGAGTGCAAATCCATCCCTTCGTTGCTGATGGCTTTTTTCTTTTTTTTTTTTTTTTCAAGTTATGCAGCTATTTTAAACGTTACAGAGCTCGTTAACATGAAGCTCACTAAGCAGTAAAAACATGAATGAAATGAAAGGAGCGTGGCGATAAACACGATTATGGAAACACTAAAGCGGCAGGCAGGGAAAGGAAAGGAAAGGGGATGAGAACGCTGTCCGCCCTGGCCGGGCCCGCCCCGGCCGCCGTAGCCGCCCCGGAAGGGCTCCGGTTGCCATAGCGGCGCGGGCGGGGCGGCAGGGCATGGCGGCGGCGGGCCCNGCGCTGAGGGCTCGGCCCGACGGCGGCCGCCGCACGGAGCTGCACCTGCTCTTCGACCAGCTCATCTCCGAGAGCTGCGGGCCCGAGCCCGCGGCCGCGCCCGGCCCGCAGGTACCGCGGGGATCGGGGGCGGAGGGGTGACCGCGTGGGGAGGAGGAGGGCTCGGTCGCGGGTGTGCCCGGCTGGCAGCGCACGTGTGCCGGGTGTGAGCGGCTCTCCCCGCGTGGGTGTCCCCCCGAGGGTCCCACGTTCTCCCCGCTGCAGGCAGGATGTTCCCGCACGCTTTCTCCGCGCTCCGCTGCCCGCCCCCGGTCCCTTCTCCGTGCCGAAGCGCTGCCCGCGGTGGGTGACCGGTAGCTGGGACCGTGGGACTCGGCAATATTCGCGGTGTGATGTTGAAAGCTTTAAAGCAAGCCCTTCAAAGCTGAGCGCTCCAGGCGCGCCGCACAGATGCTGCTCCACTGGCAGTACTTCATTATAACACTGACTTACTGGTTTGTCTTCATTTCATTTCCAAAGCAGGCTTTTTTTGCGCTTTGGAATTAATTGATTTTTGGACAATGCTCTTCTGTTCCTTGATCTAACTTAATATTTTCCTGGAGCCATTATTATTGTCTTTGTAGTCCCTAGATAATAAACTGAAGCTTTCTCTTGCAGGATGTTTGTGCTGTGCTTGTCCAAGCCTGTCAGTTGGTTCCCCTTGATCAGGAACATCTTGTCAGCAAAGTCTGTCAGCTCATCCATCACTTACTCAACAGATATCAGGTAGGAAAAGTCTGGCCATGTCCCACCTCACTAATCCAGGGGAACTCTGTCTTTTTCCAGGGCTGTGGAGCCAACCTTCAGGCAGAGTTTCTTGGATTTTCACTGTATTACTTTTGGGTAGCTGAGGCTCTGATCTGGTTCTAGCATGGTTCCTCATAAAGCCAGCTCTCAGTCAGAAGTGATTTACCATGGGAAATACTCTTGGTTTTAGGACACTCATGCAGATTTATCCATTTCTTGTCAGCTGATTCTCTGCTGGTGTGTGATTTTAACAGCCAGCTCACTCAAATCTGTGACCAATATCTCTGGGTTCATTGCCTGCAGCAGTACAAGATGATGTTTATCTTGACCTTTTCTGTTACAACAGGTGATGGTTGATGAGCAGAACTTGAATTTCCTTCTCTCCTACTGCATCTCTGCTCTGAGGCAGTGCAGCTCCTGGACACATGTTGAAATTCTGCAAGCCTTAGCAGCTCTTGTTTACAATAATGGGCCTAAGTGCCAGAAGGTGAGTTTACAAACTAAGGGAAAATAACAACAAAAATATTTGCACCACTGCTGTTTCTACTTTATTTTTTTTTCCCTGAAAGAAAGAATTAAAAAGTTCTCAAATTGTGTTACCTTTCCTGCTGAGAGTAGATCCCACTTAGATAGTGGCTGATATTTACGGGCAAGTTGAACTTCAGTTGTGTGTATTAATAATTATTATTCCCACGTGGAATACTCTGTACCTGTAGGAATCAGGCAGGAAGAACACTGGGAGCTTCAAATTGCACATAACTCCACAGGCTCCATTGAGGATCCTGAAATCCATCCTGTAACCAGATCAGGGCTTTGGCTCGGCACCATTCCAAAGCAGAGGCTCTTGGGTATCAGTCTTGCCTGGAGCTCCTTGTTGCTGACAGAGTTTGAAATGCTGAATCCTCCTGCTGTCACCAGCTCGTGGCAGCTTGCAAAGCAGTCTCTGCTGTTGGGCTGAGCATGGGGTGGTGATGCTCACAGTTTGGGAGCTGCCAGCTTGTGTGGGCTTGTAGCCCATGGAGTGGCAGCAGTTTGGTGCAGCAGTTGTTCCTAGCTTAGCTTCATGTCTGGGAAGAGAGCATAAACTGGGATTCAGCTGAACTGTGCTCAGCTCTGTCCTTTCTTAATACAAAATAAGAGAACTTAAGGAATTAAGATTTTCACGTTGCTTTTTAATAAACATAATCTGTCTCTGGAATCTGAAATTGCAGCTGACAGTTTTTAGGGTTTATTTTACTTCTCATTATCCTACTTTGATTTTTGACTAGTAATAAATTCAACTAATTTCACTAAGTTAAGTCATCTGTGCCCTTGGTGCTTATCAGTGAGTGACCTCTCCTTGTCCTTATCTCAACTCATGAGCCTTTCCTTATATTTTTCTAGCCCTGCCCACCTGAGGAGCAGTTTTGGTGGGCACCTGGTGTCTAGCCAGGCTCCCAAACACAAGAACCAGGAGGCTGAGGGAGGAGTGCTGACCCCTAATAACTTTTGGTGGTTTGTTTCAGTATCTCCCAGAGCTGCTGGGCAAGGCTGGGCTCCTGCTGCAGTTCAGTGACCCTGCCCAGCCAGATGTGGAGCTCAGGAGGGCAGCTGTGCGCAGCATGGCCAACCTGTGTCTCAGGTGTGTACTAACCTTTTCAGGGGCTTTACAGAACCTACATCTGGCAGCACGGGGCCAGCAGGGTGGAGGTGCATGGCTTTGAAACGTAGAGCTTTAGTGCTCCAAGATATCTCTGCATAAAACCATAAACTCTGAGTCTTCCAGAAATAATGTTACAGGGATTAGTGGAGGGGAGAAAAGAAAAGCTGTTGTGCTGTCTGGTTTTTCGTGCAGAAGGTTTCTTTTTGTTCTCTGTGGGGTAGAGTTGGCCCCTTTCAATCAGCCATCCATCCATCTGGGGCTCTTCAGGCTAACAGAGGGCTTGGCTGGGACTTTGTGTGACTATGAACCTGTGGTCAGACTGTAAGCCAACCTCATGTCTCCTCCTGGTCTAATTTTAGTGTCCCTGGACAGCCATACCTGGATGAGTCCTACAGAAGTGTCTGTTTTCAAACTTTCCTAAGTGTTCTGCAGTCTTCCAAAACCTCTGATGTGGATGACATCACGTTTTGCATGGTAAGTGTGAGTCTAATTGTCTAAAATACTCTAATTAGGAGATTGTTCTGCTGGAGGATGTGGAATTTGGAATGTTGTCAACTGAGATTTTGCTTTAATAGCTTCAGCAACAGCTTTAATAGTCTATAATTTATCATGTTATTGTCCCAGTTGAGTAAAATTGCAATTGCCTAGAAAGTTACTTGGAAGATGTGAACCTGCAGAGTTTTGGGAAGGAAAAGTAATTCTTTGTTTTCAGTTACTGCAAAGTGCACTGAAAGGTGTCCAGTCGCTTCTCAACGGTGGGAAGATGAAACTGATGCAAACTGACCAAATTGGAGCTCTTCTGGCAGTGTTAAAGGTAAATCCTTAAACCCACCTGAAGGAAGAGGCAGACACTGGAAGGTTCCAGATGCTGTTAAGATGAGTGAGAGGGAGCAGAGAAGCCTGAATGTGGGGGAAATGGAGTGTGAGATGTAAAGAAAAATATATTGAGTTTCTCTGACAGCATCTTCACTGCACTTCCCACAGAAGAATGTGAGAGGAAGGTGGGAGGCTTGGGGTTTTTGGGACATACTCAAGATCCTTCTAAACATAGATGGATTTCAGTTGCACAGCTGTCAGATATGGGAGAGGCAAGACCTGGGGGAAGGAGCACAACTGAGAATCAGTGAATTCACCTGAGTGACTGCGCAGTAAATCCACACATGACAAAGGGACAGAACTCTAACACTTGTGTTCCCCTTGCAGAAATGCATGTTCCACGGGCTGCCAGGACTGAGCATAGAGGTGCCCACAGCCCTGTACCCTGCTCCCTTGCCTCAGTATGATAAAAGGTCGCCTGTCAAGCAGGAGCAGTCAGAACCAGCTGCCTCTAAGCACACAGGGGTAAGCTGGGCTGCTGCTTCTGCTCCGTGTCCATCGTGCTTGGGTCTAACCTGCCGTGATGTTGGCAGCTGTTCATGTCCTGAGCACGTGGCACGTTAAATTCTTTGCTTCAAAGGTGTTGATTATAAATTCTGCACGGAGTGAAATTGCTTTGGGAACTTGGGTGACATGAACAAATGGCTCTGCAGAGCTTGGCTTGCCTCACTTAAGCTCTGTGCAACAATTATTCATCCATAGCCAAGAATTCCTGGCCTGCAGGCACGGGATTGATGCGTGCAAACTAGCCAAAGCTTTTGATTTTATAAGTTACGTTTTCTCTCCTAACACTTGCACAACTGTTTGACTCTTTCTCAAGGAAGTCAAGTTCATTTAAGACTGATTTCTTGCCCCATCTATTCTGCTTAATCCTTCTACAGGTTATTTTTTAACCCTGTAAATATTTTGGTTTACTGATTATCTGAAAGACATTAGAGAAAATAAAGGTGTCTAGTCATGTTGACATGTTTCTTTTTGGGTGTTGAATGCCTGCTTAAATCTAAGAGAACTACAGAAGTATTTAGTGTTCTTTAATCACTTTTGTGGGAAATATGATTTTTAGATAAAAGTTTCCTTGGATATCTTTTGTTTTACTGATGAAGGAGCCAAAGCTTAGTTTTTGAGGCTGTTCAGTTATAAGCTGCTTACTTAGGTATTACTGAAACTTTGTGACTATTGCTGCTAATAAGCAGAATTTAAAAACTCAAGTAGGCAGACTGTTTCTGTGTGTAGAGTATTGCACAGACATGTAACTGCATTTATGTGTTAAGTGTTGACTAAAAAAAAATCAATTTTTTTGTCTTAGAACCGAAGAAAAAAGTCCAAAGGGAAACAAAAAAAGGGAGAGTTTGGGGAAGAAGGAAGAGAAGATTCAGGGGATGCAGGAAATGAGTCAGTCCTGGGAGCAGACATGCTGAAATTGCAGCTGGGGGATGTGCAGAACAGCTCCTGCGTGGATGCTCGGCCCCGTGCAGTGGATGTGCCTGCTGGGAAGGATCTCCTCTCCTCGCATTCCACGGGCTGGAAACGCATCAGCAGCAGCGAGTCAGAATATTCCGACACCGAAGGTGGAATTCAGAGCAAAGTGAGGTGATTGTTGGGCACGTGAACATCAAACATAAGGTCCAGAAAACACATCCATGGAATCCTTTTGTTCTTAATCAAAACTGCTGAGGAAATCGCTTTTTTTGATTGATGAGATGATACAAGAAAATTGGAAGGCAGTAATTGGTGTTGGTTTGGATGCAAGTTTGTTCTTCCTCTTCCTGCTCTTGCTCTAAAAGGTTTCCTCTCACAGCCAGCCACTAATACAAGTGAAAGAGGTGGAGTCCATCCCTTGTCCCTGCTGTTTTCATTTATCTTTTTATTTGTGTTTAAGGTCTTACCAAGCCAATGTTCGCCAAGGGGCTCTGGCCTGTTTCCTCTCCACTATAAAGTCAATAGAAAAGAGAGTTCTTTATGGCTACTGGTCAGCATTTGTTCCTGATGCCCCTGGAATTGGCAGCCCCCAGTCTGTGTCCCTGATGACAATTGCTCTAAAGGACCCTTCTCCAAAGGTGAGGCACTTCTGAGTACAAAAATACTGTGTTTACTCCTATTAATCTTATGAGTTGTCTTCTCTGGCCTTCAGTAAGTATTTGGCTACTGCATCCCAAGAAATAAATAGGAAACATTGGCTAAGGAAACAAAGGATTGATTTTGTACTGCTTTAAGTTATGAAAAAAAGATAGAGTTGAATTTTTTTTTCCTAGAGAGGATTTAATATATTTTAAAATTCTCCATCTGTTAAAGGCTGCGTTAAAAGGTAACACAGATGTTTTATCATTTCAGACACGTGCCTGTGCTCTTCAAGTCCTCTCAGCCTTCCTGGAAGGTTCTAAGCAGTTCCTCTCTGTGGCTGAAGATGCCAATGACCACAAGAGAGCTTTTACTCCCTTCTCTGTCACTATTGCTTCCAGCATCCGGGAGCTGCACCGCTGCCTGCTGCTGGCCCTGGTGGCAGAGTCCTCCTCTCAGACACTGACACAGATAGTCAAGGTGAGTGCACTGCAGATGTGCCACACGCTCCCAAGGAGTGACACTGGGCTCTAGATTGAGTCCTGTAGAGAGAGACAGCACAGAGCTGCTGCTGAAGCTGTGCTGGGATCAGACCTTTGTCATCTCACAAGGCTTCATTGACTGAGTCATCCTGCAGGGTCATGGAGCCACAGAATGGTTTGGGTTGGAAGGCACCTTAAAGATCACTTTGTTTCAACTCCCTGCTGTGGACAGGAACATCTTCCACTAAACCAGGATCCTCAGAGCTCCATCCAGAGTCTGGGGATTTCTTTTCAGCACAGTTCTATTTCTTCTGCGTTTTTTTAGTCTTTTTGGAGCTGAATTAAACTATAAAATGATTCTGAAGACTCACATTGACTTTAAAATTGGAATCCAAATTGACAAATCCTTCTGTGGGCTATTGAAATTCCTTGGTCTTTGTGCCACCTCAGAGTAGTTAAATCCTTGCTCTTAGGAGCCAAATTTGTATCCAATGTTCAGGCAGCAGATAATTGGGGTGGTTTTTTTCAGGTGCCCTCAGATAATGAGCTGCCCGAGTGACCTAAATTACAAATGTAAAAACAAACCTGCTGGAGGCCAGGCTGACATTGTAACCAGCACCTTTCTGTGTGTTTCAGTGCCTTGCAAACTTGGTTTCCAACGCACCCTACAGCCGACTGAAACCTGGGCTGCTCACCAGGGTGTGGAACCAGATTAAGCCCTACATCTCTCACAAAGGTTTGCATTCTCTCTCTGTTACATTCCTCCTCTGTGCTTCATAAATTCATGATTCAGTAGCAGTGGATGTTTATATGTTACAATCATCTGGAAACTGCTGAGGGAGGATGCTGGGCTGTCAGTGAGATTCTAATGGAGCTGGTTTTGATATTTCTTCCCCCCTACCCCTCCGCTGTCTTTGCAGATGTTAACGTTCGAGTTTCCAGCCTCACCTTGTTGGGGGCCATAGTTTCTGTGCAGGCCCCTTTGCCAGAGGTGCAGCTGCTCCTGCAGCAGCCCAGCTCCTCGGGGCTCAGCAGCAGCGGCAGTGCCACCCCTCGGCGCTTCCCGGAGCAGTGGAGGAGGGCACTGCCCTGGGCAGGGGAGAGCCCTCTGGACAATGCTGCTGGGTGTGCCCCTGCAGAGCCCTGCTGGCTGCTCCGCCTGTGTGTCTCCATCATCGTCCTGCCCAGGGAGGATTCCTGCTCCGACGGCGACGCCAACTTCCCGTCCTTGTCCAGCGTCTATGAGCCCTGTCCCCTCCGGCTGGAGTCCCTGCAGGTGGGGTGGATGCACAGGGAGCTTGGATCCACATCCAGCTGCCTCCCTCCGTCCTGGATTCCCTTTGCTCCCTGCTCTCTCAGGGAGATTGAGGCTGAGGCTTTGCTGGTGCGGTGGGACTGAGCTGTTGTGACTCAGAAACGTTTTGCTTCCGTGGCCACAGCATGACTGCCCTGCTGCAAACCTGCTGCAGCAAGCTCCTCTGCCTCTGATTTTTATCTTCAGTATTTTTCAATATTATTTGGGGTGTGTGTGCTGGCAGACTCTGAGTCTTCCCTATGCAAACTGCTCCATACAGAATCTAAATTAAAGTTTTGGTGGAAAACAGTGGGGAAGAGAATAGTCTGCCAGGAGTTATGGAGTGACTCAAGGAGTACCTGTGGCTGCTGAGGCTTGGCCTTGTTTTAATTCATGTAGCCACAGTAAAGGGTAGGATTTTGTAACATGCATCCCAAGAAGTCTCACTCTTTTGCTGGCACAATAAATATTTGTTACATCCAGCTTCACAGAAGGCAGCAGCAGTGTCACAGGAGGTACAGAATGTCTTGCTCTTAGTTTTTTTGGCTACAGGAGCCCTCACTTTCAGTAAATAATTCATAGTGTTGCCATCTGATAGTGCTGCTGTGACTCTTATTTGAGCAAGATAATGGAACAGGGAGGCTTTTAATCAGCTCTGGTATTCTAGAAGTTGTTGCAAGGTGTATCTGTTACACAAGAGCTCAGTATATGGTGCCAGTGTTGATTAGCCCATTAACATCCTTTCAGTGTATATTTGGGGTATTTTGGGTAAACAGAAGGAAAAAATGCTGAATGGAATTTCTTTTTTCTATGTTTAGGTGTTGGCTCTTCTTGTGAAAGGTTATTTCCCTATGGCTCAGAGCTATTTCCTAGAACTTGGAGAAGTGGCTTGTAGATGCATGGAAGAAATGGATCCATCCATTCAGCTTCATGGAGCCAAAGTAAGAGCAGGAGGACACATCAACATTGTTTTATCAAGCAAGTCAGTTTTATCTGTCTGTGTGCTTTGCAAATGCAGATGAGGGCTGATGAATATTCAGAGCATCTGTGTGTGTGATGTAGAAATGCACCTTCAGCTTCCAGTCTCGAAGTCTCAGCAGAATTTTGTTGCTCTGCTGAGTCACCAGGAAGTTTGGGAAATGCAAGGACTACAACACTGCTCCCTCCCTGACTGAGCATCAGCTGGTGCAGGGACTGGGCTCTGTGACCCAAAGATTTCCTCTTTGTCCCGTAATTTGTTATGCTGTTCTAGCTGGAGGCTTTATGTAGGAAAAGCTTTTCCTCTAATTTCAGTACTAGCAGGGACAGAACAGCCCAGACCAATACTGAATCTCTCATTTTTGCTCCCTGGGTGAGTAGGTGCAGTCCTAGGTGAAGGTTGTGTATTTCCACAGTCCTTGAGTCATCCCTGATGAAAACCTCCTTGCTTTTTGTTCTTTGTAGCTCCTGGAGGAGCTGGGCACAGGTGTCCTGCAGCAGCACAAACCCGACTCCCCCACTGCCCCTGAGCAGAGGGTGCCTGTCAGCGTGGTAAGTGTGAGATTCCACCTCCCCGAGCTCCTGCCTTGGGCTCTGCAAAGCCACTGCCACAGACACAGATAAATAATTGCAGGGAAGCAGGAAGGGACTTAGACTGCAGCTTTGTGGATGCCAGGATGGACAATTTCTGTAGACTTCCTGCAGTAATATGGCAGTTTGTTCTTGTCTGTAGACAGATGTGCTGGGTTTTATTTCTTTCACGTGATGTTAACCCCATCTCTTTGCCTCTCCTCTTCCCAGCTCCTGCAGCCTGCTGTAGCTCAGAGAGCTGGAATGACAGCACTGATTTTGTATGTGTCGTTACTGCTGCATAAAACTTGCAGAATTCTGGTGAATTTGCATTGTTAAAGATCCAGCCTACATTTTCTGGCTGCTCACTAGTGCAGAGAGAGTGGCCAGAACCACAATATATGTGAATTCAGAAAAATTCATTAGCTGTTTGTTGGCTAAGTTTGCAGAAGCTGAGAAACACAAGCCTGTTTAAATCTTGCTTCTGTGAACAGAAGGCAAGCTTAAAAATTTTTTTGGCTCATGCTAAGTTTTGAGCCTACAAGACAGGAAATGTGTTCAGTAGCATCAGGTTCCTGTTATTTGCTGTGAATGTAAATTGTCAGGCAAATGAAAACACTCAGCTGTGTGGATTCAGGAGTGGGATTACAACTCCATTTAATGCACTTTAAATTTCAGGGTATGTGGCGTTGAGAAGGAAACAAACAGAACTCAGTGAACAACAACCTGATGGCAGTAGTAAAACGTCTTTAAAATGTTTCTGAATTCTCCAAGCATTTCTTAGGCTCCAAGCAATTGTAACACCTTCCATGTGTGATTATGCTCCCTGCTCCAAGTATTTCTTAAGGATGATCATCTTTAAGACAAGAACTTAGGTGTAATTGCTGGGTTTAAAAGCTGAACCTGGCTGTTTCTCCTGCAGGTTGTGACCTTCTGGACGATGATGTTGAATGGTCCTTTGCCTGGCACTCTGCAGAACTCCCCCCACGCCACTCTCCAGACCAGTGCCTGTGATGCTCTGTCCTCTGTCTTACCAGAGGCTTTCAGCCTCCTGCAGGTAGGAGAACACACCTTTAAACGTGGTGGTTTTACCTTGGAGGCTTTGTCCTCGTCCACCAGATCACAGTAGTGTAAAGCCTTTTAAAACTTTTCCAGGAGAAAGTAAAGAAACCTTCCCAAATTATTAATTTTTTTCCCCATTCTGAACATTGTGACTGTTGAAGGCTGGGAAAGGCCAATGTTGGGAGTAATTAGCCTGTCAGAACAATTAAACTGTGGGTCACAGCAGCTGTTTGGCCCTGCCACGAGTACCCAGCCCTGGCAATGATGCACAGGAGATGGAGGACAAGAATTTCGTGGCAGGGGAGAGGGCTGAGGGATTGTTACTGTGATGGGTAATTCTTTGAAGAGCCAGCTGAGCCAACAACCAGGGCCTGATGTTGTGCACCCATTTGCATGTGTGTTTTTTCCCTTTGCAACATGAAATATGCTTTTAAACATGAAAGCCTTGGCAGTGGATCCCCCCTGCATTGTGCAGCTCCTGCTGTGTCACCGTGCCCTTGCTGGGGAGTGCTCTGCCAGATCTCATTTGCCCAGGAACTGCTGCTCCAGCAGTATCTCTGGAATTCTCCAAGCACAGCGTGTACTTCCTCCCCTGTACTTTGATCCCATCCACTCTCCTGTCTCTGTGGCCAAGTGGGGTCGAGTCAGTGCCCACTCTGACCTCCTGTCATGGGCTGGTGAACTGACAACCTGGCCAGGCTGAGCTCAGCCTGCCTGCCTGTCCTGCTTAGTGGAGGGCAGAGAGGGGAGGAAGGCAAGAGCAGCCTTCTGATGGGCCATTCCTCCTGCTTTGGGTCAGAGTTAATATTTTGGTTCCCTTGGTGGTCTTACCCAGCAGCAAAGAGATCCTGAGTGCTGGGAGGGTTCTGTTCCCTGGGTGGGCTCCTGGAGCACCTCTGAGTGGAAGCTCCTTCAGATACAGAGTCTGTGAGAGTGTCTGTGTGTCCCTGTGGGTCAGAGCTCTCCTCAGTCCCCCCATTGCCACTCTGCTCCTCGTTGCAGGCTGACCAGCAGATCCTGTGTGTCACGTTGCTGCTGGGCCTGAACCACAGCGAGAACCCCCTGGTGAAAGCTGCTGCTGCTCGTGCCCTGGGAGTCTACATCCTGTTCCCGTGCCTCAGGCAGGTCAGAGCCAGCCCATTCCCTTCTTCTGAGCCATTTTATAATGGGTGTGATGAGCCATGAGATGTGGAACATGGATATTTTTTGAAATTATTTTGCTTTACTTTTGGTCTGTAGTGTATTTATATTTCCTTTACTGGCTCCAGACCTGCTCTTGCCTTTTGTGTGAGAGCAGAATCAGTGGAGCTCTGAGGGAGGTGAAGCAGAAGTGAGAGGAAAAGGAGAGAGATCAGGATCTGCCCAGGCTCTCAGGGATGGAAGCTGGAGTGGTTAGGTTGGCACAGAGGAGGTGCAGGAGGTGAGGTGGAGCTGGGATGAAGGGAACAGCTGCACAGTGCTCTGAGGGGTTTAAAGTTGGACTCAATCTTTAAGGTCTTTTCCAGTCTTCAGGATTCCATGACTTTAACAAGTTTTTAATGTGAAGTCTTCAGTTTTGCTTAAAACTAAGAAATAAAGCTTATTTAGAGAAAAAAAAAAAGCTGTTTTTTTCCCTACAAAATATCATCTTAGCTTGGCTGAGCTGGAAGATTAGTTTTTACAATGGAACCTTTTGTAGTAAAAAAGATACACAGTAGCTGACTTTGGAATTTAATTCCAAAATATTTTGAAAGAAAATCCTTTACCATAGGCACATGTAATGTGCCATAGAAGAGGAGATTAGACAGGCAGCTCAACAGGGAGTTTGGAGAAGCAATTACTTTAAGAGTGGGATTTGATGAGTATAAGGTTGGCAGTCCATGTAATTATGTTAAAATCCAAAATAACTAAAGCACCAATGGAATTAAATAACTCATGGAAGCTTTTCAGCAACGCCTACCCAAGAGTAGTGGACTTGGTCAGCATTCAGGCTCGGGCTGTTAATTAAAGGTCAGGCAAATCTGCAGAGGGCACCACGAGCTCATTAAAAGGTGTCACCTCGGAGAGAAGAGTAAATGAATGGAGCTGGTTCCTGTCTCATTTTCCCTGGAAGAGCCAGGGTGTGTTCCTCAGGAAACCCTCTGCCTTTTGAGAACTTTGTGACTCTGCAGTGGATTTTGCTTTGACAGGATGTGATGTTTGTGGCAGACACAGCAAATGCCATTCTGAACTCCCTCCATGACAAGTCTCCCAACGTCCGTGCCAAGGCAGCCTGGTCCCTGGGCAACCTCACAGACACCCTCATCATCAACATGTACGTGACACACCCTGCCCCAAAGGGTCAGACAGACCAGCCCTGCTGCTCTGCGAGGGGACACAGCCTCAGGCTGTGCCAGGAGGGCTCCAGGGTGGACAATTTATTTATGGAAAGGGTGGCCAGGCATTGGCAGGGGCTGCCCAGGGAGGTTTGGAGTGCCCATCCCTGGAGGTGCCCAAGGAATGACTGGAGGTGGCACTCAGTGCTCTGTGTTGGGGACAAGGTGGGGATCAGGCACAGCTTGGACTCGATGGGCTGGGAGGGCTTTTCTAACCAAAATGATTCTGTGATTCTTAACATCCAAAAAAGCCGAAATTTGGCTTGGATCCTTCTTTCTAACCACCCTTTGCCTGTGTGTCTGCCAGTGTGGGACACTGTTAAAGCATCCTGAATCCACGTGGGGACACCTTCAGCTATCCCAGGTTGCTCCAAGCCCCATCCAGCCTGGCCTTGGACACTTCCAGGGTTGGGACACCCTCACAGGGAAGAGGTTTTTTCTAATATTTGTTCTAAACCTACTGGGTTGAAGCCATTCCCCCTTGTCCTGTCACTCCAAGGAGAGACTTCTTAAAACTTTTCACTTCTCGGTTTTCCATTTCTTGTGCGTTCCTTGGTGTCATTACATGGTTCCTTTACTTTCAACATAACACAGAAGTAAAATTAATAAATATTTAACCCTTCCTCAAGCCAGAGACTGAGGGAAGCCCAACCTACTGTTACATTTTTAACAGGAAAATAGTTATCATATATTCCTGCTACAGAATCGCCCCTGAGCAATTCCTTGCCCTCTGTTTTTTATTACAGACTTAACCATTGCTAACCAGCTTTCTTGCATTGATAGTTTGGTTTTAAATTAATAAACATAGTGGTCACATGCAGAAAGGTCTGCCTTACATATTAGCCTTCTAAAGAGTGAAGGTTGTTTGTCCATGGGCCTTTATAAAGGGTTGTATCACACCTTTGGGGATGGGGCAGCCGAGCTGGGTGTTCACAGGGTGATTCTCCTGCCAGGGAAACCATGGGACAAAGCTTCCAGGAGGAACTTTCCGATCTGCTGCTGCTGAAATTGTTACGATCTGCAACGGAAGCATCCAAGGACAGAGACAAGGTAAGACCAAGGGGAAGGAGGGTGGAGTTGGTGTAGTTAACTCTTGGATTTAAAAAAACGGCAAGGAAAAAGCACCACTTGCTTTGGGTCTCTTTGCCCCAACGTTTGGGGGGAGCTGCAGCTCAGATCCTCCCCTAGGGCTGGTGTTCAGAGGTTTCCTGTGTTGTTTGAATTGCAGGGAATTTGACTGAGCTTTTCCACAGCTCCAGAGGTTTTTGGTTTGGTTTGTGGCCGTTGCAGAGAATGATCATTCTGGTGGCATTTGGGAGGACACAGTGTGAATCCAGCTCTGCTCCTTGCTGGCTCTGAGACGATTTCACAGCAGGCTGGACAAGACCTGCCCACAACCTGAAAACCGGAGAGGTTTTTGTGTGTTCGATTTCAAGAGCAACGCTGTCCGTGCCCTTGGGAACGTGCTGCATTTCCTGCAGCCCTGCCACGTGGCCAACCCCAGGTTCAGGGAGGCCATCGAGGAGTCCCTGCAGGCCCTGATTGCCACGGTGGGCAGCGAGGCCACCATGAAGGTGCGCTGGAACGCTTGCTACGCGCTGGGGAACGTGTTCAAGAACCCTGCCCTGCCTCTCGGTGAGAGCCTGCTCCTCTGCCCCGGGCTGCCTCTGCTCCTCTGGGTCTGATCACATCATCTCTGCTGCTAATGGGGTGGAGAAGAAGGGGGGAAGCCAGTGGAGCTGAGTCTTGGCTGTCACAGCTTTCCAGGACTCTTCCCAGTGGAACAGCCTCGGCTCCTTCCAGTGCAGGTGTGACTGCTGTGTTCAGTTGGATCTGCAATGTAAGGAAAGAGTGAGGGTGGAATTATAGATGGGAATAAATGCCAAATGTCCTCTTGTAAAAACTTTGGGAGATTAACTGTTTTAACTAATACTTCATTTCATAACCCCTGATTCTCTCATTTAAACCACAATAAATTCAATAAATGTCAGCCCATTAAATATTGAGGAGACATTTATAGTTTTGCATATTTTGGCTGATTAAAAAGGGGGTTTTTTGATTTTTTTTTTCAGGAGAGGCTCCTTGGGCCACGCAAGCTTTCAGTGCCCTTTCCTCCGTAGTCAAGTCCTGCAAGAACTTCAAAGTGCGAATCAAGTCAGCCATGGCCCTGTCCATCCCCAGCAAGAGGGAATGCTACGGCTCCACGGAGCAGTTCTGCCAAATCTGGAGTGCCTTGGTGGTGGCCCTGCAGAGGAGCGAGGACACCGAGGACTTCCTGGAGTTCAAGTACAGCTCCAGCCTCAGGACCCAGATCTGCAGGGCTCTGCTGCACTTGCTGCGGCTGGCCAGGAGCACAGACCTGCCCCTGATCTGGGGGAGCCTCAGGGACCACGGGGAGGCCATCAAACCCTACGTGCTGCAGTACCTGAGGTCCTCGGGGGAGGAGAACGAAGCAGGAACACACACGGACCTGGGGGAGAGGGAGAGAGGATTGCAGGGAGCCATCGACCATCTCAGTGGGATAGAGAGAGAGCTGCAGGGCAAGGCGAGGGTCAGAGTGTCCCTGTACCTGGAGGATGTCCTGACAAACCACACCAACGCCACGGAACTGACAGAGGCTTGAAGGAAACGCCTGTTAGAGTGACCAAAACCTCCACAGGGAGCACTGAACTGTGTCCCCTTGCACAGGGCATCCAGAGGAAAAGTTTCCTGCTGCTGATACTAAATATTTTATTTCAGAGTTTATTAATAATGCCTCTAGGACTTCATTTTTATATTATTATCATTTTTTATTGTTATGTTTGGTGAGCTGTGCCATTGCCCTCCCTGGGGTTGGTTTGTGCACTTCGCTGTCACAGCGTCGCCACTTGGAAAACAAACAAACGCCTTTTCCTCCTCTGTGTGTTTTATAAAGCTGCCTGTTCCCTCAGCTTATCTCAAAGCATTTTGTTCCTATTGCTGCAGGATCCAGAATCATGTTTGTAAAGCAGGGGGGGCTGGAAGAATTTTGTTTTTCAGAGCACTGCAAACGTTGTCACTCTTGTGTTCCTGCAATAAACCCAAATACGCCAGTATTTGAAGAATAGCTTAGAGCAAACACCCTTTGCCTTTACCTGTCTGTGTTCCCAGTGTCGTACACCTGGCCTGTGCCTCCCTGCTGCCTCCAACTCATCCTGTCTTCCAAAAACATCAAAATTCCTTGTTTCCAGGTAGATGGTACCATGCTGCCTAAAGCCAAAAATTCAAAGTTCTCCAAGGCTGGAATTTTGGTTCTTCAAGCACGTCTGTGGGAGGTGCAGTGATGTTCTGACAGCATGTGGATTCATTTCTGGTTCTGGAGTTCTGTCCCCTTCCATTCCTTGCTGATGTTACTTACTCTGTGTTTGCTCTGTGCTTACTCTGCTGATAGCCGGGGGAGCACTGAGCTCTCTGATGTTGCTGGGGACAAATCAGCACCTCCAGGAATGAGCAGGGCTCTGGGGCACTCACAGTTAAGTGCCTGCTGTCCTAACCCCGGGCTGGATGTTTGAACAGAGCTCAGGGCAAGCCCTGCCTGTCGTAAAACCTCTGGGGGGATACAAAATTAATCTGCTTTGTTCTTCCACCCTCGCCCTGGTTGCAGCAGGCCTCAAGTGCTGAGAGTATCTGAAACTTCCAGAGTAATGGAGTCTTTTTGAGTGGATGGATGGGCCCAGTTCTCTGCCAGGGATGACCTCACCTGCTGCCCCAGCCTGGTGTGTGTGGTCAGGCGTGTGCCAGTGCTGGGAAACCCTGGGATGGAGGCAGAGCTGAGCATCCCTGCTGGGCCCCATCCTGGCTCTGCTTTAAGTGACACATTTGCACTTCAGCTTCACTTGTTCCTTTTCTCTCTGGCTGCTGCAGCTGTACCTGAACCCATCTTTGAGCTCTCACACCTGAACCAAGCCTTGGGGAGAAATCTGTCCTACGGCCACTGAAAGCACATCTCTGCCTGGATTTCTTTCCCAGATTTGCTGACATCTCTAGAGCTGCCTCCATCCTGTACCAGCTGGAATGCTGGTCCTGAGGCAGCTGTGGGACTTTGGGAACAGGGTGTACCTGAGCTGAGTGTGCTCCAGCAGCCCCATTCAGTGTCAGGGTGTTCTCTAAGCAGAGGAATCTCTGTTGTTATGCACCCCGGGAAGCAGATAGGAGCTGCTGTGGTTCCCAGCAGGGCTTCACCCTTAGCTGACCCTCTGGGAACAAAGTGGTGCAGGTCCCGGGGAAAGCAGAGAGGCAGGAGCTGGTTTTTGCTCTGCCTGGTGGAACTCGCTCCAGTCAGCATCTTCTGAAGCTGAGATAAACATGCTCTGCCTTCCATCAGGAGCTGTGTGGCACAGGGCCAGTGCTGGGGACACACATGTGGAGGGGGCAGGTGTGGCAGTGAGGCCAAATTTCTTTGGGTAACAAATAAAATCCTCCGTGTGGGGTCAGTTATGGGTTTCAGCTGTGCCTGGCCATGGCCCCACAGCCACTTCTGCTGCTGCTGGCTGCACCTGGGTGCAGAGCTGAGGGAACTGAGGCTGTTCTTTCCTGCCAGATTCGGAGCTCAGTGATGAATTTACACATCCCTGCAGTGTCAGGTGCTCCGTTCGGTGCCTGGCAGAGCAGCGTGGGCTGCGTGTGCCCTGTGCCGCCCCTCGCTGCCAATGGGAGCCGCAGGGCTGGGCACAGCCTCCGTCCTCCAGGGCGTGGTGGGGCACGAGGTGCTCGGGGCCGGGGAAAGGCAGCACCTTCCCCACCCCGGCCAAGGTTTTATTGTACTGCCTCTTTATTGTTGTGTTTACAAGCCAGGCCCTTTATAGGTTTTCCTATGAATAGTTCCAAGGAGAAGGTAATTACCTTATCACATGCAGGATGATTTATAGCCAAGGTGGCAAGGGACATTCAAGCTCCGCATCGGCTCCGTTTGAAAGACAATCCGCCTGTTCTTCCGCGGGGTCACTGGGTGGGGAAAACAAAAGGGCTTTAGTGCCCGGCCTGATCCCAGCCCGGGGATGTCTCCTGCGGCCGATGGCCCCCGAGGCAGGATTCCCCCGGGCTCGTCGCCCACCTGCAGCCCCGTGGGTGCCCCTGGGGACACGAGCCTGTGTGGGCTTTGCCCTGGGCAACCCAGCAAGGAGCCACCTCAGTGGGTCACTTACAGAGTCCCGAGGGCTGCTAAACACCCCCTCGCCCGCAAAGGGCGATTTTCATTGTTATTTTTAAAAATAATTTTTTCCTTCCCTCCAACAACTGTCTCTTATCACCGGGCTGCAAAGACAGCGATTTACCGGAGCCCCTGCGGCTGCTGGCGCCCTGAGCATCCCGCGGCAGCCGCCTCCGTGTCCGGCGGGCCCGGCAGCGGCCCCGGGAGCGGCCCCGGTGGTCACCGGGCCACGAGGTGGCACCACGTCCCCGGGCACGGCGGCGACAGCGGCGGCAGCGGCGGCTCCGCTCGCCCGTGTGCCCTCGGCGGGGTCCCGGCTGTCCCCTCGCAGGGTGCAGGGGGTCCCCCGACAGGACATGGGTGCAGCCCCCAGCCCACGCCGCGGCCCCGGGAGCCGATAAATGGAACATTTTCCCTCCCGGGGTGGTTTTGGCCCCCGGGATGCGTCGCTCCTCCGGCTGTGACCCGGTGTGTCAGCGGCATCGCCCCTGAGCAATGGGGCGGCGAAGGCGGGGGTGACTTCCAGTGGCGGGGTCAAAGGGAAGAGGCTGATGCAGGTTCATGCCTGCTGTCTCTCCCATAAAAAATGGCTCCGCGCCATCTCGCAGGCCGCCCCTCCCTGGGACCCGCTAATTCGGTGATTTTTATCCTGTCTGTTTTCCTTTTCTCCCCTCTGCAGCCTCCCGGGTGCTTCCCCTCGGGGGGCTCCGGGGTCGCCGCTGATGGATGGAGCCGGCACGGAGGAGGGGATCTGGGCACAGCCCGACCCTCGGTGGCCTGAGCTGGCTGCCACACCAACCTCCGCTGCCAGGCCACGCTCCTGCCGGGGCTAAAGCCTCTTGCGGGAGGGATCCCAGCAGGAAGGGTGTGGGCAAGGAGGGAAGGAGCGTGGAAGAAAACTGTGGGCACCACAGCGCCAAGCGGGGATGGGGACAGAGATTCTAAAGGGGCTTGGAGAGCCCCGGGGAACAGGATTGTCCCTGGGGTCATGCCTTCCCGTGCCACCCCCGGGAAAAGGGAGCCCACACTGCTCCGGGGGGGTCCTCTGGCTCCCCGGGAGCCCAGACTGGTATTTCAGTCTAGACGTGCTGGTATTTTTTCAGTCCAGCAGATTTCCTTGATGGCCCAGCGGTGGAGCAGGGGCACGCTCGGCACGCTGGCACGGGGGCAGCCGCAGGGCGGGAGGGGACAGGGGGCACGGAGCCCTGCCGAAGGCGACATCCCCAGTCCCCGCTCCTGGAGCAGCAGGAAAAACGCTTGCACTGGAATGGGAGGGAAAACTATGTGGAACTCGAAATTTGCTCATAAACCCGGGCTTGCAGGGTGGGAGGCTTGCCACATCTTGCTCGAGCGCGGGCCCAGTGCAGAGGGCTGCGATGGGCTGGGTGATTCAACAGCCACCCCCGTTCCTGCTGCCCCTGTGTGCTCCCACACCGGCAGGGTTGGGCTGGGTAAATATTTTGGGGGGCGACCAGCTCGGTGCTGCCAGAAACATGGGTCAGTCCCCTTGCCACCGCCGCCACTGGGCTGATGCTTCTACCAGGCTGCCTGCCCGGGCAATGCACCTCTGCGTGCCACCCATCCCGTGGGGACCCATCCCAGGGACTGCCAGGGGGACAAAGGAGGCTTTCAGGGCCCCGGCCGTGCTTGGGCGGCCTCGGAGATGTGTGAAATTCGGCTTTGGCCCAGCTCCTTCCTGGAGCGGAACTGTTCTCAGCGAAACCGTCCCCACCACCCGCCCTAATGGCTTTTCTCTGTGCGCCCGCATTAATGAACGCGAGGCCCAGCCTAATCGGGGGGAAGCCATGCAAGTAATTGCTTGAATTTTTAATTCGGGGTTATGATAGGGGAATCAAAGTCACACGGCAGCCGCTGAGGCCGCCCGCGGCTCCGCACCATTGATTCCCGCAATTTGCTTTTGATTTTTGCCCTCCCGGCTCCCCCCACGGCCCGGTGGGGACCCTGCTGGGGGCCGGGGCTGGACCCTCCCAGGGAGGGGACCCGCAGAGAAATGTGCTTGGAGTGGGGGTCCCACCTGTGACAGGGGCTGGGGTGAGCTTGGCTGTGCCCACAGGGAGCTCTTGCCACAGGTGGGAAGTTGTCACCAGCCTCTAACAGCATTTCCTTGCTCCGAACCCCCTCTTCCATCTGCACCTCTCACTGCGCTGCCTGTGGAGAGCTGGATTTGACTTTTCAGGGAACTCCTTGAATTTTTCTGGTTCCTTTGCTGCAGCTCTCACCCTCAGCCTGGGGAGCCACCAGTGGGGACCCCCTGCACAGAGCACATCTGGTGCCACCATGGCCACATGAAGGGGCGAGTGACACGGGCACCCACAGCCACGTGTGACCCGTGGGACAGCAGGGCTGGCCAGGCTTTGGGTCGGGGCCTCTCTGTAGTGCAACTGGGACTCGCCCTGAAGCTGCCTCAAACTCGGGACCCCTCAGCGAGCTCCTCCAGCCCCGAGCATCCCCTGGGCCTTGGCACTGGCCACGCCGCTTTTGTTTTCCCAGAAAACAACCCCACCTCCATGCTGGTTCCAGCTCGCTTCCCTCCTCTTTGTCTTAAAATTAATAAAGAGTCAGAGGACGCGCGGCAAAGCAGAATGGCATCCATGCAATGCCCGGCGCTGTGGGGACACCCTGCCCGGCACCGGGGTCGGGGTGCGACGGGAGGAGCCGTCGGGCACAGCCCTGCGTGGGACGGTCCCCGCGGGCACGGGGCGGCCTGGCTCTGCTCGGGGACCCTCTGCCCGCCCGCCCCTGCCCCGTGACCCCGTGTTTGGGGTTCGGGCCGCTGTTGTGGTGTTCCTTGTGCCGCGATCCCGGGGGCAGATAGCATTGTTTGCCCTGACACGTAAGCCAGTGACAACCTGCAAGAGCTCTGGCATGGATTCCGAGCGCTCTCCCGGCCTGCCCTGCTTCCAGCGCCTTTTTATAGCCCAGCAGAACTTGTTTTGCTGTGGCAGCGAAGCAGAACCTGAGTGTGAGCTGGAGCTGCGGGGGGACGTGTGTGTGGCTCACGGTGGGTGCTGGGTCACGTCCGCACCCCTGCAGCCCCAAATGCCCCTGCAGAGGGTCCCTGCTCCCCACAGCTGCCCAGCTCCAGCCTTTCCCTCCGACTCAAGACCTGGGGAGCTTGAGGGAAGCTCTCAGGCTCTGAAAATGAGGGGTCTGAGGTTTTTTGGGGGACCTGGAGTGGGCTGAGGGCATACTCCTGGGGAGGGGATGTGGTGAGAAGGCTACCAGTGCAGAAGGACACATTGTCATGGGCAAGGGACAAGCTGAGGTGGTCCTGAGCCCCACTGCCTGTCCCCCTGGCAGAGTAAGGGGACACCAAGCAGCCCCAGAGGGGTCCCACCTGCAGGTGAGGGGCCACCAGGCCCCCCTGTGCTCCCCCCAGAGCAGCAGAGCCTCGGCACAGGACGGGAGGTGAAGACGGATTATGAAAGTGTTTCTTTGCTTTGCTTTTGAGAAAGGAGAACTTCAAAGGGGCCATTTATCACCAGACAAAGAGAGTCGCGAGTTATTTGCAAAGTGTAAGGGAGAAACATTAATTATCGGCGTGACAGACAAACGCTGCTGCTGGGTGTCCTCCTGCCCACCCTGCACAGGTCCTGGGTGGCTCCTGTCCCCTCCGTGTGCCAGCCCCAGCTCCTGCCTCGTCTCCTCCACCTGTGCCAGGTGCTCTGGGTGAGGGCACTGAGCTGATGGATGTCCCCAGGGCGATGGATGTCCCCAGCATGGGTGCACCCACATGGCTGGAGGGGCAAGGTGGGGGCTCCCCATTGTGTCCCAGTGCTGACACTGCTGCCAGCACAGCCCACCTGGTGCCAGCCCTGCCCGAATGGGCTCAGACCGGACATGGTGGACACCAGATGGGGATAAATCCATGCCCTTCAATCCATGCCCTTCAATCCATTCCTGAGCCCCAGAGCATCTCTTCCTGGATGGTGCCTGGGTTCACATTGGCTGTGCTTGGAGCAGGGGCCATGCAGGTGGAAGGAGCTGTTTCCACACCAAAGCCTGGCTCTGTAGCTTGGTGACAGCTCGGACATGTCCCTTCTCTGGGAGCTGAGCAGGTTGTGCAGCACAGCCCATGTTGGGGTGTCTGTAGGGTGTCAGTGGGATCTCTGTGCTGGGGACTGCAGATGACAGGGACAGGGAGAGAGGGCTCAGCCCAAGCTGGGACACCAGACCCCTACAACTGAGCCTCTCTCCGAGAGAGGGAGAGCCATGGCTCTGCCCATGAGCTGGGAGGGAGAAGACGAGCAAAACCATAATTTGCATCCCAAACAAAAGTGCCAACAGACCCGGCTGCTCTGGAGGGTGAAAGTGGCACCTTCTGTGGTGTTGGAGGCTGCGAATATTGGGGTGCGAGGGCTCCCCGTGGCCCTGCTGAGGGAGCCCCACGCGGGGCGGGCAGCTCTTCCTTTCATGTCTGGTCCCTCCCGAAACCACAGCTTCCCTTCGCCCCGCGCGGGGATCAACCGCGGGTCATATTTAATAAAGGTGGGGATGGGAGAAGGCTTCAAAACATTACATCACCTCGGTGTGGGGGAGGCGGAGGCAGGCAGGGAATGCGAAAATCTCAGCGCAAGTGGGGGCAGAGGAGAAAAAATCTCCGTGAGGGGGTTTAATGGGCCTGTTTTGGTGGGAACTCTCTTGCCCACTGCCCGTGAGGTCAGAGGCGGTGTCTGCACGCGCTCAGGCGTTAAATGAAACCGTAAGGGAAAAATGAGAGGCAGATAGGAAAGGCGTAAGCGGGTCCGTGGCAGAAATCCCCAGGTGCTGTGCCCGCCCCGGTGCCCTGTGGCTCCTGTGTCCCTGCTGTGCCCGGTGTGAGGGTGGGCACGAGGCTGCCCTGGCCGGGACATGGGGGTGCCCCCAGCTCCTCTGCCAGTCACAGCCGTGCCGTGCCAGGAGCAAAGTCCCTTGTGCCGTGAGCTGTGCCCGTGGCTGACCCCGCGCTGGCCCTGCCGTGACGGCTGGCACCCATGGCTTCGCTGCCAGGCGTGAGCTGCAGCCTGGCTCAGGGAAAACGCTGCTGGCCCCTCTGTGGGGATGTGGCCACGGGTAAGGGATTGCCTGGACGAGGCAGTTGCAGCGGGATGGTTATTCCCTCCTTGTGGACAGTGGGAAGGGATCGCTGGTTTGGTCCCTGGCGTCTCTGAGATGATGGGGACCAGGGAGGTGAGGCCATTCCAGCCCTGGGAGCTGCTGGCCAATGCGGGCTGGCTGCAAACCAGGTGGCTTCGGAGGGTTGAGGGGCAGAGCAGAGCATGCTCGGATTAAAAAACCCCTCCCGGTGCAGCCGCCCTGCGTTCCCAGCCGCAGCCACCTCCCGCTGAAAGCTCAGGCCGATGCTCCCGCCAGGCTGGGGCTGGGAAACTATGTGCTCCCAGCCCCGCGGGGCACCCACGGCCCCCCGAGCCGTAATGACCACGCTCTTCTGCTGAGAGGAGTTAATGAGCTGTGCCGGACAACGATGGGAAAAGGCTGCTTGCGGCGAGGCTCCTGACATCGCTCAGAGGAGCGGGGCGTGGAGGAAGGGGGAAGAGCAACGGGGTGAGAGAGATGGACCAGAAAACGATATCCACTTCATTAGCCAGGTGGTTCCAAATGTGTGGAAACAGGACAAGGTCCAGGTCACCCACTGTGACAGAACATTATTATCATGCGATGCCATGAAGCCTGTGCAAAGACCAAGTCAAAGCTCACCAGCCCACTTGAAAGGGAAAGGGGACCTTCTGGGAACAGGAGCCAGGCTGTTCCCAGGCCGGCGCAGGGTGGGGGTGTCACAGCCCGTGCCGGGGGGTCTGGGCTCTCCGCCCGGCTCCTGCTCTCCCCTGGCACCTGCAGAGCCTCCCACAAACTGCCCTAGGCAGGAGCCTGTGAAGGGTGGGAGCGCAGCCCGGGGGGCACGGCGGGTGTGAGACACATCCCGGTGGCACCGAGTGGCTGCTCGGGGGTGGCAGAGGCTCTGCACGGCCCCTCAGCCCCAAGGGTGGGTGGTTTGGGGTCTGGTGGCACCCAGGGTCTGGAGAGCTGTGGGGTGATCAGGGACCCGCTGTGGTGTGAAGGATGAGGGCACCTATAGGTGCAGGGACCTGGTGGGCTCGTGCATCTCACCCTCAGAGGAGGGAAAGGCAGGCACAGGGGGGAACACTCACCCTGGTCCCTGCGCCCCACAGACCTTGGGGTGCAGGGCACAGCAGAGCTGGGGAGCCCCTCACCCTCACACGGGATTCTCACGGTGCCAGCCGGGTGTGAGGGGTCTGCCGTGGCCTCCCCAGCTGTGCAGCCTCAGCATGTGGGAGCAGAGCTGAAAATTTGCTCGGCTGGGCTTCGGGCTTCGGCCTGGGAGCCAGGAAGGGGCTTTTTGGGGTTTTTCAGTCCTCCCTTCCCTCAGTTGTGCTCAGACTGCCATGTGCCTACAATGAACCCTCTGTGGCCATCGTGTGCTCATCCACAGCCTCCCTCCCAACACAGGGAGAGGTTTCCTGCTCCGTTGAGGAGGCTGATCCACAGCATCCCACCCCTGGCTGTGGCTCTGCCCCATTCCCAAAGGGCAGGGGGGCTCTGAGGGTGCTGCGCTGCCATCCTGGCCCCGAGCTGCTCCTGTTCCACGGCGCAGGAATGGTTTTATGGACGGTTCAGCCAGTTCAGCCCATGCAGCTCCCAACACTCGCTGCCACCGGCGGGCGCAGGCTGTTCCCTGCCGAGCCGCAGGGCTTTTCCCTTCCCTTCCCTCTGCCTGGCTCTGCTGGAAGCCAAACTGCCACCAACTCCCCGACGGAGAAGGGATCCATGGCCAGCGGTGTCAGGGACCAGCAGCTGAGCTCCCGAGGGGCTCTGGGGATGCATTTGGGGTCTGCCATGGGTGCTGGTGGCTGGCAGGATTTTCTGTGTGTTTCGAGATGGGCAGGTAGCTCTGGGTGCCCTGGAAAAGTCCGAATGTGGGCTGGGAACACTGGGTTTGAAGCTGTTGGCCTTTGCCAGGACAGCCATTCAGGTGCCAGCCAAGAGCAGCAGGAACTGGAAGTGCTTTGGGCAACGGGGCAGTCATGAGTGGAGATTTCAGGCCTGCCTTCCCCTGAAGGGTCCCAGGCTCGTCTGTGCCGAGCTCTGGGTGTGGTGCTGCCTCTTGTCTTGTGCCTGCTTTGATTTAAAGTGAATTTGTTGATCTTTGGGACTTGGTGCATTTGCAGTGATAGGAAAAGAAGGTTTTGTTCAGATCCGAGAGCACAGCTTGGATCTTGTCCTCTGCCCATTCCCAAACCTGTTCCCTGCTCCCACCCCTGACTGCTGCCAAGGGTCAACGGGGGCTTCGTGTCCCCTGCAACCCCTGTCCCCGCAGTGTCCCCTTTGCTAACTGGGTGTCCTTCCATGTCCTGCGCAGCTAAATGGCAGCGAGCCTGTCCCCAGAGCTGCCCCACAGCACGGGCCACGACCCCCTCTGGTAACCCCCATCTCGGGGGTGCTCCCCTGAACCCTCACAGCCTGTTCCTGCTCTGTGCTGGGGCTTGAGCAGCAGGACCCCACACAGCTGAGGACACAGGGGGAGAAATCTCCCCTGCGAGACGTGGAGGGGCTCTCAGCTTGGCCCCTTTCCAGCGTGGGCAACGCGCCCGAGGCAGACAAACCCACCGAGGGTCGTCGCTTGGCCCCGGGGGCGCGGGCAGAGGAAGGTGTTCCCTTCCCGGGGTGCGACCGGCACCGGGACCCCCGACGGCAGCCGGGTGCGGGGCTCTCGGAGCCGCCGTCCCGTGCGCGCCGTCCCGCCCGGCGCTGC
>VZRF01012571.1:27418-142065 GCA_013396875.1 Vireo altiloquus
CCCCGCTCCGGAGCCCCGGGGAGGCGGCGGCCGCGGAGCCGGTGCGAGCAGGTGGGAGCCCCGCGGGGACAGCCCCGAGAGCGGCGGGGACGGCTCGGGCTCCGTCCGTGCCCAGCGCCGTGCGCTGCCCGTGCGGTGCCTGCCGCGGTGCCCAGCGCTGTGCCCGCAGCGCGGCCCCGGTCCCGCCGCCCGTGGGTGCCCTCCGCCAGCCTGCGGAGCCCCGGGACAGCCCCGGCTCTGTCCCCCGACACCCCGGAGCCGCCGCAGCGCCGTGCTGCTGTCCGTGCTCTTTGGGGACGGGGCAGTGCCAGCCGTGCCTGCCCAGGCTGCGACCCTCCGGCTGCCGCAGGGAGGATCCATCGCAGGCCTTTCCCGATGGGTTCCCACCCCTCCTGCTTGGCACGGAGCCCTGCACCCCTGGGTGCTCCCACTGTCCCCTGTGCCCTCCTTTCTGGCCACATCCGTGGCCGGGGTGGCCGGGGGGTGCCGAGCAGGGATCGCCGTGCTCCCACAGGTGTTTCTGCGTGCAAAGTTTGCCTTGGGTGCAAACAAGAGCGGGCACATGTCCCTGAGGAGCCTTTGCAAAGAGCTCGTGTTTGCTCTGAGAGAGGCCTTTGTACTTGGAGAGGGAGCGGGTAGGGGAGCCGGGAGACACCGACAGCAGCCATGCTTGGGGGCTGAGCCCCTTCTTCTGCTGTTCTCCTGGTGTCCTGACCCCAGGGCGGGCTCGCTCTTGGGCTGTTCCCACATCGCTGGGGGTGCTCAGCCCTGCAGCTCTCCGGGACCGTGGTCTGGGCTTTGCTGCCCACCCGTGGTCCTCGTGGGCTCACCCTGGGCAGTGGCACAGAGAGCCCAGCTCTGGGAGAGACACCCCATTGCTCCCTCCCTGCCCCATCCCACCTGCCAGGGCTCACCCAGACCTCACTTGGGCAAATAATTAATCCCAGGAGCACCCCCAGATCCTGTCTGTGAGCTTTGGGAAATCATCCAGCCCTGGGGACCCAGCAAAGCCACCCCGAAATGTGTGGGGAGCAGTGGGTGCAGCCTATTCCCTGGTGTGCAGGGAGATGCTGAGCAGGGACATCATTTCTGCAGGGAGCCGGGTTTATAATCCATCTGTATAAATTCTTGGCATATTTCTCTGAGGATGTGGAGTGTATTTACCTGGGTTTGAGGCTGACAAAATGGGTGAGCCGGCCCGGGAATCCCTGGGAAGAGGAACAGGCTTTGCCCGCCTGCCTGCGTGTGAGGCTGAGCGGGGAAGTGGCTCCTTCTTGGGCAGCATTGGCAGCCAGGCTTTGTGGGGCAAGTTTTGTGCAAGAAAAACACACCTTTCCACGATTTTGGCGGAGAAGGATCGTGGAGCCAGGTCTATAAACTGGTTTTCCAGTATTAGAAAGCACTCCTGGGTTGGGTAGGGGTTTTGGTTTTGTTTGTAAGTGAAGTCCTGTTGAAGATTGGACAATTAATGTTTGTTTTATTTCATTTTGGTGACAGAATCAAAGAAAAAGGGCTGGTGTTGACTCAAAAGGTTTTCCTCTCTGGCTTTTTAGGTTACCAAAAAAGAAAGGAAAAAAAAAGAGGCCAAACAAACACTCGAACGTTTCATTTTGGGTCAAGTCCAAACATTTTGTTTAACATGAAACAAAATGTTTGGGTTTGGTTTCAGGTTGTTTAACCCTTTTGAATACGGTCAAGTTGATTTGTAAAGGAAAAAATCACGCTCAGAAATTAAGAGCTGAATAATTGTTTTGAAAGTGTAAGTGTGAAACACGTTGCAAATGTCAAGGTGAAACCCTTTTTAAAATAATTAAATGGAGGGAAATTCTGGGACTTTTTTTTGGGTAATTCTCAAATATTTTTCCAGCCAAAACGTTGCCAAATTTTATTTGAATTCCAAAACCTCGTCTGTAGCCCGCGAGCCACTCGTTTGACATTTTCCAAGTGTGCTCTGTTTCACTCTGAGAAAACGCTGCCCCGGGCTCGGTGGTGAACCAAACCGCTCTCAGAAATGATAATGAGCTCTGTTTCATTAACTTGTTATTAATCAGTAATTAGTGGGATCAGTTAGGTGACACAAGCTGCTGGTGACAAAGGTCTGCCCGAGCCCCTCAGCTCGGGCGCGGCGGCTTTGCCCGGTGCCGCTGGGAAGGACGTTTTCTCCACATCCTTCTCCTTGCTTCTTCCCACCTTCTCCTGGGAGCTGTCACAGGGAAAGGACCCCCATATGCAGTGGGGTTCCTTCCCTGCCTGGAGGATGCAGGGCTGGGCACAGGCTCAGTGTCTCCAGGAAGGCTCCGTGGCTCCTTCCCGGGCTGTGACAAAGCCCAGCTTGGCTCCGCTCCGATACTTTTGCCGTGGATCCAACCAGCTTTGTTTTCGAGCTGCATTCAGGACAAAAAGTAAGAAATCTACTTGTTGGGCTTTTTTTTTTTTTTCTCCTCTCCACTTGACAAGTTGAAGGATCCAAAATAAGTAATTAATTGGGAAAGCAGTCGGACGGTCGTTCCAAGCGCGGCGTTGGGGTATCGCATTATTTGAGTGCAGGACTGTGACCAGCTCTGGGCTCACACCAATTTTTCAGTGCTAAAATGCTTCCTTTTAGCCCAGAATAAATCCAGGGGTCTTGGATACAGCACAGGTGTGTGAGCCTGTTCCTCTGCTGTCACACTGGGCATTCGATGGAGCTAAAGGCCACGGACAGCATTTGGATTTTCAGCAGTAATTTTATTTATTCCCTAAATCAGCGTCAGCTACTCCAAGGACAGTAAAGTAGTGTGATTTAGAGAGGAGTCATTTACATCTAGATCCTACAGGATGAAGTGTTTAATAATAATCAGGAATGAATCAAGAATTTGGGGGCTTTTGGTTTCAGTTTTGCGTTCGGGGACTCGCTGGGCTTTGTGTGCCTGGTTTGACCTTGGCTTCTCACCCTTTCACATATGGTCGGTGCGTGCACAGCTGTGGGAGCGAGGGAATAAGGTCTCTTTTAAGGGGATATTGAGATTTTTAGGTCATTATCCCTGTGGGAATGGAAGGGAGAAGCTACACAGCAAGCGCGGCGGGTGGGGTTTGGTGGCCGTGCAGGGGTCCCTGCCAGCCAGTGGCCATGCCAGGGGCACAGGGCACAGTGCAGGTGCTGCACCTGTGAACAGGGGCAGAAAAAGCATCCCCAGCACTGCTCTTTCTTCATTAAGAGACCAGGATGGGCTTCCCATACCCATCTGAGCGTGCATCCCTCTGCATATGCGCGTATCTTCCGAGGGAGAAATCGCGCTGAACGCAGCGGCAGCAGTTCATGGACAGGCTGTGCTTCTCCATGAAGGGTCTGGAGGAGCTTTACTGGCATTAATGAGACCTTGGTGTGTCCCATCAGGACACTGGGACCCTCTTTGCTTCTCCCTCCCTGGGGGAACGATCTGGCTGGTAACCCCGGGGTGGGTGTGAGCCCCAAACCCAGCAGCCCTGGGGTGGGACAGGGCTGTTCTGGGGGCCTGGGGAAAAACATGAGCTCAAAGGATCTTGTGTCCTTCTGAAACAGTTTTAATAATAATAATAATAGTAATAATAATAATAATAGTAGTAATGAAGGGTTTCTTATGGGAAGAAGCAAACACTGGGGGCTTTTCCCTCGGCAGCAGATATTAACCCTTGGTTTCCCTGCCCGCAGCGAGGACCCGTGGCGGGCAGCGAAGATGATCAAGGGGTACATGCAGCAGCACAACATCCCGCAGCGGGAGGTGGTGGATGTCACCGGCCTCAACCAGTCCCACCTCTCCCAGCACCTCAACAAGGGCACCCCCATGAAGACCCAGAAGAGAGCTGCCCTGTACACGTGGTACGTCCGCAAGCAGCGCGAGATCCTCCGGCGTAAGTACCCCGGGCACGGTCGGGGGGAGAGGGGGTCCCTGTGTCCCAGTCCTGCCCCTGGGTACCAAGCACAGCCCCCAGACTCCAGCTGTGTAGCATCTCCTCAAAACAGTTTTTCCAAGTAAAATGGATTTAAGGAAAACTGGGTGAGAGCCCCTCTTGGTGGCAGGGTTCCCCTCGTCTCATCCGCACAGCTGGATTTCAGGGTGCTTGTGTTTGTTAGAACTGGGAAAGCAATTAATGATGGCTCACAATTAGGCTCCTTTTCCTTCTAATTTTCAGGCTGCTCATTTTTTTCAACTAAGCGCAAAAAATGTAGCGAGAGAAAATTAAAGCCCCCTGAATTGCTGCTCTCTGTGGCAGAGCTTGGGGCAGTCTGTGCTGTTTAAAATGCAGATGATTTTTGACCAAGCACATAGACTATTCCTTCGTGCCCCTCTCTCATTGTTCCCTGCCCTGGGATTTGTCCCAGAGCTCAAAGCAGCCCTGAGTGGCACTGGCACCCCCAGGGAAGGGCTCTACCTCCAAAAGGATGCAATATCCAGCAGACAGGAAGCACAGAAAAGGGTTTAGCACCAAATACCACTGCTCTGAAAACACACCTTGAGACGTTAGAGCAAACAGAGCCTGCTCCAGCCTTGCCCTGTGTTTCCCCCCCGTCACAGGGGGGAAAAGCCATTATAAAAAGAGGGAGAATTCCCCTGCAAAAGTGGGAATAATAAAACCCTCCCATTAATCTCCCTTTACTGCCGTGGTGACAAGCGCCGGGGCTGAGGCGGCTGCCGAAGGTCACCTCTGGTGCTGCCCGCCCTGGGCACGGGGCTGGCGTCACACCACGCTGGGATGGGAGTGGGAGGGGAGCCGTGGGTGAGCAGAGAGGGGCACCCTCTCGGGGGGCTTTACAGTCGTCCTGCCCAGCTCCACGCTTGGAAAAATCCTCCCAAAACGAGTGCAGGCTGGCAGGGGGCCCTGCCCATGAATATGCATGGCCATACGCGTGCCCTGCACATGCCTCCCCATTAAGCAGGGGTGGCAGTAGGCTGGCCCCTTCCCGGGATGGGTGGCAGGGAGCACCTGGCTCGCTCCAACGCCTGCTGTGGGCTCGGGGTGCTGCGGGAGGGGGCACGGGGGGGCCGCGGCCGCGCGGGACAGTGACCGCGAGCGGCGGCTACAGGCCAGCTCACGTCTGCTCCTTTCTCTTTCAGAGTTCAACCAGACAGTCCAGGGTTGTGGAAATATGACAGACAAAGGCAGTCAGGATCAGCTGCTGTTTCTCTTTCCAGAGTTCAATCAGCAGAACCAGGGGGCTGCCCAGCTCGACGACGCCTGCTCTGAAACCCCCAGCAAGAAGATGCGGCGCAATCGGTTCAAGTGGGGGCCGGCCTCCCAGCAAATCTTGTACCAAGCCTACGAGCGCCAGAAGAACCCCAGCAAGGAGGAGCGTGAGACTCTGGTGGAGGAGTGCAACAGGTAATGGCTGCCCCACACAGCCTGTGCTGCCTCCTCTGCCCCACAGCTTCAGCCTTCCTTCCAAAAGCCACGGGAGATGCCCGGCTCCCGGCTCACCATCCTGGCTCCCAGCTCGCCATCCTGGCTCCCGCCTCATGGCACAGCTTTGCCGAGCTGCCAGGCCTCTCCTTGCCACGTTTTCCCCATCTGGGTGATGTTTGGGGCAGATTGAGCTCCGTGCTTGGGCAGGGGTGTGATGGGGATGCTGCAAGGATGATGCAGGGATGCAATGGGGATACCACGGGGATGCTGCAGCGTTCCAGCAATATCAGAGGGAACGGGGATGGCCTTTACAGCATGGCTGTAGGTGAAGAGAGCAGGTGGGCTCGTAAGAAGGGCTGAAACTCCCCCAGATTTGCGGTCATCCTGAGGCCTCTGCCTGCCCCCAGCCTCACCCTTGCTCCAACATGTCCCCTTGCACACACAGGGCCGAGTGTCTGCAGCGAGGAGTGTCCCCCTCCAAGGCTCACGGGCTGGGCTCCAACCTGGTGACAGAGGTCCGTGTCTACAACTGGTTCGCCAACCGGAGGAAGGAGGAGGCTTTCCGCCAGAAACTGGCCATGGATGCCTACAGCTCAGGCCAGCCCCCACACAGCATGAACCTGCTGCTGTCCCACGGCTCCCCACACCACAACCAGCCCAGCGCCTCCCCTCCCAGCAAAATGCCAGGTGAGCCCTCGCCGAGGGTGCTCGGGGGCAGAGGTCGGCTGGGGACGGGGATGCAGGTAGAGGGTGGTGATGGAGAGGTCCATCTCTGGTGCCTGCTCGGGGAGGGATGGTGATGGAGAGGAGCACGTGCTGTCACTGCAGTGTTATGGCCGGGCGAGCCACATGCTGAGGGCTGGGTTTCCGTCACGCCGAGGATAAATTAGTGTTTGCTTGGTTTAACTCACGGGAGTTCTGTGTGGGCTCGGCTGGGCAGGGCGAGGCTGTGCCCAGCAGGGCAGGAGGAGCTGCCCCGTGCCTGCCATGTCGGGCCAATGGCCCACTGGGGAGCACTGGTTTTGGGGTGCACAGCCAAAGGTGTGGCAGTGTGTCCTGGGTGTGTCCTGGTCTTGCTGCGGGGCTGGAGGTACCCCGGGCTGGGTGTGTGACTCTGCAGCATCCCCATGCCAGAGCGGAGGGAGGTGGATGAGGAAAGCTGCCGGGGGTGCAGGCTCACCCCCACCTCCTCTTCTCCACACCACTGCCCGGCCCCGCCGTGCCCAGCGAGGGCAGAGAAGAGCGGAGCAGACCCCACGAAGGCTCCTGGGGGGTTGAAGCAGGAGATAACGCCGTGGGGAGGGGGCTGCACACCCCGGAGGGGCAGGGGAGAGAGGCATTGTTGGGAGAACAATCCCCATTGTCCCTTACCTGCCCTCTGCAGCCCCGGCAGGCGGGACAGGGGCTCGGTGGTGGGTGGTCAGCGCGGGGGCCGTGTCCATGCTGCCCCGCGTCCCCCTCGGACACAGCCCGGCCGGGGAGGCTGAACCAGCCACCTCCTGGAAATGACCCTGCCTGGCTCGTAACACACACCCAGCTCGTTACAAAGGCGAATCAAAAGGAGCCCGTTGTGGCCGAGAGTCCCCGCGGGAAGGGGGGACAGGAGGCGCGGGGCTGGGGACGCTGCCAGCGGGTGGCTGGACACCGATCCCCGGGTGTTACCGGGCGGTGGCAGCCCCCGAGGGATGCGGGTGGGCAGCTCCCGGCCCCGGGAGGAACCGGCAGCATCCCGGGGACTGGCCAGCGGTGACCAAAATGTGACCCTGCCCCAGGAATGCCCCGCACAATGGCCGGGACGGGGAGGACGTTTGCCCTCCTGTCAGCGGCTGATTGCTTACAAGGTGCCCTACAAGCACATTGTCAGCAGAATCAGCTGTTTTCGGTGTCGCGGCGGGGCTTCACAATGCCCCACCAGCATGCAGCCCCGCATTGTCACGGCGTTGTCCCCCGTGCATGCTTAATTGACAATTAAGCCGGGGCTTTGAACGAACCCCGCTGCCTTTGATGTGCCCCCGGCCTGCCAGCGCGCATGGGGCACCCCCCGAGAGCCTTTGTTTTCTTCTATTAGGGGACAGCAATTACTGTAACCGCGGGCATTTATCTTGGGGCTGCGGGGCCGTTAAGCCCCAACCTTTATTTTGCCGTCGGAGCGGTGCCAGCAGGGGCCGGCCGTGGCTATAGGGCTGGTGACAGCCCATTCCGAGGGACTTTTGAGCAGGGCAGGAGTGATGGCCGCGGGGAAAGACCCCTCCGGAGGGGTCAGGAGGGCTTGGCTGTGCGAATTTCGTGGCGGTCGGTGCTGGTATCCGTCCTGAGGAGGAGGAGATGGGCGCAGCAAGGGATGCTGTGAGGTTTTAGGGATGATTTTTGCGGGCAACGGGCAGGGATGGAGCTCAGCCGTGATTGCTTCAAGGTGCTTGGGCCAAGCTGGGTCTGAGAGGCTACCAGCTCCCGAAACACCGCCGGGTCCATCGCTGCTGGAACCTCCTCCAGGAGGTGTTTGGGGATCTCCACTCCCGGTGGGGCACATTTGGTGCTGGCCCTGCTGCCTGGCTGACCCCGTCCTGGCTGTCCATGCTGGGATTTGAACTGTCCTTGCCCCGCTGTGGCGGCGTCTGGGCCGCTCAATGCCTTAACAGCTTAATGATGATGCTGGGGCACTGCCCCTGCCCTGGCCGCCCCCGTGACGTCCCCGGCAGGAAACGATGGGGCTGGAGCCGTGGGGCAGCTGCAAACCTCTCCCGTGCCCGTGGACAAAGAGGGCTCGCCTCTCCTCGGGACATCAATGGGGTCTCGCAAAAGGGCGGAATGACAGCGGGGCAGGGATGAGAGCTGTAAAAGTCAAACATCCTCCGGCCTCTTCTCGGGGACCCATCTGTCAGGCCTCGAGCTGTACTTTTTAACTATTTGGAGGTAAATACTTAAAGCCTTTCTATCTCGGAGGCTCCTCTCCGAGGCTGGACTTTTCCCTTACTCTGGGTTTTATCAGCGATCTTGGTTCCCTGTTTGATTTGAAGGTCACTCGGGGCTTTATCTCGGTGCCATGCCGTAGACTCTGGCTTATGCCATTTTTATCTTCAAGAGCCCCGAAGACAATCGGGGCATTGATGAGATTAGGGGGAAGCACCACCCGCCCCCCGCTCCCGCCCTGCATACAAAGGGCTGCCCGGCAGAGCCCTGACCCCACAGCATCACCTCCAGCCCATCCCGGGGGGCTGCACACCCATGGGGGGCACAGCATCACCTCCAGCCCATCCCGGGGGGCTGCACACCCATGGGGGGCACAGCATCACCTCCAGCCCGTCCTGGGGGGCTGCACACCTGATGGAGTCATCCATCCATCCATCCATCCATCCATCCATCCATCCATCCATCCATCCCTCCCTCCATCCATCCATCCATCCCTGCTCTGCAAATATCAGAGTAGCACAGCAGTATCAGAGCAGTCACATTTATATACATATATATGAGTGTATATATATTAAAATGCATTACTTATATATATCTACACTTACAATTATATATACATTTAGATATCTCTATAGATGGAGATAAACATAAAAATAACCCAGTGCCACCCCTGAGATTCTTCCTGAAACCCAAAGGGCTATTTAAGTGCTTTAACTTTCCTTTAAAGCAGAGCCCATCAGCAAACACTCGCTCCGGGGGTGCCCTGGTTTATACCTGGATCTTCCCTGGTGTTCCTTGGGGTGCTGGTTCTGACTGGGACCCGCTGCCAGCAGTTGTAATATTTTACTGTCGGGTGCATTGTGGGGCTCGGTGGGTACAGTGCACTGTTAGGAGCTTTTCCCTGTTTTATGGGGGTAATTAGAACTTTATGACAGCAGCGAAATGGGAGGGTCTAGTCCCCATAAACGGGTTTATAATGGATATAAACTATGCACCTCTGTAACTGAGCAAGATTAACACTTTAGGAACAATTTGAGTGGCAGCCCAAAAATCAGAGCTGCCCTCGGTGCTGCCTGGACCTGAATTTTGGGAGGGTGAAATTGTCCCATCAGTGACTTGGCTGTCCATGGTGGAGCATCACTGAGCCTAGTGTGACCCCAAAAATTACACTTTGCCTTTCTCACCCCATTTTCACACCCTGATCCACGCTGGTGGCTGGATCCTGGGGGGTAAGGCAGAGCCAGAGCTGAATCCCTGTTGCCACCAGATCACTCACTGGGGATTCTTCAGGGTCTGTTTTGGGGTTTGGCGTTGCTGGTGATGTGCAGGATGTTGGTGAAGCTTGGGGCAGAAGTGCAGCCTGGAGCTGGGGGAAGGGGGCAGACACTGGAGGTGGGGATGTGCTGAGGCACGGTGTCAGAGGAGTTGGGAGGTGCTGGGGCTGTCTGTGGGAAGCTGAGGGTGCATGGGACACCCCTGCCCTGGGACTGTCACGCTGCTGTCCCTGTCCGTCGGCTGGAACAGGGTTAAGGCTGCAGGAGCTGGACCCTGCGGCTCGTCTGGGGCAGGGGAAAGCAGTAAAACATTTCACGGGCTGTGCAGCTCAGGGGCCACACAATGGCCCGTCCCATAAACAGACTTTTATATTATGGCTTTAGCTCCAGTTAAAAAAAAAAAAAGCCTTGAGGAGGGAAGGCTCCATGGCCAGACCCACTCCCGGTGACCCCCATCCAGGCTCCTCTCCTGAGCAGCCGCAGGAAGAGAGTGAGGGGGGATAAATCCCTTTGCACAAGGGCTGCTTCCAGCTGTGGAGGCACAGGAGAGCAGCAGGAGAACCCTTCTGTTGGGCTCTGATGGCTGTCTGAGCCCAGCTCATAAACCCTGGATGCCAAAGCCCCCAGCTCGCTCCGGGAGGGATCCTTCGGTCCTGGTGCGAGCAGCTGGAGCTGTCCCCATGCATTCACCCCAGATGTGTGGGTGCCGTGGGGAGATCCCAGTGCTGCCAGGGGAGGGCTGGATCCCAGGGTTCAGTGGCTGAGGGAGGCCTGGGGAGCTGAGGAAAGGCACCCCCATCATCGGGGAACTCCCTGCGTTACACCAGGGATGACAGCGACGGTGCCTGGTAGTGGCTTCCTGATATTAATGATCTGATCTGCCCAAATCCAACCCAGCCCTGGGGACACAGAAATAACAACACCCCTCCCATTGTGGGAATGGGGCAAACCCAGCGAGGATAGATGCTTCCTAAAGGAAGCCCTGGCAGATTGCTTCTCCCTGCACAGCAAGCGCCTTCTGAGCAGGGTCCTTGGTGGGGCTGGGGAGTGGCACTGCTGTCACCAGCCCCAGAGCCCAACCTCGCTCTCCTGGGGAGAGTTAATCTTCATCAAGACTCTTCATCAAGATGCAGAATCTTCAGTGGTTTTATCTAGAGACCCAAAACCTCAGTCCCCAGCCTATCTGGGAATCTCGGCACTGGTTATTGTTCCTCAAACAATCAAAGTCTTGTCCTTGGGGTTGCAAGGAAGAGCTGGAAAATCAGCGTTCAACCTCCTGTGTGTTTTAAAGCCAACTTCATAGCTTTGGGTGGCTGGGCTCATGAGTTACCACCCCCTCAGCTGGATAGGGCATGATTTTGCATTTAAAATGGATTTTTTTTTTTTTTTTTGGTCCTTACTGAGCCCAGAAGAGCTTGAGGACAGCAGAAACTCTGATTTCCTTTGCGAGAGGAGCCGTCTGTGCTCTCATCTATCTCTCGGATCGCGCCCAGAAGAAAGGGCTTTATTTTATCTCCCCTCCCATTGTTTGAGCAGCGCCGGGATCCCGGCCCAGAGTGAAGCACCCTCTGCACGGGGCCGGGGCCGAGGGAAGAATGTGTGTGACAGTGCCTGGGTTGAGTAATGTTTACCCTGTTCACGGCAGGGACGTCCACTCGGGCCGGCAAATATCCACCTGCCAGAGGACATTCTTTTATTATCAGGGATAAAGGGGTTTGCTGGGAAATCATCAGGAACCAGACATGGTGAGGAGATTCCTATCTGTGGGACGTGTTTGACCAGCTGATGGGGAAAATTCGGAGGCGATTAGGGAGTGACCGTGTTGTGGTTTTGGTGGAGGGTGTGGGTGGGTCTGTGCTTGGGCAGATGATTTTGGAGCTGGTGGAGCTCCTGGAATCCAGTTATTATTTCTTTGCTTTTCCTTGGTTCAGAGATTAATTTTAGAGTAGCCTTTAGGACATCCTTCATGGAGCCATCCAGGGGCTGAACCTCCCCTGTGGTGGTCATTTGGAGGAGCTGTCCCCAGTGCCCTCGTGCAGTGGCTGAGGGTCATGGGTGCACGATGCTCATGGTGGCTGGCAAGATGGGCTTTGTCACCATGGGCTTTTTTCCCAGGAGAGCTGTGGTTTGTCTGTCCATCATCCACCGCTTCGATCCCAGGGCAGTCCAGTAAATCTGGCTGGGAGCACAGGGCTGGACCCCTCCTAATAAATGGCTTTTCGCCCTAGCTGTCAAGGCAGCCCCGTAAAAGACACTTTTGTTTCCCATGGGTTTTCCTCAGTTAATTATTTGTGATCTGTAGATGCCTTTCCATGACACATGGCTGATCATATGGCTATCAGTGCGGGGTGCTTTAGCCAAATTAAATATATTTATATAGAAGACCTGTGCTCAGGCCAGATTTCACTCCAGGGCAGTGGAAGGCTGGGGTCTGCTCTGGGGCTTGGTGTGTGTCTGGTCCCTCTGTGGTGCCCTGTTAATTGTACCCTTGTGGAGAGGGTGTCAAGAGGGAATGGGATGCAGAAGGGCCTGAGGAAACTGTGGGAGCCGTGGATCTGGGAGCTGCTCACTGTAACTTCAGGAGATGGGGTCGGGAACAAGCTGGGAAGCAGTGCTGGAGGAAGGGACACACTTTCCAGTGCTCTCACTCCTCTCTGTCATTCACGGGTGTCCTTTAGGAGCCTGTGCACGTCTGCATCCTTGTGCCACGCGCTGTGGGAGGGCTGGAGGGTCCGAGGGGGTGGGCACAGCCCTGGCACACCTCTCTGGCACCCGAGGGTGATGCCAGCACCGGTGGTGTTTTGCAGGGGTCCGGTACAGCCAGGCGAGCGGCGAGGCTGCGTCCTCGGGGGCCATCAGCCACCACGGCAGCGGTGCCATGGTCACCACCAGCCAGGCCGTCCTGCAGCAGGTCTCCCCGGCCAGCCTGGACCCGGGCCACGGTTTGCTCTCTCCCGACGGTAAAATGGTGAGTACACCTGGCCCATTGTGGCGGCGGCGCTGATAAGATAAGAGGGCCCAGCGGGCAGAGCAAACACGCTTTCCCCGGGTTTCACACGCGGCCCGGGCTGAACAATGGGGCATTGTGGGGGACGAGGGTGCCACTGTCCCCACCGCCTGCCTCCGAGGCGGCGCTCCCGGTGGGACACGGCGTGTTTTCCGAGATGGATCTGGCAGAGCCCGGGGGTTCATTGATCGTCCTCTGAACGCGCTGGGTGGATCACTGTTTGCTTTCTCCTGCCCCTGACATGGTATCGATAAAATACTCATTTGTTACTTTTTCCCTAAGCCCTCCCAAGTTTGGGGTTTCAGTGGGGAAGAGCTTTCCTTTCGAGCAGGGACCTTCTTGTCCTGGGGCATCACCCCGGGGATTGAAGCAGCTCATGCTGGCTCTGGCCCTGCAGCTCCTGCCTCTCACCATCTCCTTTGCCATGTCCTTGGGGCTCTGCTGGGCAGAGCTGTCAATGTCAGCATGGCAGGAGCAGGGGTGGGACATCACAGCATCCCTGTGGTGCTGGACATGTCCCCATGCTGCTGCTGCAGGGCCACAGCAGGGCCCGAGCACTCCGGGTGCCCCTTCCTGGTGCAAAGCCCCTGGAGGAGCGGGTGAAGGAGCAGGGCAAGGAGGGGGTACAGGGGTTCAGGCCAGGATGGGATGGGATAACAGAGCACAGCTCGCCCCTGGAGCAGGCTGGCAGAGGTTTGCGTGCAGCTGCTGCTTTTCCGGGAGGAGTTTTTTTTCCTGCTGAAATCGAAAGTCAAACATGGCACTGGGTGACGGGGCCAAGCTGGTTCTTCCCTGGTTTTCACTTCCATTTTCAGAGGGTTGTCCCTCCTGGGCCATCCTGTTGGTTTCCTGGCAAAGCTGGGTGACCATGGAGGGGCTCACTGTCCCCTCCCTCAGCTCTGGCTCCATTTCACTGTGCCTTTCTTTCTGGCTGGAGAGAATCTCTGTGCAGCCCATCCGGCTCTGGCACTCACCCTGCAAAGCCAAGCATCCCCTGCCAAGCCAGGGGGACACTGCAGAGCAACACCCCAGCCCTCCCCAGCCCACTCCCTCTGCCCCAGCACGCCCAGATCGCCTCCGGGGTGTGTTGAGCCTCATAACCCTCAGCCTGGAAGCCATAAAATGAGTCAGGGATAAAGGTGGCGGCGGCGGCAGCACTGCGTGCCCAGGGCGGGGGTCCCCAAGAACAAGGCAATGCCAGCACCCCCTGCCAGCTCCTGGGACCCGTGGCAGAGACCCCTGGAAGGGGCTGGGCAGCACAGCAGAAGGAAAGGAAGCAGATTAAACCAGGAAAAGCCACTTGCTAAAGTGCAGCAGGAGAGCCCTGCTGAGTTCTCCCCGCAGCAGACACTGCCCAGCGCCGTGGGGACCGCGCGGGACCGCAGCAGTGCAGCTCTGCCAGCTTATCTCTGATCTCTAGGCAGGGCTAGCTGGTGCTTGCAAGGGATTTAATAGAAATATGCTGTAGGCTGTGGTTTCTAGTAGGTAAACATGTGCCTTTAATGCCCCACATGAAGCAAGGAGCTGCCAAGGAAGTTGCTGCATCTTTCAGGAAAGAGCGTTAGCGAGGCTCCAGAAATCTTTGGTGGTTCACTCTTTCATGCTCCAGTGTTTGCCTCAGCTGTGCTAGTGCCAGAGGGTCTACCCTGAGGGTCTAGTGCCTGGAGGGTCTTTTCCAGTCATGCACAATCCAGGTGCAGTGCTCTGGGGCTAAACAGCCTGTGAGAGGAGCCGGGGCTGCAGGCGAGTGGCTGCAGTGTGCTTGCCGGGAGCTGTCGTACTTGTGCAGCCGAGTGTGGTGTAACCCGGCCTTGAAGGGACTTTGAAAGTGGAAAATACCGGATCAGGAAATGTGAGTCACTCCCGGGCTTTGGAATTTATTGATGGATTTGTTTCAATTGCTATCTCCAGCTCACATGTGCAAAATAAACAAGGTGCTCGGAACTGGTGTCCAGAAATGTCACCTGGAGGGCTGCAGGGATGGCTCTGAGTTGGGATCGAGGTGGCTCAGGGACCTCGACAAGGATTAGGGGAAGGTGCACCAATTAAAGAAATAAGGCACTTAAGTGTCCTGGGGACCAGCTCCAGTCCTCGCAGCACATGCCAAGTGCCTTTGCCTGATCCTTAAACTTTGGCCTGAAATCTCAGGCACTGGCTCTGTGCACACCCGCCCTGTCTCACCGGTATCCTGCCAGATGGGTGACTAAGATCATCACCACAAGGCCCTTTTAATCCGCATTCTGTCACTTTTCTTCACCTTAGCAAGTCTGTAGGTCCCACTTTCCCCTACAAGCACAACTGTTAGAAGTTAATGAGTGTTGAGAGCCCTCAGCTGTCCCCGAGGGCTGGAGCTTGGACTCGGGGTACAAAACAGCACAGGCTTGGGATGCGCTGTGTCCCAGTGCCGTGCTCCAGTGGAGCTGGAAGCCAGTGCCAGCAAAGTCCTTCCCCAGAGCTGCTTTGCTATTTATTAACGTGAAGTCGACATGCTGCGCCCTGGGGTTGTGTGGGGTGAAGCCCCAGCAGGACTGCAGCCCCTCTGAGGAGGGGGCTCTGCTGATGCCCCCAGTCCCCCCATGAAGTGGAGAGCACCCCTGACAGTGCCTGTCCTGCCTTGCAGATCTCGGTGTCAGGGGGTGGGCTGCCCCCGGTGAGCACCCTGACCAACATCCACAGCCTGTCCCACCACAACCCGCAGCAATCCCAGAACCTCATCATGACGCCGCTCTCGGGAGTCATGGCCATCGCCCAGAGTAAGTGCACCCCGAGGTCACCTCTGTGCCCTGCCCTGTGACGGGGAGGGGACACTGCCTGCTCCTGCTGGCACTGATGTCCCCTCTCTGCTCTCTCCCCGCTCCCAGGTCTGAACACTTCGCAGGCTCAGAGTGTCCCCGTCATCAACAGCGTGGCTGGCAGCCTGGCAGCCCTGCAGCCGGTCCAGTTCTCCCAGCAGCTGCACAGCCCACACCAGCAGCCGCTGATGCAGCAGTCCCCCGGCCACATGACACAGCAGCCCTTCATGGCCACCGTGACCCAGCTGCAGAACTCACACAGTAAGGGTCGGGGGGAGCTGCAGAGGGCCCCAGGAATGAATTCTGATGGGAAATCAGCTTGTGCTCTCCTCCTGCTCTCCCCTGCCCGTGCTGGCACCCTTGGCTGTTGCCCCTCTCTGGTGGTTCCAGCCCATGGGATGCTCTGCGGTGCAGGACAGTCACATCCCACCTCATCCCTTCCTTCCCCCCCATCCGTCTGGTCCAGCCACAGCCTCTCAGTCCCCATGGCTTTCTGGGGGCGAGCTGCTGCCTGAGAACGCAGCGGCTTGGAGGGAACTGGGGGGTTCTTCCCTTGGCTTGTTTTATCTCATCCCTGTGTCCGTGCTGCCTGTTCCCATCCCTGGACCGGCTGCCTGGGGGTGGCTTTTCCCTGACCTGTTCCCCTCCTTTCCGCAGTGTACGCACACAAACAGGAGCCTCCCCAGTATTCCCACACCTCCCGCTTCCCCTCGGCCATGGTGGTGACGGACACCAGCAGCATCAGCACGCTCACCAATATGTCTTCCAGTAAGCAGGTAATGGCCCTGCAGAGGTGGCTGAGGGGGCACGGGGTGGGGGTGTGGAGGTGGAGGGGAGCTTTTCCCCCTCTGGATGTGGGGCTGGAGGTGGGAGTAGCAGAGATGCCATCCTGCTGCCTGTGCTGCACTCCTGTGGGAAGCTGAGGATGAGAGCCCCATTCTGGCCCCTTCATAGGCTCCAGAACGCCTGCTTGCAGGTGGCATGGCGGGGATTTGGGTGACTTTGTCTAACATTTGCTGGTACCAGCCAGGCCCTGCTCATCCCTGGGGCAACTCCATGAGCATGGGAGCATCCTACTAGGGCTTAGAAGGTAGAACCAAGCAGGCTCTGCTGCCTGTGTCCAGGGGGATCAGCCCTGGTGGGTGTCAAGTGGCGTCCAAGGCTCCCCAGCTTCCCCCAGCCCACAAACCTTTCTCATCTGCCCACTGCAGGTGTAAGACCAGACTTATCCTGGTTCAAATCAGGTGTGTGAGGCTTTTCTTAGACAATAGTCCCTTTCTGAGAGCCAGATCTGGGGACTGTGGGAAATATGTGGCCCTTATTGATCGCTAGATAAATAAGAGAGAGCCTTGAACTTGCATTTAGATAAACTTTCTTCCCGAAGTTTGACAGGGGACAGGAAAAAAATGTCTGCAATGACCACAGAGTAAATACAGCGTGAGATCTCTGTGAGACCCCCTGGGATCACTGTGAGACCCCCGCCGAGGGTGAAGGAAGGGGCTGGGGCTGCAAAGGGGAGACGTTTGGGGTGCTTGGGAAGGGGTCACGAACGCCACCTCCCCGGGGATCCCACTCTCTGCAGGTCTCAGGGTGACCACTCAGGCACGGCCGCCCCTCCGAGCTCCATTTCCTCCGTGCAGCTTTATCAGCTCATCTGCTGCGCGCTCAGCCCGAACTGCCCCTGATTAATCGAGTTCTCCTGCCTTTGATGCCGGGCTGGCCGCGGGAGCCCCGGGACACAGGAAATGTCCCTGGCAGGGAGATAGTGCCCGGCCATCCCCGCTGCCCCGGGCCCTGCGATCACCCTACCTTGACCAGTGCTGCCCGTGGGGCTCCTGTGGGGCTGGGGCTCCCGGGGGTTTCTGCCTCCACCACGTTCCTGCACTTTAATTAAAGCAGGAGGAGGTGTCACGGCTCAGGAGGGGGGATATGGGGCCAGGACCCTTCACTTGCTGCAGCAAAGGGGCACCCATCCCCCCCATTAGCCCCAAACATCCTGCGAGCACCAGGGCAGGGTCTGACCCCTGTGTCCAGCAGAGAACCCTCCCAGCCCGCAGGGTCTCTTTTCCTACTGACCATTCGATGCCCAAGCTAAAGCTGGAAACATTTACCTTTGGGCATGGCTTTCTTTCTTGGTGGTCACTGGTTTTATTAGCCAGAGGTGAATGAAGTGTGACCGACGCAGCATGGGGGCCCCATAAATGCTGCTCACCCCCCAACTTGCTCAAATACCTGAATATTTTTAGTGATTTGGGTTTCTGTCATTGACTGGGGCTACCAGGGGCTGTGCCCTGGCTCCTCCACATTTTTCCTCAGCATTAGGCAGGCAGCCCCCACCAGACCCCAAAACCTATTCCGTGGTGGAGGCAGCTGCTCCAAGTCCTGCCGGGGGGACGGAGCTGGAGGGAGGTCCCTGGTTCCCCCCCAGCTCTCCCCTCGCTTGCTGTGGGTCTCTTATCAGATGTTGTTATTAGACCTGGAAGGGACAAATACCTCCCGGTTCCTCTGACAACGCTTGAGGCCGAGCCACCATGTTTATTACGTTGGCAAACACCTGATAGCCACGGCCAGTCCCTAATGACATGTCACGGGAGGCTCCTGGCGTCTCCTTATCTCCCCCTGACGATGTTTACTGTGCGCTCCAGCCCACAAGGTCACCCCCACCCCTGGCCCCCTGCCCACCAGGGGCTGGGGGGACCGCAGAGATGGAGAGGGATGGAGAAGGGGCCTCTGCAGCGGGATGGATGTGGCAGGGGGAACTGCTTGGCTCTGTCCCTGGAGGTGAGAGCGATGCTGGGGACAGTGATGAGCCCCCGGCACTGCTTCCACCCTGGCTGAGCTCAGCCTCCTGCCTGGCTGCTCCTGGGGTGTGTGGCAGAATCTCTGCAAAAGCCTGGGCACAAAAAGGCCCTACTACTATTATTATTATTAAAGTTAATTATTATTATTTTTGGGAGGGGGTGGCAATAGCTGGCTAAGGAAGTATTTTCCCGCTGAGCCCCCACAGGGGTGCCACGGAGGGCTCGGGGCTGAGCAGGACAACACCAAGGTCACAGAGAAGCACAGGAGGTGATGCCTCCAAATGCTTTGTGCCACCTCCTCCTCCCTCCTCGCTCGCTGCCGCTAACTGTGCCACTCTCTCTCCCTCCGCAGTGTCCCCTGCAAGCCTGGTGATGCTCCACACCTCACTGCTTTTGCACATAGCAACGGGATCTTATTTTCCACAACATCCCGCCGGCGAGCTGCGCTCAGAGCCCGGGAGTCGCCTGCCCGAGCACAGCCCAGCAGCGAGGAGCCCGACATGGAGCCGGGGCTCGAGGCTCCCCGCAGCCCTCCTGAGCCCACCGGGGACCGGCCCGGAGCCGCGGAGCCCACCCGGGACCTGCCTCTCCTTCCCTCCACGCAGTATTTCCAAGATGCGTCTTGGGGATTGTTTTTCTGAAGTATTTGCCTTCCAAGAGGCTCTCTCGAGGAACAAGGCACGAGCTGTGCTGGGAACTGGCAGAAGGGGAAGATGGATCATATTTAAGTTATGCTCCTCCACTCAGCGGACTGAGAGGGACTGGGGTCTGTTACTTGGCGTTTGGAGGGAGGAATTGCATGTGTTGTTGAACTGAGCCAATTAAACTGTATATATAGGTACAGTCTGCTCCATCCTCCCCCCTCCCCACTCCTATACATAGAGATTTATATAAAAAAGAAGTAAATTTTGTCCAATGGATGTAAACTACTGTAATTAAGTGCAATTCCCCCATCTGTATATATTGGTCCTGAATATCTTCTCTTTCTCCCTTTTTTTTTTATGGTAAAGGTCAGAGCTGAGGACGGTTTTGGTTTTGTATTTCTTTTTTTTCCTTTAAATGAATTAATTCCAATCCTGGGCCTGGCAAGGACCCTGGTCAGGCTGCACCGGGCTCTGCTGTGCAGGAGGACAGGCAGACATGTGTCCCCTGCACAGTGACATCCCACGTGAAGGAAGGGCACAGGGCGAGCTGAGCAGGACCCGAATGATCCCTGTGGGGACAACTGCGACTACAAATTAACCTCAATGGACTTCCCTGCTTTTGGGGACTCTGAGATGGGCTCTGGTGGGGTGGGGAAGGACTCAGCAGCCTGGTGAACACATCCAGCTGCTGAGAAGTGTTGGCAGCTTCCTGGCGAGCCTGGAACATTTGCTGCTACAGAGTGAAGGAGGCCACATGGAATTCTGATGGGATCTTCCTGTCTCCCTTTTCTCCTCCCTCGGGGTGCAGAGGGATTGGGTGCCCAGTTACTGCCTCATCTCCTGCCCAGTAAATGGCCAGTACAGGTGGCTTCTTCCTGCCTTCAGCAGTTGATGATGAGCCTTGTTGGCTCCACCCTTACCAGTGCACAGGGTGCTCTTGTCCTCGTGGTGCCCTGGATGGATGGATGGAATCTAAGCTGTGGTGTGAACGCTCCTGCTGATGCCCTGTCTCACCTGGCAGCAGCTCCTGGATGGAAAGCTCTGCAGCAAGATCTCCGGCTTGTGAATGATCCCAGCTCCGTGGTGAGGGCACGTCCAGCCCTTCAGGCACCCGCTGAGGACAGACACCAGAGCCCTGGAGGAGTTTGGGTGCCCAAGTCCCATCTCTCAAAGCCATGGAAGCTGTTCAAGGCATTGTCTGCCCTCTGTGAGACATGAGCTCCTCCATACCTGCTCCCCTCTGTAAATGGATCCAATACTCCCCAGCTGTGCTGATTTTTCATAAACTTTTGTGGCATGTGCCAACTGCTGAGAGGGATTTAGAGAGGTGGATAGCAGCAGAGGTGCCCATGGACAGATAACGATGCTAAGAAGAACACTGGATGCTCTCTTTGGGCTGAGAAAGGCTCTTTGACTCAGTTGTCTGGCACAGTGAGACCCTCATCCTTGCTGGGACTGACCGGAGCTGCCCTGCGGTGAATCAGTCATCAAGAATTTGGAGACCAGTATTCAGAATTACATTTAATTTAATGTATACCATAATTAAAACACCATTTCTTCTGAGTCCTTGCTGCTGTGTGGTCTGTGAATTCCACAGTGATCATCTGTGGTGGTTTGGCAGAGTTGGGGCTGACAGGGACACAGGCTGGTGGCGTGGCCTTCCTGCTGTCCCTCTCAATGATCATCTCCACTTATACCTGCCTGGATGTGGGGAGTCCAGTGTTTCCTGTGAATCCCCAGGGATCCAACAGAAATTGCAGGAGGCTTTTGGAGGTGGGGAGAGCTGTGTCCTCACCCTCCTAATGATGCCCTAATGATGTTGCCCTTAGCCCAGCGTGGTTTCTCCCTCATCCCCTGCTAACTTTAGCAGCCGAGTCCTAAGCAAACCAATTAGGAGGGGAGTGCCAAAGCCAAGCCCCATCCACTTTGGCTGCTTTGGAGCCTGTGGGTCAGTGCAGCCCGAGGTGGGAGGGTGTGCTCTAGGGGCTGGAAAGCTTTTGAAGATCCTTGATTGTGAAGAGCTAACAGAGCTGAGTGACTCTGAGCACAGCAGTGGAAAAGGGTGGAACCTTTGTGAGGTTAATGGATTAAGCTTTCCCTGGCTTATGCAAATCCAGGTTGAATTGGCCATGCAGAGGGAGGAATGGACAATCCAGTGGGATGCAGGTGGGAGAAAGAGGCACTAGACCTGCTGCAGCTGAGCTGATGCAGTACCTTTTGGGGCTTGATTCCTGCACCAGGTGTAAGAGAGTCACAGGTTGAAAGGATGAAGCTTGGTGTATGAAGAATCCTAGGTGGTCTAGGGTCAGTGCTGTTCTCCAGACAGCTCTGCAGAGCAGGTAGGTGAAAACCTTGGGAAAAAGAGACTTTGAGAATTGACCCCACCAGAGAGGGACGTGGTGAAGGAAGAGGGGACAGAGCCAAAAAAAAAAAAAAGAGAAAAAGGTATAGGATACAGCCAAACAAAGACACATATGGAGCATGTGATTCCCACGGAGCAGAGTGTGATTAAGCAGACAGGATAAAGTCCATACTATGAGTAGAACAAATGATTAATAACAGATGGTACTTTCCCCAGAGGTGTGGGTTTTTGAAGTTGTTGAACAGTGTGTTGTGTGCTGCCACTTCCCATCCCTGGGCAGCAGCATCTGGGAAGGGGGGAAGCAGGACAGGTTGCTAAGGATGCTTTGGGTGCTACACATACCTGTGTGGGGAGAAAGCTTCCTCTGATTTTGAGTTAACCTCTGGCTGAGGAAACTTTTCTGGATGGTAAATACCACACAAAACTCCTCAGAACAGCTTCTGCAGCAACTGGGCTGGGGCTGGGTCTGTCCCTGGCCAGACCTCACCTTGCTGGGAGAAGCCCTGGGTTGGGTGTTTGCTCCCACAGGTGCCCTGGCTGCCTCATTAAATTGCTGGAAAATGCGATGTCATGTCAATTGAAGCTCCTGGAAGACACTTTTTTCCTGCTGTTGCTGTTGGGCACGTGGTGTTTGTGTGTGATGCAGTTGTTGTGGAGTTGTTGTGGAGCAGAACTGTGACAAAGTTCATTTATGACCCATACAGTTTTACAGGGCTGAGTGATTGTTTTACGGTTCAAAGCTGCTTATAAGGGAATTCCTTGCACGTGAGGATCTGCAGGCTGCCACGAGGCTTTAGCAGTGTCTCTTTATGTGAACTGCAGCCTCCCTCATGGGCACAAGGACAAGGCTGCATTTAATTTAAAGTGCAGGTGTGGGTACAAAGGAAAATCCCCCAAATCCCAGCGCTGCCAGGGCCAGGGGGTAACAGCTGTGGTCAGGGTTGCCTTGTGCGTGACACAAGGACCTGCTCTGTCCATGGAGGCATCACCCAAAGCTCTCTGTGTTTTCATGCTCCTCTCCCAGTCCGTGGGCTGTGGGGCAGGGGGAGAGCACGGGGAAGCCTGAGATGTGCAGAGGTGCCATGTGAAGGGCTGGGCAGGAGCATGACCTCTCCTTCACCTCCGAGGAGAGCACAGCTGTGACAGCTGCCCCGATAAATCCCCTGCCCCGACCGCCTCCTGTTTGTGCTGCTGCGCCATCAGTGCTGCCAGCAAAGTCACTGGGTCACCACCAGGTGAGCTGCCCTCGCTGCCTGCTCCAGAGCCATGAGAGGGTTTATCAAGCCCTGAGCACGAGCCCTCGGCACAGGGCTCTGGCCGTCCCTCAGAGCAGGGCTCCTTGGGCTTATCACCTCTGTCGCTGTGGGAGGAACAGAGCCAGGGAAACCCTGTCCAGGGCTCAATGCTGTGTGCTGGCAGAGGTCTGAGGGCCTGGTGCCCAGATCCCTGTTCCCAGGTGTGTGACAGCAGCCCGGTGCCCACCTCGCTGCCAGGGCAGTGCTGGGGCTCAGCCGCCATCCCAGGCCTCTGATGCCTGGCTGGGCTGCAGCCAGTCCGGCTCACACAGGCCAGCAGCAAACAGCTGGATTGCTCAGGAAGTCCCAGGTCATCCCTGTGAAGGAGCTGATGTTCTGTTGTCCGTGAAGGCATCGGATGTGCCTTGTCAGGGACACCAGAACGCGGCCGAGATTTCAGCAACTCTAAGATCGTCTCTCAGAGCGTGTGCACGCGTAAGGCAGGCGCAGTTGCACAACAGCACGGCTCGCAGGCTTTCCAGACCCGTTCTGCCAGTCCAGCCAGGCCGGATCTGCCAGGAATGTCAGCAGGAAAGGCAGCAGCAGTGGTGCAGGGCTGTGCCGGGGCCGTGCTCCCCGCAGGAGCAGCCCGCACACGGCTCACGAGGGACAGCATTGTCATTCCCTGCGCGCCGCAAACACGCTCGGCCTTTGGAGCCTTTGAGTGGGTTTGGTCGGGCTGCTGGCGGCATCTGAGGTTTTTAAATTTATATTAAAAAAAAATTATGAAAGTACTTAACAACTCTAAATTCCACTTTACAAAAACTCCAAAAATTTGTTGTGTTATCCAAACCGATTAAATTCACACGGAGAGGAATGCAGAGAGAGTGCCTGCCCCGGGAGGCCGGGCTGTGCGCAGGTGGTGCCAGCTCCTCACTGCAGTCTGGCCATGGGGCAGGACCGGAGCCGGAGGAGTCCCTGTGCCAGGTGCTGTGGCGCTGATCCCATCTCCTGCTGACGCGGGATGTCCGTGATGTGCTCGCAGGAGATCTTCACCAGTCCGTGAAAAGGTTTGATGGGGGCAGAGATGTGAGTCGGGACGACCAGCAGAACAGCTCTGGAACAGTTTACTGTCCTCAGCCTGCACCCAAACACTTCAAAACGCACTCAACATCCAGAGAAAACCTCTCTGCCCGCTCCAGTGCATCTCCAATTGTTCCTGCAGCTCCGGGTGCTGCCCTGCCATGCCTGGGCTCCCCGCAGCAGGCAAGGGACCATTTAATCCTGGAGGATCCTTTTCCCCCGCTGTGGGTGGTGGGAGACTTGTGGGTCCTGCTGCAGCCCCAGGCAAAGGAGCAGCATGTGCAGCACGATGTGAGCAGCCCAGGCAGAATGGGAATGTGGTGGGAGCCACCAGCACCGGCAGGGAGAGGTCTCTGAGCCCCTGGACTTTATTTCTCTGACCCAGGGAGAAAAAGACCAAAAAACTCAAATGTGCCCTAGAGTTGTCCTGTCCCAGTGTAGGCGTAATGCAGAGCAAAGAAAACCCAAGCCTCAGGCATTTTACACTGTCTTCTAATTCAAGGAACTTTGATTTTACTTTCCTACTCAGCAAAATTAATTCTCCTCTCTGTAATTAATATGCTGCTCAAATGGATTCTTAATTACAGATAAATCACAAATCTACACACTCAACTGTTATGCTTTTCAAGCAATAAAACAGATCATTTGTCTTCCTCAGATGAACAGAGCCCAACCAGCACACCATTTCCCCCTTTATGAAGAATTCATTTGCCTTAGAAAGAAAGTCTTTAAAAAAACATTGCAAGGATTTCTTGAATAGGGGATCAAAGCTCCCACACTGCTGGAAAGCGTTTTTTGCTAAATAAGACGTGAGTAAAGGGGAAAAAAGTAAAAGTTTTTTGGTAGTGGTTGGGATTACAACACCCTTGGGAGGGACAAGGACGTGGGGTCAAGAAGTGGTGACCAGGTTAGCAACACAGGGAACAGAAGGGGAGGACAAAGGAACAGAAAGTGGAAATGGACAGCTGAATGAGGACGCATGTTTCTTTGCTGCAAGAGAATGGATGCTACATCAATTCATACTGAGAGCTAAGGGCTGAGGGCCTGTTAATGGATCGGGGGACACAGCAGGGATCAGAGGTCACGAGTGCGCTCGGCCGGGCTAATTGACTGTTATGTGCATATTAGCGATGATGATGTAGCAGGAGGGCAGGGCGTGGGGGGCACACGTGCGGAAATCCCACTGTAATTCCTGCCCTACACCTGTGGAACACATGGACACACACACAGATGCTGGCTTAGCTGGATTTCTCCAGCAGCCCACAGCTGCAGGTAAGGAACTCGGACCTGGGTGTGTGTGTGATGGAATAAATGCACTCACCTGATTTGCTTTGCCACCTTAAGGGGTTTTATTTCAGCTCCACGCCTCGGGCGCTGCCCAGTGACCTGCCCAGGGACACATCTCACCTGAGCTGCTCTGCACCACCCTGGAGATTCCCGAGCCCCTGGAGGGACGGGGCTGTGACAGGGTCAGGAGCATGCCTGGCTATTCCCCACCCGCCCGTACCTGCTGCGGTCCCAGGGAGCCCTGCAAGGATAACAAATGGAACCGGGAGCCTGAGCTCTCCCCCACAGCCCAGTCCAGCCCGTGGGCATCCTGCCAGCCACGCCAGGCAGAACGGGCAGCGCTCCCCTCCTCCGCCATGGCCGTGTCCAGCCCCGTTGTGCTGGAAGCACCATGTTCCTTGGCACGCACAGCTGGCACAGGGGGCTCAAGGAAAGACACGAGCTGCCCCAGTAAATGCTGTTGCCCCCTCAAGGTGGCTGTGGCTGGGAGGGGAGTTGATGCCTCCTTAGCCGGGCACAGGCAGATGTTTCCTGTTTTGCTGGCGCAGCTGGAGTGAGAACTCCCCGTGAGGAGGCTCTGAGGAGGTTTGGATCAATGAGAGGGAACAAAACGAGGTATCCTTTGCCTTGTGGGGTTTCTGCTGCTGGTGCCTGAGGGAGGTCCTTCTCTGTGGGGCTTTAGGTCACCTTGCTCAGAGCAGGAGGAACAGAGTGTTGAGAGCCCCAGCAGTTCCAGAGGGACTTTAAAGCTCATCCGGGTCACATTTAAAGCCAGGTCACAGGCTCCCCAGGGAATGGTCACAGCCCCAAGGCTGCCAGAGCTCCAGCAGCATTTGGACAACACTCTCAGGCACAGGATGGGACTGTTGGGGTGTCTGTGCAGTGCCAGGGGCTGGACTGGATGATCCTTGTGGGTCCCTTCCAGCTCAGGATATTCCAGGGTCCCTCGCTCCTGGCATAGGGTGTGCCCTCGGAAGCAGCGTTCCTCACTCCTGACACAAAAGGATTTCCCAGCTGACCGATGAAGAGAATATTCCCCGTTTCCTCACTCTTGAATCTGCCAACAGCATCCCTTGGTGAGTGATGGATATTGGAGATGATTTATAGTTCTTTGTTACACAAATGCCTCCACATTCTTCCCCATCCTCTCGCAGCAACCATTAGTCACTGCTCCCAGCAGCAAAGCAGGAGCCTCAGCCTGGGAACTGCACGAAGGATGTGGAGTTGAGTCTTTATTCACTGCAAACACAGCACTGGGGGGGGGACACAAGAGAGGGAATAGTCACTGTTGTGGGGCTCTGCACCTGGGTCTGCCTTCACCCATTTGCTGGGAAATTAAAAGTTTGGCAAAGAAAAAGCACTATGAATCAGCCAGAGAAGGGTGGAGGGGAGGATCAGGTTTACTCAATTTTTCATCTCAAAGTTTGTTATTAATGCAGTGAATGTTACAGGAGGAACAGCCATGGCCTATATGTCTTAGAGCTCTTGGATTTCAGCAATGTAAACCTTTAGCCTTCGAGACTTTTATTACACTGAATAGTTTTTGTTGCTGTTAATTAGATTACTGTTTGTTTTCCTTCAAGAACAACCAGGAAAAATCCGTATTCTTTGATCTGATAGAGAGTAGTAGATTTACCTGCGCTATTGGCTCTCACGTTTATCATAATGAATAAATACATTAATTAAATAAATTCTGATCTTAATCTGGGCAAACTTTCTTGAATGCCCTGAGGAGCTCAGCCAGTTGCTGGGTTGCTCCTGCCACAGCCTCAAGCATTTGTTTCTTCAGGCGCACTTGGGAGGCTGGACTGTAACAGTATAAATCAAGGATTAAGCAAAGTGGTTGTACCCAGGGCAGCAACGACATCCTCCTGTCCGCTCCCTTCCAGACTCCAGGACTGCAGCAGAGCCGGAAGGTGCCACACGGAGGCATGCACAGCCGCACGCGGGGAAGGAATCCTCACTCGCCACCCCCCGTGTTGTCGCGACCGCCGCTCCCATGTCGCTGTGGCATCTCCCGCGGCCTCGGGCCCGCTGCGGCCTAGGGAAGCCTGACCGCGCCGTTGCCATGGCAACGAGTCGCCACGACGCCCCGAGGGGCGGTTGCCATGGCACCCGGCCGCTCCGCGCCGGAAGCGATCCCCGTTTCCGGCGGCGGCGCGGGGGATGCTGGGAGCGCGGCAGCATGGAGACCCACGAGCTGTTCCGGCGCTTGGGTGCCGGGGCTCGCTTTGACGTGCGGCGGTTCGGGCTCGACGCGCGGCGATTCGGGGTGCGGGGACACCGAGGGGAGGCTGGGGAGCGCTCAGGGACCCGCCCCTGCGCGGTTCAGGCTCCGGAGCGCCGTCCCCCCCGCCCGCGGCGCCGAGGAGCGGGGGCCTGGCCATGGCGTCTCACCCTTTTCCCTGTTCTCCCGCAGGTGGTTAAAGGGAACCGCGGCAGCGTCTCGCTGGAGAGCCTCGACTTCTTCGGGAACAAGGAGGGAGCCCCTCAGGGGTCTGCCGAGGAGGGCTGGGGGCTCGCAGGGGCTGAAGAGGAGGTGAAGCAGCAGAAGGACGGAGCAGGAAAAAACGATGGAGAGGTGGCAGGAAAGAGGAAAAGAAGGGCAGAAAGCAGTGAAGGGAAAAGAAAAAAGAAAAAGTCGCGAGGTATTTGTATACACACTTGTGTATCCCTGGCAGAATTATCATCGAATCTCAGACTGGTGTGGGTTGGAAAGGACTTTAAAGCTCATCCAGTTCTGGCTTCCTTGACTGGCCTGGCTCGGAGCTGATGTGATAACGGCCAAGATTCAGTGTTGAGACTCAGGGTTATGGCTGCCATCCTTCCGGAGTCTTCATTTGTTTTATTGAGAATGAAGACAAAAGATTCTGAGATTTTTTTTGTCTCCAAATAAAGCCTGTCTGTATTTTACTAAAGGAAATTTCAATTTGTTTGCAACTTCCAGGAGCAGTATCAATGCCAGAGCTGTCAGAAAACAATGGAATAAAGTGGATGTCCTCTCTGGAAGCAAAATTAGAAGATGCCAAAGACAAAAAACCTACTGCAGAGAAGCTTGAGCACTTGAGGAGAGAAAAGGTGAGACTGGGGAATTCTGATGCAGCAACAGGTTCTTGGTGTTCCGTGGGTGTTCAGTCCAAAAATTGAGGTTTTTTGTGGTGATTCCTCATTGCAGGAGGGTGGCTGAGTGTGGGGGAAAGAACCAGGAGATGACTCCATACGTGGTGAGTTTTATGGTGTTAAGTTAAAGGAAAGAGTTTGTGTTTTGCCTTGTAGATAAATCGCTTCAGGAACCAGCACAGGATCAACGTTCAGGGGACAGATCTCCCTGACCCCATTGCCACCTTCGATCAGCTTCAGAAGGAGTACAAAGTCCACCCTAAAGTCATGGAGAACATCCAAGCTGCAGGCTTCCATGTCCCAACTCCCATCCAGATGCAGGCAATTCCTGTCATGCTGCATGTGAGTTCTCTGGGATTTCAGGGATTCTGGCAAAATTTGGGGCTGTGGCTGCGTTTGTGGCAGTTCTGAAGCTGAATCAGCTGTGTCAGAGTTGAAAGCTTGGCCATTACAATTTTCCTCATCCGAAGGTACTCTGGGTCAGTTTGCAGCATTGATATTGATGGGAATGTGATTCTTACTCCTATTTTTTTTTCCTACTGGAATGTAACCCCTTTTTTTTTTTTCTTACAGGGTCGGGAGCTTCTGGCTTCAGCTCCTACTGGGTCTGGGAAAACACTGGCATTTTGTATCCCTCTCTTAACACATCTGAAACAACCCAGGAACAAAGGATTCAGGGCTCTGATCATATCACCTACCCGAGAACTTGCCAGCCAGGTGTGTGTTGAGGGAATCTACACATTGATGGATTTCAGTGTTTTCACTCTGCATCAGCAAAATAGCAGCTCAGTAAATGCTTTTTTTCTTTACTGCCCTCCCATATCAGAGAAAGCTAATTTAAATGTTTCTTTTGAGTCTTTTGACTTCTGTGAAGTAGGTACGTATCTAGTATGTGAGTCTAATCTAAATGATTAGATTAGAGGCTCGAGATTCTTTGATCATATTTTAAACTGCCCAATGCTCGGGTGCTCTTAAAACCTCCTTTCCTACTTGAGATTGCTACGAGAGGTTTATCTGTTTGTCCCAAACTCAGAATTTCAAGGAATAACTTTATAACAAAGCTGTGTTGTTAAACTGAAATAAAAATGACACTTTGGGCAGTTTTTATTCATGTGAGAGAGGGAGCCTCATGAATAGTGGTAGTGAAGCAAGTAATGCCTGTTAGAGAGCTGCTTTTTATTTTGTTAAGGAAACCAGAGATCTTTCTCTTCACGCTGAAATCAGGGTGGTGTTTGAAGCTCTGTCTTCAGGATTAGATTGCTCAGAGAAGCTGTGGCTGCCCCATCCCTGGAAGGTGTCCCTGCCCATGGCAAGGGTGGAACGAGATTAGCCTTAAGGACCCTTCCAGCCCAAACCATTCCATGATTGTCAGCAGTGTTTTGGTTAGAAAAGCTCATCAGCTTGATTTGAAAATCCAATCTCTGCTGCCTTTTCAGACCCACCGGGAGCTGGTGAAGCTGGCAGAGGGCACAGGCTTCAGAATCCACATGATCCACAAGGCAGCTGAGGCAGCCAAGAAGTTTGGGCCCAAGTCTTCCAAGAAATTCGGTAACTGTTTTAACGACTGAAGTGTTTCTCAAAATTTAAAAAATGTCAGTGACTTTCTCTGTGAGCTGTGTGGTTTTAAAGAGATGGTTAATGCCACTCGGGGTGTGCAGTCTGTCATGCAACACCCAAAGAGTGGCAGGGAAGAAATGGGAAGTGAGCCTGACGTGGACTCTGCTGTACCTCTGGCAGATTCAATTGGAAGTGGCGTTTCTCAGGGTTCTGTTTGTTGGGTTTGTTTTGTGTCTTTTTTGACATTCTGCTGCTTTTCCTTTCCTTTTACCAGATATACTGGTTACTACTCCCAACAGACTCATTTATTTGCTGAAAGAAGATCCTCCAGCAATAGACTTGAGCAGGTATGAGAGTCTCTTTCCAACGTGCTGTGGCACTCAGAAGTGGCACTTCTCCCCCAGTGGCTCTCCTGAAATGCAAACCTCCTGTTCCTAGTGTGGAGTGGCTGGTGGTGGATGAGTCGGACAAGCTGTTTGAGGATGGCAAGTCAGGGTTCCGGGAGCAGCTGGCTTCCATCTTCCTGGCATGCACCTCCCACCTGGTCAGGAGGGCCTTGTTCAGTGCTACCTTCGCCCACGACGTGGAGGAGTGGTGTAAGCTCAACCTGGACAGCGTTGTCCTGGTGTCTGTTGGAGCAAGGTAGGTGTTTTCTGCTTAGTTTTTCTTTTTATTATTTCTTGGGAAATTGTTTTCTTTGCGTCATCAGCCTGCTTGGTTTTGTGGCTGTTGTTAGTCAGCACTGCAGGTTGTTTGTCTCCAGAAAAAATTGTGTGGGCATGTAGATCTTTCTCGTGTGTTGAATAAAGTGTTCTTTTCCTTTGCCAATTACTTTATCATCAAATAAATATCAATTTTAGGAGCATGCACTGGTGAAATAAGTTTTGTTGTGCAGAATTTCTCATTCACCAGAATGAATATTATATGTATTTATTAATATATAAGATACATTTTTGTTAATGTATATAAAAACCACTGAAGTCTTGCTGTTGGATTTCTGGTTTCAGAAACTCTGCAGCAGATACAGTAGAACAAGAGCTGCTGTTTGTTGGATCTGAGACAGGAAAACTAACAGCAATGAGAGAGCTTGTTAAAAAGGTATTTTGGAGAGATTGAGCACGTTCTTCTTCCTGTTTAACTGAGCTGTGTTCTGTCAGAGACTCGCAGTTTCCTGGGTCAAACACTTCTCTGTGACACATGCTAAACCATTGCCCAAATCTGCTGTGTCTCAGTTTCTGCAAGGAAAAGGACTTTGAAACCTGAGATAAATTTCCTCTTTTGCAGGGTTTTGCTCCTCCAGTCCTTGTTTTTGTACAGTCTATTGAGAGGGCTAAAGAGCTTTTCCACGAGCTTATTTACGAAGGCATCAATGTGGATGTCATCCATGCAGACAAGACTCAGCAACAGGTAGGAGGATTTTATTTCTTTTCGAGAAATTCTTTAGAAAGAAAGGTAAAAGCAAAAGCGTTGGAATGTAATTCTGGGTAACTGTGGCAGCAAATTCCTGCAGGTTTTCGTTCAGAGGTTTAGTTTTATTCCTTAACATCATGACAACTTCAAGGAAACAAGTTCACCTCCTTTCTCAAATTGCTGTTTGGGCTGTTTCCAAATATCTTTTCTGTTCTTTTCCTAGAGAGACAAAGTAGTGCAGAGTTTCAGAGCTGGGAAGATCTGGGTGCTCATCTGCTCGGCATTACTGGCTCGAGGGATTGACTTCAAAGGTGTGAATATGGTCATCAATTACGATTTGCCAACAAGTGCAGTGGAATACATCCACAGGATAGGTGAGGGATTGCTCACAAATCACCTCGTTTTTCCCGTTTCTGAGGTCTTTTATGTAGATGCTCTCGTTTTTGTCAGCATTCTATGAACATTATTTAGGTGTTTCAGACATTGCTGTGCTTTCATTCAATAGGAATGATGTTTGGGGTTTGGCTGCTTGGTGCATCCTTCGTATATGAACATCAGGAGGCTGGGGCTGTGAGGAGCAATAAAAGGAGATGTCTAAAGTAAAACCTCTACTCTGCAAAATTTGTGTTTGACAGGTCGTACTGGAAGAGCAGGACACAGAGGAAAGGCAGTCACTTTCTTTACAGAAGATGACAAACCTTTATTACGGAGGTAATATGTCTTTTATTGATAATGTCTTTATTTCTTGCTTCCAAAAAAATCACCACAAAAGAAAAGACCAACCACAAACCAGCCAGTCGGTTGGGTTTGCTGTTTCCCACAAAAAGTATTTATCACTTGTCAAAGCACTGGAGTTGATCTCTTCCCTTCTCTCCTTTCCAGCATTGCCAATGTCATCCAGCGAGCTGGCTGTCCTGTGCCAGAATACATAAAACATTTGCCCAAACTGCAGAGGTATGTTCATTTGAGCAGTTTACCAGTTTTTACTTAGTGCTTTTTAATAACTTTTAGTAGTTTCTTGAACTAGAAAGCCTGGTAATTTAATCATTCTTCACTAAATGTTGTTCTCAGCAAACAAAAGAAGAAATTCATTAAGAAACCTTTGACAAGAGAATCCATTTGTACCACCCCAAAGTGCTTCTTGAAGAAAGGCAAAAGCAAAATGTAAGTAGGTTTTTCTGAAGAGGAGGTAAGAGATGCTGTTTATTCAGAAACAGCCCAGAAGATTTAATGAAAGTAGCAGATGACTTGTGTGGATGAAGCCCCCAGTCATAATGATTTTAGTGATGAAGTTTTAGTGTCAGTAATTGTCCACTGGAGATGAGATTAATGACAACATTTTGCCGTGTGTCAGGTGACAGCAAGCTGAGTTTAAGCCGCTGGTTATGTTCAGGTGTCTTGATCTCCAATGTGTTTCTTGTAGGAAAACTACAAAGGAAAATATTAAGGAAAAGAAGAATGGTAAAGAAGACAAAAAGGCCAGTAAATTACAGACTGTTTCAGAAAGCTGAATTCAGACTGGAGCTGGGGCTGACACCTCTGTCTGTCTGTGCTGGAACAGAAGAATGAAGATGGCAGCGACGGTGAAGGGAGAAAAACGTTTCTCATGTTCCCTTCGGGGTGAGGGTGAAGGTTTACATGCTAGAAAGTCTCTACTGAAATGCCAGGAGAGAATTCCTGGATGCTTCTTACAGAAGCTGGAGCATGTGCTCGTGCAGCGAATGCTGTGTATTTCTGAGAATAGTTCAAAAGCAGCATCAGTTTGTGTTATTTTCACACAGTTTCGTATTGCTCCTTGAAAATATTGTCTGTGTTCAGATTGACAAATGTATTAGGGGCAGACACTTTTGGGAGATTCAGAGACAAAAAACACGTAATATTTACTGGCAGGTTTGATAAATGCATCTGTCAGAGACTTCCCTGGACACTTGAAAAAAGCCAAAACAAACCCACTTGTATGCGAAAGTAAAGCCTTCCTCTTTCTACTGTTTTTCTCCTATGAAACTATTTTGAAATAACTAATACTTTACATGTCCAGTAATTTTGTACTGTTTAGTAATTGAGCCTGAAACCAGAATAAACAAGGTCATAAGATTCTAATTCAACTAATTCAGAGACCTGCCTGTCTGCAGGCAAGAGTGGCCCAGCTCTGTGTGTTTTCCCTGTCTTCATCTGCCCAGTGTATTCTCATCCCACCCTGTGTGTCAGAATTCCAGTCAGGCAGGAACGGCTTCTTTGCAACTACAATCTTTAAAGGGAGAATTCTTGAACAGGATTGTCTTGGTTTGATCTAGTTTGGATGGGGCACCCACAGCTTCTCTGGGCAACCTTTTCCAGGGCCTCCCCCACCCTCACAGGGAGGAATTTCTTCCCAATATCCCAAATAACCTTCCCTCTGTCAGTGTGAATCCATTCCCAGGTTCTTGTAATATGTCCCCAGGTCACCCCTGGGGGAGGTCGGGCAGAAGGGCGGCACTTTTCTTTTCCTTTTTTTACGGAAAAGCGGTGGTTTGGGTGCTGGAAACGGGGCGTTGCTGAGGGGTAGCCGGGGCCGCTCATTCCATCCCGGGCCGTTCCCGGGTCACCGCGGGGCTGTGGAGCCGAGGAACGGGAGCGCCCTGGGGCTGAGGAACCGAGGCGTGGAGCTGTGAAAGGGAGGACCGGAGGGGCTGTAACCGGGGGAGCGGCGGGGCCGTGGGCGGTGCTTGCCCGGGCCGGCCNGAGGGGGCTGGGGTGGGGTGTGAGGGCAGAGGGGTCCGGGTCCAGGCGAGGTGTGCGAGGTTTTTGACCGGGGTGGAGGGCTGCCGAGGGTCTCGGGTGTGGTACGCGGGGTCCTCGGTGGGATGTGGGAGTCGCAGGTGTGGTACGTGGGGTCCTGGGTGGGGTGTGGGAGTCGCAGGTGTGGTACGTGGGATCTGGGGTAGGGGTCCCAGGCGGGGTTCATGGGTTGTCAAGGGAGCTTTGTGGAGTCTTGGGTAGGGTGTGTGGGTCCCAGGTGTAGTACCTGTGATCCTGGATGGAGCATCGAGGTCCCAGGCAGGATGTGGTGCGGTCCTGGGTGGAGTACGTGGGTCCCGAGTGGAGGGGGGGGTCCAAGGTGTGTTGTGCCGAATGCAGCCACGGTTTGTAGCTCTGCTTTTTGCTGAGATTTATTCGCATTTTTGGGGGCCCAGCTGATCCCCCTTGGTGTCTCTAGGTTTGCCATCAGGCTGCAGTCTCAGATGTTGGGGTGGGAAGGATTTGGGGGTTCTGGCAGCCAGCCCCGCTCGGGTGCCACCAGTGCCGGCAGCAGGAGATGTTCTGTCACTGCCGGGCGGGTCTGTCCTCCTGGGACCGAGCCTCCCTGGGGACTTCCCTTTTCCTCCCCTTCTCACAAAAGGGCACCTTGGCCACAGGGAGGACTGAGGAATCGTGTCAGGAGAAAGAAGCGGTGTTAAAAGTGATGTTGTTGTGTTTTTGGAAAGGTTGGAAAACTGGATTTCACTACCTTTGAAGACTCTGGTAATGTTTTTTCAATGTAGGCTCTTGTGTGCTCTTGTCCTACTTCTAGGGAGGCTGAGTAAATTTTGCTTTTGACAATTAAGTTCATTGAGTTGTCTTGGGTATCCAAAGCCCACGGTTTTGTCAGGGTTATTCAGTATGTTGTTAGTGAAATATATTCTGAAAAATAAAAGGATTTACAAATCACCATTTCCCATTGATAGTATTTTGGTTTCTTTGAGGACAAATCCTGGAGGTAGAGGAAAAGTTCTGTTCTATGTCTGTGTGGGTTCTTTGCCTTATTTCACTTGAATTTTTGTGCATTTCTGCCATTCAAAAATACTCTTGACAGTCTGTTGCATTGATGGAGTTGTACTGCTTGGGAATTAAGGGGTTTAGAAATCCACTTGTGGATGGGGAGATGTTCTGTGTGGTTTGGAGCTGTTACAGTCAAGTTTCAATTCAGAAAAGGAGTTGCTTCTCCCTACGCTCCTGCATTTTGGCTGAAGCTGTTGCTTGGTTGGTTTGGGGCTTCCTGGTGGTTTTTTTTAAGCTCCATATTTAAAATACTCATTTAGTAGGAATTTATGGATTTATAGTACTGCTTTAAGAGCTCTGTTGTAGGGTGATCACTTTGTTCCCTTCTCTTTATTGTCAGTGTGTCCCAGGTTAGTCTTTGCTGGCTCTCTCAGCCACCAGAACCAGCTGCTTTCACTGATTGCTCTGGGCATTTTTGCATCTCCAGAAAAGTAGTTCAGTGATAAATTCCCATTGTTGGAATGAAGCTGGGATGGTTTGTGGCCGTGCCAGTGTGGCTGGTGCTGGCAGTTGCACAGCTGAATCCTGGAGTGAGTCCGTGGTGGATCCGAGCGGCACGTACGGGGCTGTGCTGCCAGAGCTCGCTTTGCTGCTTTGGGCTAGCTCATCTTCCACTGCCCTCTAATTAGCTGAGGGGTTTTTTTTGTTGATTGTTTCTTTTTATTTTTTTCAGCAGAGACTTATAAATAAACCAGGAGCTCTGTAGAAAGGGATAAATATTTAATAGTTTGGCCTTTACTTGCTTCCAACAAGCAGTGGTACCTCCGGACGCTTGTTCCGTTTACATTGCGTTTGCTGGTTTGGAGAATTCTTGTTGACCAGGTTCTTCTTTCCAAGAAGGGAAACGTGAAGCTTAGAACACCTCAGTGTGCTTAGGAGATCTTCAGAAATTCCATTTAATATTTCATCATTCTGACTGAAGTAACTCTGTTTGTCTTCATGTTGATGTTGTACGCCAAGGGCTGGATTAATATGACTGAATTGAGTTAAACAATTCTGGCTCTGGTGGGAACCAAGCCCTGCACGTATTTGGGGCTGAGGTGTGTGAATGAGAGAACCCCAAATGGTGGGGATTGAGGGTGGTGAAGACCCACTGGAAAGCACAGGTGTGTGGTAGTTGTGGAAGGAGAAATCAGCACACAGCGGTCAGGGCTGAAGAAAGCTTCAGGATGATGAAGATCTTGATTAGAGGATGAAGTGAAGAGCAAATGTGTTGTCTTGGTGACCGTGTGACCTGCTGTCTGTACAGTGGGGAGGTGCAATTTGCTCCTGGATAAATACATAATTTAAATTCCTTATTTTATCTTGGTGGTCATATTACACAGCTCTTTTATATTTATAAACCAGGTTGGCTTTCAGGGCTTCCTACAGCCATTTCTGATGGCATTTTCTTTTGTGCTCTTAGGCAGTTTCTTTTACATCCACCCTCGGAATTGAACATTGAATATCTATAAGTGTGTTTCTTTTCCACAGCACTTGGATGTAATAACTGCCTGGGACACTGAGTGAGGTTCTTGTTTGGGAAATTGCTGCTGACGTGGGTTTCTGCAAGTTGCTTGCAAATGAGAATTTTAAACTAGGTTCTTTTTTGCTGTATGGCAGCTGTTTGAGAGCGAGGGCTAGCAATTTCCATTGGGATTTTATTGAAATTTAATGGTTTTTCCTCCAGGTGTACTTGACCCTTGATATTTGAATGAATATTTTCTCCAAGGTGCTATTTTTGTTGTAATTAGATAGCTGAGAAAATAGAAACTCCATTATTTTGCGATACTTGATGTTTCAAAGGGGGCAGAAAGTGATGGGGCTTTGTGGATAGTTTATTTTTTTTCATAAAAGCTGTTCCTAAGCAGCTGAGAAGTGTTGTTTGGTGCAGTTAATGGTCCTGCTGAGTCAGATACTTCTAAGAGGAGATGTTTATTCATTCTGTACTTAGCCTACACAACAAACTGACCTGTTCCCAACCTGTGTGGGTGCCGAAACTCTCTTGTGGGTGATGTGGATGAGTCAAAGCCATCTCAGGGCTGCTGGGAGGATCAGAACTGTTTTTCCTGGCTCTGCAGCGCTGAGGTGCTCTGGGGCTCTCTGGTACTTTGGGGATCCCGCTGAGGGATGACGTTTTTCCTTGCAATGAGGTTCTGTGGGACCTGCAGGAGCTGATGCAAGTGCTGAGCAGAAGGTGGGAGGCTCCTGGTGATGGTGCTGATGTGGAAGTCGAGGTGGATTTTCAATCATGGATGTTTGCACTAAAACAACAGAATTTCATGTACTCTTGTTTTCCTCCTGCAGCTTCATGTTTCCCGTCGCAGGAGGTTTAGGTCCCCCTCAAGGTACGTACCAACTTCACATTTTGAGCACAAAGTTCTTTACTTTGTTTATATAAATTAGACCTAAGCCAGTTCTGCAAAGATGTTCAGAGGTGTGATTATTAATTGAACTCTGTAGCTGCTTTTTGCCCTTGAATTCAGCTCTGCTGAACTGACCCTCACCCCTCTGTTGGTAAAACCTCCTGTGCGTTGTTGAAGTAGAGTCACCAGAATCCAGATTAAAGGTCCAGGAAAAATGCATCTCCCTTTTTAACCTGAATTTGCCTTTTAGATTCTGGTGTTATTTTGAGTGTGGTATTTCACCTCTCTCTGCTTCATCTCCCATCTGTGTATGCCCATATTGTGTGGGTGTTGCAAGACCTGGTAAATATTTACAAAGCACAGCAAGACCCTGGGACAAGAGTCACAACCTGTGTGGAAAGTATTAATACAATAGGAGAGCCTCAGCCTTAAATTGCCTTTGTTCTCATTCCTGATACTGTGCTGTTTGTTTAATTAGAGGAAAATATGCAGAGAACTTATGAGGAAAATTGAGAGGTTTTTTAAAATCTCAGGGACTGATTCATGGATTATTCCTGCCTGTGTCATGCCCTCCTGCAGTGTTTCTGCATAATTATCTCATGGTGTGCTGGTAACGAGTGTATGTTAGTGTTTGTCTCCCAAGACAGCAAAATGTGAGATAGGAAGATAGGGAAACATTTTTTTATTCAGTGAATTAACACATTCCAGCTTGATTCATCCAATTTTTTTCAAGTTCAGCTTTTACTGACAAATATTGTTACCATTCTAACACATGTTAGAATGGCTGATTAACCTAAAGTGTGTTAATTAACCTACAGACAAGTTATCCAGCCAGGTCAGAGTGTGAAGTTGCCTTGTGAAAGATTGCCTTTATTTCCCAAGATTTATTTTCAGAAGCTGCTGGTTTCAAGGGAGAGGGGAATTACTAGCACCAGTCACCCTGGTTAATTAAATCTTTTTAATTGGAAATGACCCTTCCAGAAATCATATGGGAAGAAACCCACAGAGAATCTTGAGGATGTTGGGAGAATTCATCAGCTTAGTTACTGAAAAGCTCTGTAACATTTTTCCCTGTAGACTGACCAATGTCTAAACTATGGAAATTCTGTGGCTGCCTGCAGTGTAGCAAATTTTACTATTTTTATTTTTAAACAGTCCAGCATGACTGTTTTTTACTTTCCTTTGCTGGTTTAGTAAAAAAAAAAAAGAAAAAAAAGAACAATTAAAGAGGGGGAGGCAGAGTTAGAGAAGGGGAGAAAAAAAGGTTTAACATTAACTGGACGCTTAACTTGTTTGATGTTTCATTGCAGGGATGATTCCTATGCAACAGCAAGGATTTCCAATGGTTCCTGTCATGCAGACCAATATGCCAGGGATGATGGGAATGAATTATGGCTCTCAGATGCCTCCTGGACCCATGACCATGCAGGTGTGTGGCAGTGAAATGTTGGCTGAGACTGCAGCACCCCAGACTGGTTTGTGTTGGAAAGGACATGAAAATTCATCCAATTCCACCCCCTGCCATGGGCAGGGACACCTTCCACTATCCAAGGTTGCTCCAAGCCCCATCCAGCCTGGCCTTGAGCCAGGGATGAGGAGTCCACAACCTCTCTGGGCACCCTGTGCCAGGGCCTCCCCACCCTCAGGGGAAGAATTTCTCCCTAATATCCCATCTAACCCTGCCCTCCTTCAGGTTAAGACCATTCCCTGTGTCCTATCACTGCATTCCCTCGTGGAAAGTCCCTGTCCAAGGCCATGAGATAGCTTGGGCTTGGCTGAGAGGAGACAGCTGGGGCCATGATCTTCTCATGACTGTAGTGGGGTAAGAGGGTGGAGCTTGGCTGGCAGCTGAGGTGTGGGTGTTAGTCTGTCGTGGGACATCTCTTCTGTAGTATTCCCTTTGAAGATAGTTCTGATGATTTAAAGAATTCTTCAAGTTTGCTGGGGATCTGGGTAGAGAGCGGGGGAGTTTGGCACACATTACTCACTGTTGGAGAGATGAGGGTGTAGTGCAAGGACAGCATCAGTAGTAATTAAGGTAACTTGGAGGTTTTAGCCCACTCAGAGGTGCCAGAATGTGAACTTTGATGTCACTGTACATGTTGTGACACCCGAGTGCGATCAGAGCAGCCTGGTCTGAGCAGGGAAGGAAACAACAGCATCAGCAATGCACTGAAAAGCTCCCAGATGCCACCAACTCCCAGATGGGGTTAGTACTGGTGTGGAATTGTTCAGAATCCAGACCTCCCACAGTGCATCTCTCCTGCCTTTTGAATTTTCCTTCGTGCTTTTTCTTCTTGGTTTTGTGGTGGTGCATCATGTACTGTTGAAAATGAGACCTTTCTGAGCAGTCTGTGCAGAGCTGTGGTCACTTTGCTGAATTGTTTCATCCCTTTGCAGCTCACATGCTGGAATTAATAGAATTAAGTTTCCTGAGTGTAGGTGACAAATCATAAACTTTATTTTTAAATACCTTGTGCTGTATTTTCTCATGTGACCAGTTTTCCCATTTGTCCAACTTCCCGTATTTGTCTCATTTTTCTTTTCCCTTAAAGTAACTTTTTCTTTAGTGCCACTGTTGCTAATTGAGGAATAAGAATGAAATATGAGCAGCTAATATTGTGTTTTCTCTCTTTTAACCTATTGTTTTCTATTTAGCACCATATGTGCTTATGTACAAATTTGCACTTTGCTGAAATTTAATGTTTTTGCATGACTTTCTAACCAAATTGCTGTGTCACAAATTGAATTTATGATGTTTTGCCATCTCCTTACACTCCCTTCCCTCCCCCACCTGGAATTTATTATGTTATTTTCACAAAATTTATAGTAGGGAGATGTTTTTATGAGAGCTGGTCTAAAAATAATAAACAACTTTTGTTCTCTTCCTACGTGTTCTGAGACCAAATGCAAAATGAATGGTAAGAAAAGTAAATTATTTTCTGGCTCCTTCTATATTAGGCAGCTTTGCTGCTCTAAATGTCACAGAGTATATTTCTCAGCAAATGTTTCTGATACAGTTTATTCAGACAAGGTTCCTCTTGGCTGTTGTCATATATTGTTGGTTCCCTGGAAATATCTGGGAGATGACTAGACCACATTTTAGCATCCATGGTTGGTAGGAGTGTGCCCTCCAGCAGGGAATATAAAAGTATTATGAAATCACTTAGAGGAGGAAACAAAAGCCCTAAGCAAACCCAGACTGAGCAGTGTAGGATGGCTGCAGCCTTCCAGCTCCTGGGCCAGGCTGTGTGCATCTGAAGGCCTGATTTTTGTAGTGACTTCCCAAACGCTGTGAGGACTGAGAGTCCTTGTGGAGAGGGAAGAGTGCCATCTACTGAGGGCAGCTGCTGAATGCTCAGCCCCTGCTCCTCCAGCACTCCCTAACGCTCCGATTTTATGTGCTCGACCCCCTTTGCAGCTTGGCATTGCCAGTGGTTTTGATGCCTTTCTCTGGTTTTAAAATTAAAACATGGTTTATGGGGAAAAGGGGGTTTTTACTTTGGTATTTATTTTAGGATCTTGGGGTACAGCACTTCGTTTAGGTGGAGTGCTTTGCAAATCATCACCTCACTCACACTGAAATCTGCACAATTATAGGCCTTGCAAAATTAACATATTTATTAAAGATTTCTTAATGAGAGGCTCGAGTGAACCTCTCGTTTTGAGGAAGTTTTTTTTTTTTGATGGACTTATCTTAGTTTACAAAAATATGTTTTGGAGAGGACTTTGGTGTTTGGGGGATCTAAATGGTTTGTTTTTTTGGTTTAACGGCGTCGTGGGTTTTAGGCTTGGAAAATTACAAGTACATAGGCTAAAAACACTAAGGATACATAAAACTATATAAAATAGTGTGTAAGAGGGGTATAAGAGGAAAAGCAAAAAAATCATTCTGGCTTTTTCTATGAAAAAAAAAAATATATTGGTGTTGGAAAAAAGTCGCCTGGAGCTGTCTGGCTTGTTTGGTTGTAGGGTGGCATGGCCTTGGGGCCGATGCCCGCGGCTGGAATGCCCTACATGGGACAGGCCTCTTTCCTGGGGATGCGCCCGCCCGGCCCGCAGTACACCCCCGACATGCAGAAGCAGTTTGCAGAGGAGCAGCAGTAAGTGACTCTTCACTGACTCTCGGGGAGCCCTTTGGTAAGGGGGAGGTGCAGTTTCTCTGCAGCAGCATCCATTTAGGGCTGTGGAATGTTGCTGAATATTCCATTGCCTCTGAAGTTTGTGGTGCTCGTCCGGGTCTGAGAAAAAGCAGGAATGTGTGTGCCAGACTGTGTGAATTTGAGACAGTAAAAGTGGAGAAATCAAGCACAAACCTGCCATGAAAATTCTCATTAAAATTATTTATAGATATAGGTATATTTTTAAAATCATTTCCCTTCAGGAAGAGGTTTGAGCACCAGCAGAAATTCTTGGAGGAGGAAAGAAAACGGCGGCAGTTTGAAGAGCAGAAACAGAAGCTGAGACTCCTGAGCAGTGTGAAACCGAAGGTATGGCCTGATAATGAGTGAGGTGTTTCTTTCTTCAGGATTTTTTAATAGCTTTTTAATGGGAGGGTCTCTTTCAACAAGCAAATCAGTGGGGAGTTGCATGAGACGCCAGATTATGGCTTGAAAAACCTCTGGAAGAGTCACTCCTTTGCACACTCTGCCAGCAGCAGGCATTATTAATTCTGGTGTTGAAGAAGTGTGGGTGTTGAAAGAAAACTGAGCTGTTGTGTGAATTTTTCAAAATGTTTTCTGTGGTGTTTCAGACAGGTGAAAAAAGTAGAGATGATGCTTTGGAAGCCATTAAAGGGAACTTAGATGGCTTTTCTAGAGATGCTAAAATGCACCCAACACCAGCAACACATCCAAAAAAGCCAGGTTTGTAATTTTCCTCATTTTCCAACTGAAAATAAAACTGCAACGTTTGAAATCCTCAGCAGGGGAAGTATTTTTATTAGGTGGTACAAAATGAGTGGATTAACAGCCTTGTAAAATCAAATGTCATTCTAGTAACTGTTTTCTTGGTCAGGGTATGAGGGTGAAATATTAGACATCAGCCTTTATTAAAAGACTTGAAATCTGTAACAGAAAGCCTGATGTGCTGTGCTAAATGTGAAACATCAAGGAAATTGATAAAGCGTTTGTTCTTTTCTAGTCAAAGCATTAATTAATGTTTTGCAGAGTGCTTTTGAAGATGAGAAATGCTATTTAAGTGCTAAGAATGATCAGAACAGTGTATAGAGACTTGAGTGGGGTGTCACAGCTGACTGATGTGTCGTTTGGCATGGTCAAACCAAGCCTCTGTGTTCTCAGTAATCACACTTGCAACAATTGCCACTTCAGATTTCTTACAGTCTGTAGTGTAGGTTTTTTAGTGTCTAGCCTGAAACAAAGCTTATCTAGGTGAGTTTTTCCTGTATAAAATTTGTGTCTCTACTGTGGATGCACTCCTTGATAAGTTTGTTTATCAGGTGGTTTCTGACAACTTCCTTTTGTCTGTAGATTTGCCTGTCCTTCACCAGTTCTGTTAAAATGGGTAACACTGGAAGGGATCAAGCAGAAAATTGTCTGCATGAGCAGACATTTCTTTTGTATCTTATGATATATTGCTGAGTTTCTGTGGATAAAACATTCCTTTGAGGGAGACTGTCCCCCTGACAGACTCCATTATGTCCAGTCTGAAATAATTACCTCTGGATTTGTTTTGACCCCGTCTGCTTAAAGCAGGCAGAATACTTTCACAGCTAGCATTAAGAACCAAGTTTCAGTGTTTACATCCTGAAAATCAGGGAGAGAAGATGCGTGGTTGGAAGTGGCTGCTCAGTTTTACCTTGTGTTTGCTGGCAATGGCAACCTTCACATCTGTCACCCCACATATTCCACGCTGCTCCTGCTCACCCATTTGCTGTGTATTCCCAGTGTTTGCCACTTTTCCCACATTCCCACCTGTGACCCTTTTTCCTCATCACTTTGCCTTGTGTGTTCATTCCATTTGCAGATCATCCCACACCATCCCATTCTGCTGTATCTGTTTCCCATTCTGCTTTTCTCGATGATGAAGAATTTAGTGACTTTATGCAAGGGCCTGTTGAAACCCCCAAAGTGGTGCCTCAATCCACCTCTCAGCCTTTCCATCCTGCCACTGAGGCTGGGCAGCTGCTTTCAGAGAGGGCTGTGCTCCAACCTGTCCCTCCAGCCCAGGCTCCAGTGTTATCCACCCTGCATGGTACAACTGGGCAGGTTCCTTATTTTCCTACCTCTGCATCTCCATCCAATACCCATAAAACAGGTAACTCTAAAGTATCTTCTTTTACATGTCACCTTCTGAGCTACAAAGAGTCTTTGCTTATTTTGTTGGGTTTTTTTTTTTTTCAGTCTGGCTGGAAGAAATAATATGTAGGCAATTAAGCAGAAACCTTCTGATCCATGGGAAAAGATGATTTAAGTCCCCTTCTCCCTTCCCTGAGTACTGCCTGTAAAAGCAAGTCGTGTGTGGATCCAAATACTGCTAAATATACACATACCTGATCTTAGGTGAATTAAATCTTGTGTTTTAGCATCTTCCTAAGTCTGTGTGGTAGAAAAAGACACAGTTGAGATGGTGGTCTAAGAAATAATGATTATGCTACTGTGGAGCACTTGTGTGCTTCCTCCCTTGGAGGCTGAAGGGATGTTGGTGAGATGAAGAATTTTGGAGATGTAAGTAAATACTGGCCACTTCTGCTGCTGATGCCTAGATGATTAGGCAACAGTAATCCTAATACAGGAAATAGTTTTGTGTCTTCCTCCTCTTGTTTTTTTCGCTTGTTGAATTTGTGTTTGTGGTAAGTAAAGGGCAGAATCAGTGTCCAGAGAGGGTGGTGCTGCTGCTCTGAGCTGGGGCTGATCATCTCTAACCCATCAGTGGTACCAAAAGGACTTTTCCTTTGAAAAGTGTGGAATTGCAGTCTGGGCAGTTCATAACAAAGTATAAATAATTCCTCCTACTGTTTATTCAGGCTCTTCCTTGGAGGAGAAAGCCTTAGCTAATGGCTCAGATGAATCTGAACAAGAGCAAACCAAAGTTAAAACGTCTGAAGTTGGGCACAAAGCCTCGGCTGCAAGCCAAGCCCATCCCAGTCTCACCAGCAGTGACTGGGTTGTTGTAGGTGGACATGAAAGTGGTCCCAGTGCTGCTGCAGAGGTGCACAAGGCTTCAGAACAAAACAGAGCAGTTGAAGAGTGTGGTGAGCAATCGAAACATTTGACAGAATTTCAATCTAATGAGATGCTGCTTGGTGCTAACGCTCTGTTCACTAATTCCAAGCCCAGCCCTGCCTAATTTTGCTCTGAACGCCTGCTTGAATAATTTGTCAGTGCCTCCTGCTCCTTGCTCAAAGTGTAACTGCCATGATTTTGCTCTGAACTTTCTCCATGTGAGTTTATTGTAATCACCTTTAACATGTTTGTTTAATCAGGTTCGCTGTTTTAAAACATTCTGTCCTGTCTTGGGGAAAAAGAAGTTGTGCTCTCTAAAGATATTCTTGAAAACTACGTAGGGAAACTTACAGCTAAAAATGGGCAGTGTCATGGTGGGTTTTAATCTTTTAAGGTAGAGGGGATAAAATCTTGCTGGGTTAAAAACTCTTAGCTAGTTAATACTTGTTTCTCAGACAGTTTGCTGCTCATACATGTTATGTCTAGAACCAGCTGTACTTTAGGGATGAGAATTTAAAACAAGGTTTTGTTCCAGTGTGGATTTTATTAAAACTGTTAAGTGAGTATGGTTAATGAGACCTGCGGAAGTAGCAAAATTATTTTACTTGGTTGGTGAAATGAATGGAATTGCTTATATTAGAATGTGCTTGGAGTCGTGGGATGATTAGAAAATAGAGTGCAGTAAAGGAGGGAATCAATGTGGAAGACAGGAGATGCAGGGGCACTTGGAAAGACAATGAAATCTGAAATGATGCTGATTTTGGTCAGAGCTCCATGCAAGATGAGCATAAAACCTGCTGAGGGAGACTGAGGGGAAGAGTCCACAGAGTGGAGAAGGAAATAACTGATTTTCAGGGAATGAAGCGTGGCAGATCATGTTACAAAAGCCTGGAGTAGTGGAGGTGTGGTGTCCCCTGGAGCTGGAGACTGGGAGCAGTGGATACAGGATACGATCCTGCTGAGGTTCAGTCAATGGGCTGTCTGTGGATTTCCCAGGGGAGGATGTTCTGAGGGAACACTGAGGGCTTTATGGTAGGTATGGATTTATTTTTTCCGCAAATAGCCCTAATAGCAGGGAGTTGATGGGAAGCTGAATTTGTTGCGACACAGAACTGCTGCTTAAAAGACAGTGAGATTTTAGGTGGTGTACATCTGGACATGAAGAGAGAGGCATGTGAGGAGCTCCTTATTTCATTACATATAGAACTATAATCTATTACTGCCAGATCATTTCATATTCCTGCAGTATCTGTTTTTCCTCTGAGCACAGTGATTCCTATCTGAAATCTTTGCCTGAAATGCTGAATGATGCTGACCAGCTGTGGTGTAGTCTCTTAAGATCATTGCACTCTGTCCTAATACAACTGTTTTTCTTACTGAATGGAATACATGTAGGAGTTGGAGTGTTCCCTCCCCAGGACCCCATCCAGCAGATGATGCCTCCCTGGATTTACAACGACAGCTTGGTCCCAGGTAAACCAACCAGTGGGCATTTGGCCAGGTGGGCAGTGCAAGGTGTGAATGCCCTTGTGCTCATGTGGCCACTTACTCATCAAAGTTCCCTCATCAAATGAATCCTGTATCTCTGATAATGTTCCATATTTATGGTGGCTTTATTTTCATTTGAAGAAATAGGGGTTTTACTCGAGCACGTTCACAAATTCTAGATTAAACATTTACGGCAGCAGCTTATCCCAGTAGAGGTTGCATTGCTGATAATGCTGCTTTCATGGGTTTTCTGGTCTTTGGCATGTCTTGTAATTAGGCAGGCTCATTTCTGAAGGCTATTTGTTTCCTATGTGTAAATAACCCAGTGAATAGAAAATTAAGTGCTGTAGTAAATATTGATTACACCGAGGTTTAAATACATAAAGCTCTTAGAACTGTCTTTTTATATGGATTATCTTGCAATTTCATTACAGAAACATGGTTTGAAATGCAGCACTAAGTGTATTTTGTATAAAGTATTTCTCTGCTTGAGTTAAACTTGTCTGTAAAGACCATCCAGTAACACATTTAGATGAAACATGATGATACCATACAGTGCCAGAATGCCGTTGCCTTACCTGAGTGCTGCTGATTTGATATCTTGTTGAGTTTGAGGCAACATAGAAAAGCAATATTATTTGAAAAGAGCACTTGTCACTGTCTAACACCACCTCCCTCCCAACAGAGTTGTACAAGAAAATCCTAGAAACCACTTTGACTCCTGCTGGAATAGACACAGCCAAACTCTATCCCATCCTGATGTCGTCGGGGCTGCCCAGGGAGACCCTGGGGCAGATCTGGGCTTTGGCCAACCGCACCACCCCCGGGAAGCTCACCAAGGAGGAGCTCTACTCCGTGCTGGCCATGATAGCAGTGACTCAGGTATGGCTCTCACCTGGCAGCTCCGGGCTGTGGGGCAGCACCAGGACCAGTAAAATACTGCTTCTGTTGAAGCCTAGAGGACAAACTGCCCTTGTAACCTCAGTGGGATTATAATCTTATCAATTCCATCACATTTCAATTACTCTTTTCTTTAGTGTCAATTGAAGTTCTTGGATATACTTACAAAACACATGTGTATATATATTTTTAATATCAAATGCAACAAGTGACAGGACAAGAATACAGGGCCTCAAGCAGTGCAAGGGGAGTTTCAGCTGGAATATCAGGAAGAATTTATTCGTGGAAAGGGTTATTAAGCATTAGAAGGGGCTGCCCAGGGAGGTGGTGGAGTCCCCATCCCTGGAGGTGTTCAAGGATCGAATGACTGACTGTGGCACTCAGTGCTCTGGTCTGGGTGACAGGATGGGTCTTGATGGCCTTGGAGGCCTTTTCCTACCTCACTAATTCCATACTGAATATGATCCATTTACGTAGATCTCAGTGGTGTGTTTGGGTGTGGGAGGTTTCCTGGGAGCTTGACCAGTACCCTGCTCGCTGTCGGTTCAGCAGCACAAGCTGCACGCTGGAGCTGGGAGCACAATGCACCCTTTCACCAAGGCTGCACGTGTAACTAACTGTGTGTGCTTGCTGCCTCTGCAGAGAGGGATCCCTGCCGTGAGCCCTGACGTGCTGAACCAGTTCCCAGCTGCGCCCGTGCCCACCCTGTCTGGCTTCCCGGTGCCGCTGCCCGGCGGGGTGAGCCAGCCCCCGCTGCTGCCCGCGGCCCCCCCGGCCTCTGTGGGGCTGGGCATTGGGCCCTCCGTGATGGGCATGAGCCTCCCCAGCCCTGCTCCAGCTCCAGCTCCTGCTCCTGCCCCGGCTCCAGCCCCGGCTCCGGCGGGAGGAGCTGCAGCACAGCCTTCCGGAGCCTTCCTGCCCTCCTACCCACCCAGCCAGGTGAGCTCTCTCCCTGCCTGGGAAACCTTCCTGGCACTTCCAAACCTATTTGGTGGTAACAGGTTTGAAGTAAGATCATCAGTTCCAGAGCTGAAATGCAGCACGTGATGTCTGAAAACGTGGAGTGCCACCAAGGGCGTTCTTTTATTTTTTCAGCTCTTTCCAGTGGCATTAGAAGAGGTACAAAAGTGTTCTGTATTACAAAGAGGATTTTAGTTGTAGTTAGGATTTTGTAATGCACATAAAATAGAATTTTAGGTTAAACTGCACAACAGCCTCTTGATAGCTGATAAAATAGGAGTTTTCAGGAGCAGCTGAGAACTCTGAAAACCTTCAGTTTACAAAGGTAAATCATGGAGGGGATAAATTTTCCTGTTTGCATATGTGGTTCATCCTTCAGAAAATATTTATTGCAGTGCTATTAATTTTAAATTATTCATTTGTCCTGTATTAAAAGGTGACATGGCTGTGATCAATAACACATTTACTGTGAGAGGAGTACAGTTACTGCTGTTCATTCTTGCTCCCTGTAATCCTGTGTGTGTTTGAGTAGGGTGAGGTGCAGACAGAGTGGAAACGCTGATGATGCTTGTGTTGAAGGATTCCTTTCCTTCTTTTTTTCCCTCTTAATCACACTGCTCCAAGCTGCTTTCATGCTATGTGACAATTTGAAGAGCCAACAGCATAGCAATTTATGTGTTGTTTGTAACTCAGGTAGTAAAACCAGAAGATGATGACTTCCAGGAGTTTCAGGATGCCTCAAAGTCTGGCTCCCTGGATGACTCCTTCACTGACTTCCAGGGGGACACAGCCAAAGCAGCCAGCTCACAGCACCGGAGCAGGTACCACATCCTCGCTGTTTCTCTCATTCCTCTGGCCAGTGCCTAAACTTTTGATACATGACTATAAATCTCAATTGAAACATCATTCAGACTCCAGCAATCCTGGCTTTTCCTTTGGGAGACAGGAGGTAATTCCGGATCAGGCAGGTTTTGTATAACAAAATAAACATGTTTGCTCCCTTTGATAGTTCACAATCAACCTTTTAAGGTCTACAAAGACTAGAAAATGTCAGCCTTCTTTCCTCTTTGTGCACCTCCCAGGTGTCTAATTGTAGCCAGACACGTTTCCTGGGTAGGAACTGGCTGTTCTTAGTGGCAAACAGAGCTCTGAATTCCATGTGAGCCCTGATTAACAGGTGCTTCCTCAGCAGTGGCATCAAATGGGGATGCTCAGCCCAGTTGTTCTGTTACACCTCAGCACATGGCTTCTGTGTAAGAAACTTAATTTTGCTGATGGCATAGAATTCCAGAATGTTTTGGTTTGGAAGGGGCATTAAAGATCATCAGTTCCACTCCCTGCCATGGGCAGAGACACCTTCCATTAGACCAAATTGCTCCAAGCCCTGTCCAGCCTGGCCTTGGACACTCCCAGGGATGTCAATGCCACATGGATCTGAAGATGCTGATTTAAGTATATCTTGTATTAAATGTCATTTTTCAGCTGAAGCTAATCTGTTACTGGAAGTTTTGACAGAAAACTGTTTGTAAATTGCACAATGGGAAGTAGAGGATCATAAAAAAAATATTTCAAGAAATGGTGTTTCTTTTTCACCGCAGCAATTCTCTTTATTCAGTTGTGAAAGCGTTCAGTTTTGAACAAAATGGCACAATGAGCTATAATCTAATTGCTTATGGAGCTTTATTTAAAAAAAAGCCATCTGTGGAGTACAGCTGATTAACCATTCCATTTGCCAAGATTGCATATCTAATAGCCTGCTTTGCAGGGATGGGAAATTTAATTATATTACCATAAGCTCTATTTTTTTGCCATTGCACTGTCTGTCTGCAAGCATCACAAACCAGCATCAGCACATGTGTGCAAGTGCTTCGTTTGTGTGTTGCTTGTAGGCTGCTGATAAGGAGATTTAAATGGCTCTGGAAAGAGTCTTGCTCCAGGCTGAAGAATGCAATAGAAATTCATTCAGGTTTTCAATGTGAATGACACAAACTGGAGGTAAAATGCGTCATTCATATGTAAAGGATGTTGTTGTGTGGAGCTGCCAAGGTCTGATAACGGGGCTTGTGTGGAGGGCAAGCAAAGCTCTCTCCTAAATCTTCCAGCATTTGCTAACAAGGTGTTAGGTTGTTGTGGCAGTTTTACTGGATAAAGTAGAGTGTGTTTATGCAAAAATCCTTGCTTGTGTTAACTGTGCACAAAATAATCCTTATTTTGCTGACTAGATACCTGCCTAAACTCACTGATTGGCACTGACAGAAATTCAAAGTTATTCTTTTCTTCCTTTGAACGGTGATCCCACTTTATTATCTTAATTTTTCAATATGTAATGAGATATAATCAGAATCAGATAAGCTGAAAGTATGGAGCTGTCAAAATCTCGTGCAGTTTTAACTCTTTACTGTACCTAGTTTTATCAGGGGGAATTTTCGAAGGGATAAATTAAGCAGGAGTGGTTCCTGGGGTGTGTCTGTGTGCTTGTTCTCTCCTGGGCTACGAATTCCTTGGTGTAAAGTTCTGGAGTGTTTTGTTCATGGTTTTGATAGAAATTAAAATCAAGAATGGTGCAAAATGACTTCTGGCCTAAAGAAATACAATTAGGTGAAATAAAGGGAGAATTTACCCAGATGACATCATTTACATTAATCACTCATTAAGGCATAAGCTTAGGTTTAGGAACCAAATTCTGTAGTCATAAGAGGGTCCTTTAAATAAAACCTGGAAATGTAGATTTCTGATGGATAAATTAAGGAACTTTGCTTTTATCTCTTTTGTTTTTAGTGTTCCTTCTTTACTAGTGCCACTCCCAGGTAATAAGCCGCTCTCACCAGCTGATAAATATGCTGTGTTTAAAGGAATGGCAGCTGAGAAGCCTTCTGAGAGTGCAGCTGCTTTTGGAGGTAAAAGGACAAATACACAACCCCTACGAGCAATTCATTGTTAAATTTCATGCATCTTCTTCCTGGCATTGATAAGATGTTATTATTTAAAAATCAGAGCAATTTAAGTACCATTTACTGTATGAATTCATAATTTCTCTGTGTAAATGTATTTCTTTTCTGCTGCTCTCTAGATGGAGGGGACAAGTACAGTGCTTTCCGGGAATTAGAGCAACCAGCAGAGAGCAAATACTTGGGTAAGCACTGAGGGTTTAACGTATTTTCATTATCATTTTTAGCATTTTTCTTTGAGCTGCAGAATTTCCATCCCTGCAATTCTAAAATAATAGTGGTGCTGCTTCTCTAAAAACCCTGGTAGGAAGTATCTTGAAAAAACAGGGCAATATCCTCCTGGAACAATGTGCTGATGGTATTTCTGGAAGATTGGCATCTCTTCTGGGTGCTCCTGAGTTTTATTTTAAAGTAATAATGTGGTTGGAATTTGTTTTAAGTAAGGAGTCATTCATTTATGAAACCCCTGTGGTGTTTTGTGAGCTTCTCATGCTCAGAACCTCTTCAGGATTAAATGCTTGCAGTAAAATGAAATAACATTTGATCTCTTTCTATACATGTTCTGAAATATAGAAAGTTGCTGTATTTGCCTGCTGTCAAGGTCTGACCTCTCTTAACCCTTTCACCAGCTTACATTTCTAATGGAAAAGTTTGCAATTCTTCAGTAAGTTTAGTTTGCTGTGCTGTTGCAATTTTGATCAATGAGTAGCAGTTTCAGGAATGTTTTATGTTGTTGCTGAGCCAAATGAATTGGTTTGGAGGGGAGGGAGAATGGAATGAAAGGTCAGGCATAGTTGTGGTCCTTTAGTACCATTATGAAGAGTCTTCTTTTAAATCTTGGCTAAACTAATTTAAAGTATGACACTGTGTGGTAGTTTAAGAATAAAATGCTAGTGGTGTGTTTGTAAACTAGAAAAAATTTATTTATTGGACACTTGTCTTAAAGTAAGCATCAATACTTTTAAATTACGAGTAGTTCAGGTATGTTTGTGCTGGTGAATGGGTTAAACAATGTTTTCATGTTCAAAAGAAGAAGGTATAAAATTAGTCACCAAACTATTCAATGTAATTTCAGTGAAAACATTGTTACCTCATGTTGGTTTTGTCTCAGCCCTCTGATGATCCCCTCTGAAAAAGGTGCAATATTTCAGAGGGAGGAAGGGAAGAATTGCTTCTGTAAAAAGCAAATACTGTATTGGTAAAAGTGAAATTCAAAATTACATTCACTGCTTGGCAAACACGAGGAGGAGGATGGGGTGGGGAGAAGAACTTGGGTGGAGGCCGAACAAGACAGTATTGATCTCCTTTTGAATCTATTTGTCATGGTGTGTTTTGATATTAACTCAGTGTAAAGGGAGTTTAATATGACTTGGAGGCTATTTGAGAGAATTAAGTGTTTGCTGGAGTGAAAAGTAGAATCACTGACCTTGACACTTGTGTGGTTCATGGCAGTTGAGTTTGCAGTTCCGTGTGCATCCCGAGGTCTTTAATTTAAACAGTTTGCATAAAACCTTCTGACATTGCGTGAAATAATTTGCTTGCTTGCATGGTGTGAATGTGCTGTATGTGTTGTGCAGGCTTTAACTGTTGTTTTCTCCCTGTTTTCATTCCCAGGAGAAAACCTTGCAGAGTTCAAGCCCGCGGGAGCCGACGATGGTTTCACAGATTTCAAAACCGCTGACAGCATCTCCCCGTTAGAGCCACCCTCAAAAGACAAAACCTTCCCTGCACCCTTCCCTCCTCTGCCCACTCAGCCAAAACAGCCAACACAACCCAAGGCCCCTTTGAATCTGGCAGACTTGGAGCTCTTTTCCTCTCCTGGAGAAAGCAAGCAGCCATCCTTCCCGCCTGCGTTTAACACCTCCAAACCAGGCTCCTTTCCCCCGCCAACCCTTCCCTCTGCCTCTGCCCAGCCAGCACCCAGCAAAGCTTCAAGCTTAGCTGATGACTTTGGAGAGTTCAACCTTTTTGGGGAATTTTCTAACGGCGCATCAGCCAGCGGACAAGATGACTTTGCAGATTTTATGGCTTTCAACAACAGCGGGGGATTTTCTGAACAGAAACCTGATGACAAATACAATGCACTCAAGCTGGAGGCCAGCCCTGGTGCTCAGGCCAGCTCCTCTGCCAGCGCAGTGAAGGGTGGGCAGAGCTCTGCCACCACTGCTACACCCACCAAATATGACATCTTCAAGCAGCTGTCCCTGGAAGGCTCCGGAGCAGGCTTCGAGGAGGCCAAGGACAGCGCGCTCTCCTCGGTGAAGAGCGATGATGACTTTGCTGACTTCCACTCCAACAAGTTTTCTTCCAGCGGCGCCGAGAAGTCGCTGGTGGACAAAGTGGCAGCTTTCAAGCAGGCCAAAGAAGACTCTGCCTCGGTGAAATCCCTGGATCTGCCCTCCATCGGCGGCAGCAGCGTGGGCAAGGAGGACTCCGAAGACGCGCTGTCTGTTCAGTTTGACATGAAACTGGCTGATGTGGGAGGAGATCTTAAGCATGTCATGTCTGATAGCTCTTTGGATTTGCCAACAGTTAGTGGCCAGCATCCACCAGCAGCAGGTGAGGAACTGGTTAGATTGCTCTGGTAACGTAGGTGGTGCAGATTCTGTGTTCTCTGTGCTCAATTACAGTATTATGCACTCGTCTTTCAGTAGTGGAAGACTCCTCAGTGTGTGTCCCCGCCAGCCACTGCCCCTCAGCAGGGCACTCTTTAGTTTTTGTCTTAGAAGACTGTAAGTATAAATAGCTGGAACAGTTTGAACTCCAGGCCAGTTTATTTTTGAGATTTAACATCATACTGGTACCTATTGGCACTTGAGGGACTCGAGTGGAAAATGTTCCAGTGCAAACAATGTCATTCCATTTATATCAGCAAGGTGATGGCAGAGTCTCACTTTAATCTCTTGTTTTCCACAAAGCATTTGGCTTGGGGACTCCCCCCACTCGGCGCTTCCCAAGGGTCACTAATTGGGGCTGTTAATGAGAAGGTGACTAATCACCAACACCAGTGTATTCCCCTTCCAGTGGGGCTCAGTCTGGGTAGCCAGGATTTTGCAGGACTGCAGTTTTAGAGTATTTCACACACACCTTCCAGTGTTAAATCCCTCGTGGGAATCATTGTGCCAAGGGGCTGCAAGTGCTGCTCTCATCACTGGGCGCTCTTGGACCTAAATTTAAACCATGGGACTTCCACTTTATCCTTATCAGGTTTCCACCTTCTTTAATTTCCCTCTATGACAACATTGCTGAGGGAGTGAACTGACCATCTCTGACGTGATCACCAATCATAAATCTCCCAAGTGTCCTGCTTTTTCTTTTCATATATACATAGGAGATAAGCTGTAGTTAAATGTTCTGTGGCCTTCAACGACATGGGAACCATTACTGTGTTCTAGGACAAGTTTTATGCAGTCAAAGGCTTTTCTGAACAGGGGGAACATACAAACTGTAAATGTAAAGCTCTGCTGCAAGAATTGGTTATTTCCACATGAACTATTTCTTCCATTTTTTGCAGATATGGGTAGAGAAAAAATAATACAGTACTGTAATTTTGCATTATATGATATTTTTAAGTAGGGGAGAGAATTAAGTTGGCAACTTCGACGTGGAAGATACTCTCTAACAGGGTACAAAATATCAGGAATAATTTATTAGCAAAGACATTTAGTTTTCATATTACTGCTTGGGAAAACTCCAAGTTGAGTGAGCTGTCAAAACGTAGCACCTACAGTGTATTCTTGAATGTTTACTTTGGGTTTGAAAGCACTTTTTCCTAATATTTTTCTAGCCTCTTTTGGTGGTAGTTTGACTTCTGTAGCTCTTTACAGGACGTGTGCTTTTGCCACAGCAATCCGTGATGAATAATTGCCGTTTGTGGCAGGAAAGCCTCTTTTTTTTGGTTTGTTTAAAGGGGTTAGCCCTTCATGTGCTCGTTGCTAAACTTTTGAACTCTGAAGTATTAATTAGAAGCTATTTTTATTAAACTTAAACAAGTCTGTATTCTCCTATGGTGCCAAGTTAGATGTTATTCCAAAAGGGAGAGTTTTGCTCCATTTAACTGTTTGGATTTCGTAGCAGGACATGCTCCAGACACTGCTACAAACACTCCTGTGCTCATGTGTTCCTTTCTGTGTGTTTGATGCATTTCAAGCTGTGAACTGCTGATGGTCAAGTCCTTTTTTTTTTTCTTTCCAGTTTACATGAAGTTAAAAAGCAGATTTTTTTTTTATTTTCCCCCCCTCATCGTTTCCTTCGATCTGTAAATCTAATGTCAAAAAGGGACAGTATCCCTTTGTCACCTCCCTGCTGGGAAACAGGAGACTTGTCCTGGGGAGCTGCAAGCCCTGTGCCACATCTCCAGTGGAACAGCAGCAGGACAGAGGTGCTGAGAGATGATTTCACTTAGTGACGTGCCTGCACAGAGGTGTTTGTCCCTTGGCTCTGAGGTTTGGCATTTATAGCTTCCAGGTATGGGCAGGTAGGTGCTTACGCTGGGAATTAGAGAGAAATCCTTGGCTTGCTTCCCGTGCCAGGGCCTGTGGTCTCTTGAGGGATGAAAGGTTTCCAGTTTTTCTCTCTCCAAAGGGGATACAGTCTCTTTAAACTCGGCTCTAACTCTCTGTGTGGAAGGTAGATGATACTAATGTTGCCTGATTTCTCTTGCATTTACTCCGTATAACCCTTTGAGCACTGGCTGCATGCTGTTGGTTTGAACCAGGCTGCTTCTTTTACACCAAATTTCCATTTCACTCCGAGTTGAAAGCATTTGAATGAGCACCTGCTCCTCTTGGGTGAACCTGATTTGTTCTTCCTGCCAAAGGTTGCAGTGAGAGGAGTCCTGCCCCGGGCGCTCTGAAAGGGTTATCAGCTGCACTGACACACCTGTAAAGTACCTTTTTCTTTGGCATTACTGGAGATCTCTGTATATTTTAATCAACTTCAGGTTTTTTTTGCTGCTTTTTCTAATGTCTGATTTCAACTAAACATTTCCTGTGTGAATGTGCCTTTTCAGATCTGCTTTGATATCTCTCTTCTGCAAGTATTGACCTGCATGCTTTACTCTGATACCGCCCTTCCGAGCTCCTCTGTATCACTATCTTTTGTGATCTGTAAGTCCTGCTGTGTTAATAAATATTATCTTGGCATATTTTGAAAACGTGGGGATGTGTGTGATTTGTTGCAAACCAGCAATGTATCTCTTTTTCCTCAAAAATACAGAGTTTAAGGTTCTGGTATCCCCTTAAGCTGGCGGGTGCTTTTCTCTAGCAGAGCAGGGAGTGGGTGAGCTTCTTTCTCCTCTTCCAACGCTTTGACCTTGCTCCCTGTGACCTTCTGAATCTTTACATATCAGTCTAAATAATACTTTTTCAAAAATCTGTGTTTGAGAGGGATGGAGTGGAGGAAATGTGTGGTAGCAGGGCTGTTTCTGTGAGCTGGCACTGAAAAACTCTGTTGTTATCTAGACTTTTATTAGTAAAAGCCCACTAAATAATATTCTGATATTTATTTATTTAATCCAGTGTGAGTTAACCAGAGCCCCCAAGTAAATTTTCCATTTGGGAAGTTCTGCCTTCTAAATATTGAAAGTTGCAAACGTGAATGACAGCTGCAAATTTGTGGCACGCAATTATGTCACTTCAAATGCCTCCAAATCCCGAGCCACTGACAACTTGGGATTAGCATCAGATTAGCAGACAAGGTAAAAAGCTAAAAATAATTGAGATGTGGAATAGTTAAAATGTTGTGGGGTTTTGGAGTTGCCGCAAGAGCAAAAACCCAGCCCAGGAAGAAGCAGAATGTGGCTTTTCTTCTTTACACTGAGCTGGAGAGACTTGAAAAGGAAAAAAAAAAGAGAAAGGGAGAAAACCACAACACCCCTCCTTGAATCTGGAGATCAGTTGGTCGTGCCCAGCCCTAAAGGTTTTTAAACCAAAGCTTTGAACATAAAGCTGAGACCTAATTCTGCAGGGCTCGTGCTGTTTGTGTTTGTTCAGCCAGTCATTCTGGAGGAGGGAGAGGGACGTTCATGACTGAATTTATTACATTTTTGTCCAGACTTGACAGTCAGATTGACTCCCTTGCCCTCATTTGGGTTAATTCTGTACACAGCAGAGCTCATCCACCCTGGTTTATCCCAGGAAGGCTCTGACAGGGAGGGTGTGGATGTGTTTGCCATGGTTTGCCATGGCCTTTCCAAGGGCCTCTGTGGGACTGAGCTCCCAGTGTCAGCTCAGGGGCTTTATTTTGCTGTGAAATGTTTAGCATGATCATTTCAAAATAATCAGCAAACCCTGCAATTCCACAAGGTTTGGAGGCTTTTCTATTCCCTGCATTTTTATCTTACAGTCAGCATTCTTGATGGTTTCCATCTTAGCTACAGCCATTCTTTAGGGAAAGCAAATGGTTCATTGTTAACTGTTCCAGGCTTCCCCAGCTGAGAAATGGGCTTTGGGTTTTTCTGGTTGCTGACACTGATAGCAGCAGTGCATGAAACTCTCTGTGCTTCCAGTCTCATCTCCTTTTATCAGGTAGAGACCCACTGGAAGCAGTGAGCAGCTGATGCCTGTCCCCCATCCGGGCTCTGGATTCCTGCTCAGGCTGCAGGGGATGTTCCCAGGGTAACAGCACTGATCTGTTCTGCTGGGAACAGAGCTCCACAGCCACCACCTGTGTCACCCTAACAACCAAAACGTGACACCAGAGTTATATTTATTCATCAGAATTTAATATCCACTGAAGTACAAAAACCTGAAAGCCTCCTGCGCTGGCTAAAATCTCTAAATTTATTCCAGTGTCTCTGAATTGTCTTTTTCAGTTTTCTTTAGAGGGTCACTAATGCTGTCAAGGGTTTTCCTTAAATGATTAAACTGTTGACATTGAAGGCTCCAGCTTGTAATTTGCCTCCAGCCATAACTTAATCCTTGGTAGTTGAAATAAATTATTATAGTTGGCTCAAATCAGGGGTGGCAAGTTTTTCTGGAGATGAGATAACACTGGGAAATAGTATTTTAGCTGTATTATTTTAACTGTATATTAACTTGGCAGGCAGTGCTTTGCCTTGGCTGGCTCGTGCAGGTGGTGATCAGGCAGCTTGGACTTTGGCTTCCACATTCTTATTTTTCATACTTCTCACTAAATTGTTTTAGGACTGCTTGAGCTATAAACTCTGAATGCAGTGTTTCTCCTGTAATATAATGTTCCTGGGAAAAAGTTTATTCACTGGAGTGATCCTTCTGGAATTATCCAAAAAAATCAAATGTACAGAATCGAACCATTACATTTCACCTCAGCCCTTGCACCTCTGCAGAGGTTTCGTGTCTGCCTGAATTCACACACAGAGAATCTTGAATCTTAGTTTGTGAATAATTAAAGTTCTGCCTCCCCTGCCTTGCCCTATTGATTGCAGAGGTGAGTTCACGTTTCCCCCAGAGCCTGCTGCTGATCCTGGTCCTTTAGGATGTGTTTGCAGCTCAAAATCTTAGCAGTTATCAAAGGAATAATTCCCAACAAGACTTGAGTGTGCTGATCCTCGGAGTGGGATCATGACTCTTCCCTTTCCCTCCCAGGGAGCACCAAACAATGGCAAGGCTCAAATCTGTGCTGGGTTTTGGAGTCAACACAAAGCGAAGGGAAAACAGAGGTTGCCGGGTACCTGGTGGTATTTCCAGGATCCCAGGATTAATTACAGCTGGCTCACGTGTTGGAGGTGGTGCTGGCTCTCTCTTTCATGCAAAGCTTTCATTTCCCTTCTTTAAACAAAAGCCTGAGAGCACAAGGTGTGGTCTGTGGTGATAAATCACCGACCCCTCTCCTGGCGGCTCCTTTCACCTCGGAGCCTTCTTTCTGTGCCGGCAGCAGGTGATTTCATCTCTCTGTGTTTACCCTCTGCAAACTGCTGCTCTGCACCTTCAGAATTCGAGTGGCACTTGGAAATCTTGTCTGTGTGCAGGGGGCTGAGGCCCGGGTTTGGGATGTGGGCTGAGTGGCAGCTGCAGGCAGGCCCTGGGGAGGAGCTGATGGATGACACACTGTGCCTCGCTGACCCCTGGCATGGCCATTAAACCCCAGCGCTGTGCTGTGTGTTTGGTAGGGTTTTCATTAGCCATGTATGTGGGTCATGCCCGGGAAGCAGCCTGGAGCCTGGCCTGCTCTCCCCTTGCACTGAGGTGAACAAACCAAGGCAGAATTGGTTTGTTAGAATGGCTTAATCCTCGGGCTGGTGTGGCCAGATGGAATAAAGAGGACAGCTGGGAAGTCAGCTTGGTCCCACTGTGGCTGTGTTAAACCCTACTGTGCCAGCCCATTCAGCCTGTGGTGTTCAGCACCAGGATCTCAGCTCCAGAGAGGCTCAGGGAAAACATTTTGTGGTCTGGCTTTGCTGTCCCTGGAGCTGCTGGACCCCAGGCACTGCACAGCGTCTCTAATCCAAACTGACAGTTGTTCCTGCTGGAAAACAAATGCCAAATGTAGGATAGCAGGGCTAGTTTGTTGGGCAGGGAGGGTTTCATGCTCTGATGAAAACTGCCCAGCCCCTGGCTCCATGTGCCTTCGCTGGGGATCAGGCTCAGTCTGGAGGTGAAAGATCAGTTGGGTGGGAGCAGCCAGAGCCCTCAGGCACTGCAGGCTCCCATCTCACACCTGCCCCTGGCAGGGAGAAGAACCTATTGGGCCATGTAATCACCAGGTGGGTATAAATGTTTGGAGATTTCTGCAAAATAATTGGATTTTCTCTAGACTTAGCTTTTACAAACTATTTATTCAGTTAAAACATGATCTCTGCAATACCCCTGTCAGTGCTGGGAGTTTGACGAGTCGGCCGTGCGGCGCTGCAGGAGCCCTGATAAGCTCACACAGGATTTCTAGGCTTTTTTAGGTTCTTGCAGCACATTTTTATATGTTACTTGTATCAAAGCCTGAATATAAAATTAAAGTGTATTAATACTTTTATCAGAGGAATGGAAAAGTCAGCCCAGTCTTCTGTGTGGTTGGATTTGATAAGATGAAATAACGCATTAAAGGTGTTTGAGTCGTAACATTTATATTTTGATTGTAGATTCTGCAGCCAGAAAACTCAACTGGTGATCTGTGCAGCCTGGACTGGCCAGAAACTGATTTTTTCTTTTAGTGTTTCTTCACTACCATAGTGGTATGGTGACTTTTCAGCTTAAAATGTTAGACAGCATTCAGAGGTCAAGGCTTACATTCATTGAACAGAGAAATTTTTGTATTAAATGCTCAGGTATTTTCCAGATAATTTTTGTGCAAACTCCAGTTCAAGCCTCAGCGAGACAACAATTCCCTGTGTTTGTCCTTGCAGTTCCTCCAGGCTCTCTGCAAGTCGTTCTTAGGCGGCCTAGAGAGTTTAACGTTTGAACTTCAGCTCCTAATTGTGGGGGTTTGTTTCAGATGTGGATGACTTAAAGGGTGGCCCGTTTGGAAGCTGTCACAGTGGCTCTGCAGTCAGCAGCCTGGTGAGCTACGACTGGTCCTGCTCCGACAGGGACGACGTCCAGCAGGGCAAGAGGCTCTCCTGCTTCGCCCAGCCCTCGGGGAGCAGCTCCTCCGCGGCCACCTCTGTGCTCCAGAAGAAGGAGACCTTGTTTGGCAGCTCAGAAAACATCACCATGACGACAGTTTCCAAAGTGACAACCTTTTCCAGCGAGGATGCTTTGCAGGATGTTTCCTTCGCAGCCTTTGCAAACTTTAAGGACTCTGGGCCAGTCTGTGGTGCTCCGAGTGACGACAACATCGGAGACTTTGGGGATTTCGCCAGGCCTCCCTCGGAAGCTCAGGATGCAGCAGCAGCTGATGCAGCCCTGGGCGCTGATTTCCTGGCTGGAGTCTCCTCTGAGCTGCGCAGAGAGGCCACAGATGACTTTGGGGAGTTCCAAAGTGAAAAGCCGAAAATCAGCAAGTTCGACTTCTTGGTGGCAACTTCGCAAGGCAAAGTGAAGTCCAGCGAAGAGATGATCAAGAGTGAGCTGGCTACCTTTGACCTGTCTGTGCAAGGTAAGCCTGCCCACTCTGGAGGAACCTCACGATGCATGTGCTTATCAAAGGCTGATTTTCCTAATTGAATTATAAATTAGCTAATGGGGATTGTTCTAAAGGCTGCTGGAAATGACCTGATTCTTCTCATTGATTTCTGTGGCATTTGGAGTGGGTCTTTTTCTACAAGGGAAATATTTGTTGTGCCAAAAATCTGTAAGAATCGAGGGACTGGGGAAATCTGCAGCAGTCACTGAGTAAAGAGAAATATTTGTTCTTCTGGAGGAACAGGACAACCCTTGCTGCCACTTCATTCATTTTAAACAGCCTGGGTCTTTAGAGTAAAGGAGTAACTTTTTATAACCTGACTTTTTAGGGTCTCATAAGAGGAGCCTGAGCCTGGGGGACAGGGAAATCAGTCGCTCCTCACCTCTGCCAGCTCTGGAGCAGCCGTTCAGGGACCGCTCAAACACTCTGAGCGAGAAGCCAGCGCTGCCTGTGATCAGGGACAAGTACAAGGACCTGACTGGGGAGGTGGAGGTAAGGAACTGTCTGCAGCACAGCTCAGCTGGCACTGACACCAAGGGGGTTCTGTGTCCAGCTTTTTGGGGCTTTAGCTCTTGGCATGTGGGCGTGACTGTGAGGTGCTGTCCGGGTGCAGTTGGATGTTGTGTGTGGAACCTGGAAGATTTTTCTCTCACGTCTCTAAAGGGAAGTGGGAAAGTGCTGTTGTCTGAAACACAGAATCACTTGACCTTGCAGCCTAAGCTTATGACTGGAAATTAGTTACAGTTTAAATCTAATCCCAGCTTTGGCACCGAGGCCCTTTGCTTTGGGAAATGGCATCACTTTTTGGCTGCCTGGTAGTTATTTCTCCTGCTCTTCCTGAGAAGAGATGGGAAAAGGACTCAGATTAAATTCTGCTAATCCCTGCTGCTAGAACAGCAGACTGTAACAAATGTGTCAGGAGGAGGTGTGTGCAGTGAAACCTTTTACCCACTCCTATATGTTCTTTCTTTCCAAACTCCTTCTGACTTCCAGAAATCAAATTTTAGAGTTCAGGTGCATGGAAAATCTTGGAAGAATGGAGGGAAATTAGGAACAGATCTGAAGTTCACACATCTGATCTACAAATAGTCTTTTAAAATACCTGTGTGCTGTGTCTGTTGTGTGGGAGGAAGGGAGGGAAATGTGTGTAGGAACAAGACTGAGCCTGTCCTTTCCTTTGCACTAGGAGAGCGAGAGGTACGCCTACGAGTGGCAGAGGTGCCTGGAGAGCGCCCTGCAGGTGAGTGTGGCACCTCCTCCTCCTCCAAATCCTTCCCTCCTCCCTGCAGGAGCCACCTCCCAACAGCAGAGAAAGTGTGGGAATCAGCCCTGGGAATTAGAGTTTTTAAACCAAAAGCTGCCACCTCCTCAGCTAAGCACCCTACACTAATCTCCCTGTCACTGGGGATTAGTTTGGCTTTTCCCTAAATATTCCAGCTCTCTGGTTAGTGGGGTGGTCCTGTGTTTGGGTGCCCAGTATTGTGCTGTTCAGGACACTGGTACCAGTGCCTGGCTCCTCAGGGCTTCCTGAGGAACAGAATTGTTGATGTGCTGTGCCCTGGGACCATTCCTGTGCTGCTGTCAGAGATTTCACAGCCACATCAGTGCTCCTCAGCATTTCTTCTTTGCATTGGAGTATTAGAGAGCCCAAACTGTGAATGCTCTTAGTAAATGAGATAGCAAGGCATGCATGCTCCTAAAACTCTTATTTTGGTAATGAGAATATTGAGGTTTTAAATGTTCATACTTGCCCCTGATCTACTTAAACAGGAGTGTATAAAAACGTGATGGAGTGTGGCAATCATTTCTTGTTTAATTTGCCTCCTTTTTTGAATAACAGTTTCTGCTGGGGGCAATCTTGTTTTAATGATTATTTAAAGACAGAAATCCCATCATTTTATGAAATTCATTTCCACCAGGTCATAAAGAAAGCAAATGACACCTTAAATGGAATAAGCAGTTCATCTGTTTGCACTGAAGTTATCCAGTCTGCTCAAGGCATGGAATATTTACTGGGTATGTTTTAATTTTCTATGTGTTTTACACTGAGAGTTCTTCTCTAAAAACCAGGAATACAGAATCATCCCTCCCCAAATTGCATTCCTTTTTATCTTAATCTTTGCCTGCACTTAATGAAAAACTTTTCTGCCAAACAAATGGAACTCCAGCTTAGAACTAACCCTCCATGGCCACGTCTGGTTTTGCCATTTCTGAGTTCAAGGCTCTGGATCCAGTGAATTCTCTGCAATCCTCCCCTGTTTTACATCCACAGGAGTTGTTGAAGTCTACAGAGTAACGAAGAGGGTGGAGCTGGGCATCAAAGCAACTGCTGTTTGCAGTGAGAAGCTCCAGCAGCTGCTGAAGGATATTGATAAAGTGTGGAACAACCTGATCAGCTTCATGTCCCTGGCTGCTTTAACGGTAAGACCCAAACAAGCTGCCTAGTTACTAAAACAAATGTCAGAATTATATTTAAAGAGACTCTGCAGGGTGTCCCGACTGGACAGTTTGTGTTTCTTCTCTTGGAAAATGGAAATGAACTTATTTGTGAAAGCCAGTTTAAAACCCTCTTAGAAAGCTGTTATTTATGCACAAACACAGTGGTGTCTTAGTACCTTAATGGTGTAGGTGATGTCCTGAGTGTCTGTGCACATCTCCAGTAAGGCAAGTTGGATAAAATCCAAATAAGCCATTTTGCAAAGCCAGAATGCCATGGACATGTCTTGTTTTTCAGTATCCCTGCACACAATCCCTGATTTAATGCTCACAATTCCAAACCACACAGTGCAGCCACGCAGGAACAACTGAACTGTTCTCCCTCCTCTCTGCCTTTGGAAATGCCCGAGTTTGTTTTGGTTCCTGCCACAGACTAAACAGCTCTTCCTGCCCTGGGCTGCCAGGAAAAGCTTCATTGCTCCCAGACAGCCTGGTAGGAGAGCTTTGGACATAGCTGGGTGAGGAGGACAGGCAGGGGTGGGCTGAGGGGTGACCCTTTAGAACAGGAGCATCCCATGGGAAGAAAAGGGGCACACAGAGGTGCCGAATAGACACAAATAGAAAGCAGGAAAATTCACCCTGCCTTTCAATTCCTTGTGGGGTTTGTGTGTTTGTGTTGCAGGAGGTACAATGTGCAAAATTACTTCCTTTAACCATGGAAAAACTCGTATTTTTAGGGACTGACCTGTCTGTGTGTGCTTTACACTGACTTGCCCAGTGGATTCCTTTAACTGGGTGCACATCCAAGGAGCCTTCAGCTCTCAGGATCAGCACATCACACCAAGCATCACTGAGCACATCATTACCATGGGGAGGTTTCCACTGAGCATTTTAATTTGTGGCTTCCTCCTTGCACTGCAGCTGTGACCACAAAAGGCTTTTCCTTCCCAATAAACACTCATTTATAAGTAAGGCCTGGAATACTTGGTTTCTGCTAGATGTCCTCTCCAGCTCACTGGCATTCCCTGCAAGGCAGGGATTATAAACAATCAGTCCCTTTTTATACACCTTTTGCACATTTTAAACCTCCCCAGGTATTTTGGTGATGTCCTGTGATGCACAGATCCTGACATCCTAGGGAGTTTATATCCTCAGTGTTTTACTGCTTGGCAGAGGAAGCTGATAGAGCTGGATTCACCTGTTTGAACTCTGGCATTGTTGATTGCAACAATCCCAAGAGCTATCAGGATCTTTTCTTAATTTAAACAGGTGGATTAAAATACAGTTCCTAAAGTGCTTTTCCTTGGAAGATTACAGGGATTACCTGAAAGTCCAAAGCTTGGCCACGTGTTCTCCGAGCCACAGCAGCTCCTGGCTCGTAGCTCCAGCTAAATGTTAAGCACATTAGGAGCTGCAAACAGTGACTTCTCACATGCACACATAGTCCAGCTGAATTTATTAAAAACCAGAGACTCATGATTCCTATAATTCTCCAAATCACCCCTTTTTTTGCTTCTTTTCCCCACGGGATTCACTGGAAGGGGTGGAACCACACCTCTGGTGTTGCAGCCCCAGATCCTAAAGGATGCAGAAATGCCAATTAACTGCAGAGAAGTATTCCAGCTCCCAGGCATGTGCTTGGGAGGTTAATTTTATCTTTTAAAGGATTTTGTTACAAGGTAATTTTATGCACAGCCTTGTGGTTTTTCACAGCAAATTGCAAGATGACCTTCTCATTTGCTTCACTCGTGCATTTGGTAAACAAATATTAGAGTGCCTTTATTAATTTGATTGATCTGCTTAGAGATTAAAGGGTGTGTTTTTTTCAGGATTCCAATTATTCTCCAGCCATTCAGCAGGGCAGTGTGAGCAGCATGCCCAGGGTGTGGATTAAGACACACATGGCCTGGGATCACACCATTTTTTAAGTCATTGCTTTTATTTGCATTCCTGTTTTCAGGCAAAATTTGAACAGTTTTATATCCCCTTTATGCAATGTTTTAATTGATCATTTATCTTGCGGTTGAAATGTCAGGTTCAGCGCTGGAAAAGTGACCACATGAATTTATTATTTACAGGCTTATTCTCCTACCCTTTGCCTCTCTTTAACCTGAGCTGGTGTGTATGGCTGGTGGCCTGAATTCCATGGTTTGGTTAACCTTAATATCTCATTTTGTACTGCTCTGCCATTTTATTTTAAAAAAACCAAACCCAAAAGAGAATACCAGCTTCCCTTTTTGCTGAGGCAACATCCAGGAGTCCAGGGCAACAAATCCTGCTGCAGCCACCTCTGCAGGGCAGGCTGGGAGAGCTCCCAACCCACAGCTGCACAAACACCTGCAGAGCCTCTGTTTGCTCCTTCCCCTCTGCATGTGGGAATGTGCAACTCAAGAATTCCTTCCTTTGTAGTCGAGGGGTTTTTTTTTAAGACTTGGAGTGTTATAAATGAGTGCTGGTGGGGATGGCAAACCCACCCTGACAGCTTTGATGGGTGCCAGCCCTGCCGTGCCCGTGCAGCTCTCGGTGCTCAGCAGTTTCCATCGTGATCTCTGAAACCTCCTCAGGTACTGAGGATGCCCAAATGTCACTGTCTCCTTCCTGCAGCCAGATGAAAACTCCCTGGATTTCTCTTCTTGTATGCTGCGCCCGGGGATTAAAAACGCCCAGGATCTTGCCTGTGGAGTTTGTCTCCTGAACGTGGATTCCAGAAGCAAAGTAAGTGTGGTGGTTAAACTCCTTTTGAATTTGCAGTTTGGGCTTTCATACAGAATCTCAGACTGGTTTGGGTTGGAAAGGACCTTAGAGCTCATCCAGTGCCACCCTGGGCCGTGGGCAGGGACACCTTGCACTGTCCCAGGGTGTCCAGGCTGGACACTTGCAGGAATGGGTGTATTGAAAAAGTGGTTATGATTTGTAAACTCTCACCTGTAGATGGGTCTCAATAAAATCCTCTAATCAAATATCAGTGTTCCTTGGGCTTTGGTGTGACACAGCTGTGGAGAAAGGGTTGAGTTTAATTGTTCATAGCGGGGAAGAAACTGGGATATTAAGATTTTTAAAAGTATACATATTTTTTTTAACAAATAAAAATCTGTTACTGACTTTTTTCCATGAAATGGCTCACCAGAGGGGACTGTTGCCATTAGCAGAGCTGGGAGGGACTCCCAGGACATGTGCAGAGTTGTGCCAACCAGTTAAAAATAGAGGCACTTTTCCTGACTTTTTGGTTTCAACATTATTTCAGAAAGAAGAGAAACCTGTGGAAGAACTTCCCAAAAAAGTATGAACCCGTAAAAAACATTCTTTCTGGACTCATTCTTCTTGAGTGTGGAAGGCTGAGCTGCTAATGGGCTCTCAGCTGTCATTCCCAATTGTACCAATCATTAATCCTCTTCTCCAGTCGTGTTTTGTGGCCCTTAACTCGATCTGATCAACTAACATGCTCCAGAGCCTCCCCTTGTCTGTCTGCATGCCTGTGCCTTGTGCCCAGCTCTCTGGGTTTGTGCTCCTTCTGTGGTGTGACAGAAAATCCCTGAGTTCCTCAGTCTGTGCTGCCTGTGTGTCTGTGGCAGGAGAGGGGGGGGATTTCAGGGGCTTTGTGCTAGAAATATTGACTTTTGGCTTTGTGTAGCAGGCAGTGGCATTTTTAGAAATCTCTGCAGGAAATCCAGGGTGTGGAGAGCAGGGCTGGGATATTTTTTTAAATAGGGAGCTGTGAGGCACTGGAAAGTATCTCCTAGCAACAAACACTGGGGTGGTTTCAGCCTGTTCATGGCTTCACACGCTCAGAGGCTCCTATTGTAAAGCAGCTTCAATTAACAGGAGGAAGTAGATCAAATTCAACCTGAAATAGCATTAATAGCAAGAATTGCACCTGCCTAAGCCACAGCCAGGCTGGAGCCAGGGAAATAAATGCAGGACATTATTGTGCATGTCATGCTGGCAAGCAGGACAGGCTTTCCCCTCAGCAGGGAGATGGAACAGAGCTGAAGATGCAGGAAATGAGGTGAGTTACCTGCCAGGGGTCAGGGCAGGGCTCCCTTCCTGGAGGTCTAGGTTGGCTCAGGTGTGATGGCCAAAGGTTTTGTCCACCTGCAACTAAAATCAAACGGAGTTTTTGGGGTGGGGTGCTCAGGGGAGGCTCCTGTGCCATTTTCCGCTCTAGGTTTAGACCCTGGAGGGGATCAGACTGTCTCACACTTGTTCCAATTCCTCTTGCAGGCCTTTAATTCCGAGACAGATAACTTCAAGCTGGCATATGGAGGGCACCAGTACCACGCCAGCTGTGCAAACTTCTGGATCAACTGCGTGGAGCCCAAACCTCCAGGTCTCATCCTGCCAGACCTGCTCTGAAAGCAGCTGCACTGCAGGTGGAGCTTTGGGTCTGATCACGCAGGACTTGGGGTAACTGCTGTGGTGGAGAGGCTGGAGTTGGGGTCATGGTTTGAAATGTTTGGGGTTGATTTTTGGACCAAAAATCAACAGATTAAAGCCACTGTTAGAGACAGTGAAGAATTCTCTTGTAATGGGCAAGGTTTCAGAAATAACCAGAGAATATGTATTTTGGCAAAAAAAAAAAAAAAAAAAGTGGCATAACAGTCTTCCTGAAGATGAAAACGTTATCCTGTGTAAAAGCAGCCTGGTAACCATGTGCATAAACGTGGGAGAGGCCAGCATGGAGCTTCCCAGAGAACCTGGAATGCTTTGGGCTGATTTGCATAGAAACAACTGCTCAAATACTTGAAGTCTGTATTTGCAAGCAAATCTTTTCTTCAGCGTTTTTGGGACATGGGCCTCGATGTTCTTGAAGTATTTGCTGCTGTGATATCACAGCACATGAGTCACAGCAGCAGCAGCCGAGGCAGAATGAATTATTGACTCAGAGGGAGAAGCTGCTGGGTGTTTGTACTTCCACTGCTCTGCACTGGAAGTTGTGCTGGATGCAGACCTGGTTACTGCTGGGAGGTGAGGACTGGAAAACTGTCCTGGTTTTCCCTGTGCTGTCTGGATTCTGTAGTGCAGGCAGCTGGGGTTTAAAACTCTTTGTTGTAAATACAGATAAACTTCCCTGGATTTGTCCTGAGCTCCAGGTCTGATTTTGTCTCTCCTGACCTTTTGGGAGCTGCAGCCCTGCTGAAAGCTGGACTCTGCTGATGCAGCACATCTGCTGCTGTGTAGATACTTTACCTTTTTTGGCTGTGGAGGTGTTGTTCCTGATGGGATGGGGTGGTTGTGTGTGCCTCGTGCAGCCTGGTGCTACCTGCAGTAACGTGTTCCTGTGACTCAGAGCTGGCAGCACAGAGGTGGCTCCTGCAGCAGGGAGGGATTTAACAGCCAAAGGGATTTAACCCTGCAATTTGGTGGTCTCAGCAAGCTGATGATTGAAGCAGGCATCGTGTCCCTGCTGGTTTGTGGCTTTTGTAGGTGTCTCTCTGGGCAGGTTGGTGTATGAGATTCTCACTAAACGTTACCTGTACCTCTGCAGTACCTGGTTCCTCCTTCAGATCAATATCCAGAGCACAGTGCAGTCAATGGAGTGCTGTTTACAGGATTTGAAACCTGTGGGAGCTTCAGGGTGTTACAGGAGACATCCCAGGATCCTGTCTAGGTGTGCAGGGAATGAAGTGGGGTGTAAATCCACGGGGTACAACTTCCTCCTTAATTCTTTGGCTTCGTCTCTCAGATCTATCCCTTTTCTCCAGAGATCTCAACAGCTTCTCCAAGTTAATCCTGCCCCCATTACAAGTACCTGACACTGACCTGTGGTTATTTGCTGAAACAGAAATTACAATGAGGGAAACGATGCTTTGTATTTAAAAAACAAACAGGCTTAGTTATACGAAACTATTAATTAGCCCAAATGAAAGAATCTTGGCTCAGAGGTGTCTGGCTCCTTCCTTACACCAATTACAATAAATCTCCTTGCTGCCTCAAATTAGCTCATTCATGAAATAAAGCACCGTGTGCCTCCAGCTCTGGCTGATCCAGAGGCAGATTTCCCATGCTGTGCTTCCCACATCCTGCCCAGGAATTACCAGAAAACCAGGGAAGCCACTCACCCATTCTCTCCCTTTCTTTCATTAGGTGGGAGGGAGCTCCAGCCCCACAGCTTGTGCCCACAGCCCTTTACTTTCCAGCACAGTCAGGGGCTGCTGTGCCCTTTGCCAGTGTTCCCACAGGAGTTTGGGGACAGGGAGCCACTGACAAGTATTCTCCAGTGGCTGGGAGAGGTTGGTCCTGAGGGAATGCTGCAATGGGAAAAGGGAGTTTACTGTCAGCCTGAGTTTCCACCACAGCTCCACAACGCTTTGCTAGAGAGGATTTTTTTCCCCCTAATTAAAAGCAAAGGTCACAAATAAGAGGCCACGGTGTGAAATGTAAAGCACCAGCTGTGCTGTCACAGCAGCATCGTCCAGTGCTGGTTTTCCTGTCCCTCTTACAGGCCAGCCCCTCTCTGAGCTGCACCCAACGTGGCTTTTGGCCCATAAAAACAAGGAGTGGACATTTACAATTCCAATTGCAGCAGAGCTCACTGGAGGGTGACACTGCTGCTCCCACAGAAGGGAGAGCAGAGGCACTGTCCCTGTGTGTGGGGAGCAGGAAGGGTTCTGCCATGGGAACACAGGGAACGTTTGCATGGAGATCCCCTCGATAAAGGCATTGCACAAGGAGCATCAGCTCGCAGATCCCAGTCATTCCAATGACTCACTGGAGCATTCAGCATCCTCTCGGATGTTGCTGCCAAAGCCCAGTGTCCTTCCAAGCTGTATCCAAGGTGACAGGATTGTCACAGCCCACCTTCCCCCCTGCCTCTGCTGCAGGCCCCCAGACACGCTGCCTTCCCTTTGCTTGTGTCCCATTTCAGACCTGTAGCTCCTTTTCCTGCATGGATTCTCTCACTGGAAAAGAAAAATAAGATTTTACTTGGTTTTTTTTTAATGACCTGTGGAAAGTGGGGGTTCTGTCTCTTTGTGTATATTTGGAGTTGTAAGGAATTATTTGCTCGGTTATTTAATGTATTTATGGCTTAACCCTGTTGTATTCCTGGTGCTTCCTTGCCGTGGCCATGGGTGGCAGCTTTTCCCTGGCCCTGGGGGCTGCTCCAGTCTCTTCCCTGCCCCTCCCTCTCCATGAGTCCCTGCAGCCCCTCGGTCACCTTTGCCCTGGGAATTGTCACCTCCTGCACTGACCCTTCATTCCAAGGACTTTTCCTCCCCGGCAGCAGCTTCTCCTCGCTGGGTTTGGTGGGAGCAGCTCCTTCCCTGGAATCCGTGTGGGAGTGAGGGTGAAGTTCAGCCCCAGGTTGAGTGGGAGCTGCTGGAAGCCCACGGAATGCTCTGAGTCCTGTCAGCCTCGTTGGGAGTCAAACTTCAAACAAAACCTGCCTTTCCAATAAAAGCTGCTATGGTACAAACTGCTGCTCTGGGTTTATTTTTCATTCTGGACCTGTATTTAATTCCAGTTCTCAGTGTTAAAAGAGGAATGTCTTAATTTTATGAAGAAGAGTGATCAGAAAACTTCTCTTTCTATTGTGATTCTTCTCCTGCCCTCTGGGCAAAATGTTATTTTTCTTCCAGAAGTGGTTTTGTGATTCTTAGTTGGAGCTGCTTGGGTTTGTGCTGTGCTGGAGTTGCTGCTGATATTTTAAATCTGATAAGTGTTATTAATTGACTTTAGAACCTTGTTTACTCCCTTAATTCCTGCAATGATTTATAAATCCTGTGTTGAGATTCAAACCTGGTGTTCAATAAAAAGCTCATTTCATATCTGACCAGCCTGGGAAGCTGAAATATTTATATCATAATGTAAGTGGAACCTGTTTGTGGCTGGGATGGGGGAGGTGTCTCACCCACTATTGAAAGATATAAAATACTTTTCAGACAATTAAGATGCCATTTGGAAAAGCCCATGGGGAGCAGGAAAAGGGGTGTTCCCTTCAAAGCCAGTGGGTGTGCTCACAGTAATCCAAGCTAAAGCAGGACTCTCTCTTCTTTGGTTTCTATAGATTTGGGAATGGAGAAAAAAATGGATTTTGAGGGGGAAAACACTCTTGTAAAATTTTTTGCTGTAGTGAACACAAGAGGAGCTTTTGCAATGAAACACCCACAAGCACTAACACTGTAATACAACCTTGGATGGGAATTTCAGGTGCATTCTTTGTTTCCTCATGAGCTTTATTAGGCAATTTCACTTTGTATACTAAAAAAAGTGTAAGTCTAACCTTCCCTTGTGTTTAAAGTCAGCCTTTGGTGCCTTCTTGGCTGAACAGCAGCATCTCCCCTTCCCTTCAGTCCTTGGCATATATATATATTTAAAAATATAAAATATTAATAATATAATAATATATAATTAATAATATATTATATATAATAGATATAATAAGTGTGTGTATAAAGTCTATGGAATCATTCAAAGTGGAGAATTTTTAACCTTCTAGTTTTTATAGAAAAAATGCTGGTAAATCCTACTTTGCCCATTTTTAGGTAAAGTTTAATTTTGTGAGCAGATTTCAATTTTTAGCACTTTTTTCCCTTTAAAATGTCATGTGTTGGAATGTCTCCAGACCAATGATTAATCTTGGTTTTCACTCTCCAGCTCCTCACTTACCATTTCCCTGGCTCAAGTTTAACTCCTGCTAAATTAGGGGGATGAGTCTCCCTTGTCTGCCTGCCCCTGGAACTGGGATGCAGTTGTGGAACCTGAGCTGGGATTTTTTTTTTTTTTTTTTTTTTTTTGATCTCAGTGGGGGAAAAGCAGGAGGAAACCTCCTTCAGCCAGAGTTGTTTAAAGGCACTGCTGGGCCTGAGGCTGCTCCATCAGTGCCGTTTGGAACAGGAACCCAACACATGTTCTGGTTTAATCTTTATTGTTTTTTTTTTTTTTTTTTTTTTTTTTTTTTACAAGTATAGAATCTCATTTAAATCAGACAGCGATCGCAGCGACCTGCCAGCTCCTCCTGCAGAGGCTACAGCAGTGCTGCTGCCTCCTCGGGAGCGGGGCTCTGCCGGGCTCCAGTCGCACTCCAAGGTCCCAATCCCTGCCCCTGGCCAGGAGCCACGGGAAGGCTTCTCCAGGGAAGGGCTGGGATGGCTCCAGGCACCCTCGGGGCGAGGCCGAGCCGCTGACAGCCTCCCAGTGCAGAGGGGACAGAGCGGAGCAGTCCTGGGATGCAGCATAACTCGAGGACGGAATGGAGGGAGGCAGGAATGGGCTAAGGCAGGGAGCTCCCGGCGGGCTGCTGCTGGAATGCTGGCACAGCCCAGCCCCGGGCAGAGCCACGCACACATTCCTCAGCGTCTCTTTGGCTGCCCAGTGGCTTCAACCCTCTCGCTTCTGTCTTGAGCCACGTCTGGACAAGATCTGTCAGCTTTCCACCCACAAAACGCACCAGCATTTTCCAGCAGTTGAAGTGTAGTCCAGGACTATTGCCCTGGCATGGAATGAGTGAAAAAGGATCTTGTATTTATTTGATTTGAATTACTCAAATTTTATTTTACTTGAGGCCGACGCAGACTGATTCACTCTTTTTTTTGTTTTTTTCTCCCCTATTTTTTTTTCCTAACTTTGAATACGATTAAGAGCTGACTAAAGATCTCAAACACTATATACTGAGAGTCACTACAGATGTTAAAGAAAACACCAGCACTAGCACCACAGCCCCTGTATTCCTGCCTCCCTGGTGCTTGGAAAACCTGCTGCCGTGGAGCAGGGCCTCGCTAGTGCTGCTCCTGAGCCACTACAGGGTTTTGCAAGGAAGCAAACAAGCTCTAACAAAATATCCAGGCTGCTACCGCGTCATGAAGCGCACTTGGGTCATCAACTCTGCCCAGTGCCTCTTAGGCCTTTCCTCGGAGGATCCTAATAAACTGACTAAAAAAAAGAAAAAAGACGGAGGCTTTATGGAGGGAATAAACTTATAATGAGGCCCGGTTTTGCTAAATCAGAGATGCAGATGGGAAATCCCCATAGAGAAAAATGCTTTGAAGGGAATCGTTGGCCTTGCAGGTTAGTGAGGTGAGACTTGAGGTTCTGCTGTATGGTAAAGAACCACAGTTGGCTGTAGAAGGAGAAGGGAATGTCTCCAGTCCGATCGACTCGGAACAGCGCGTCCCTTCCGTTGTGCTTCCCGCCTGCAGTCCCGTCAAATTCCCCAGTAAGGCATCAGGGGTCTCCTCTCTCTCTCGTAAATGTCTGGGATGATGCCATAGGGTGTCTGTACCATTTTAACCGTGGTCTTCCCAAAGAGCTTCCTCTCGTAGTCTATCAGCTGCCTCCAGAAGCCCACGTTGGGCCGGATCACAGGGCGCCGCGACTTCACCCAGTTGTAGGCCTCGAGCAGGGAGACCTTGTGGTACTTCATGAGGAAGGCGATGCAGAGCGTGGCTGACCTGCTGACACCAGCAGCGCAGTGCACCAGGGCAGCTCCGTGCTTCCGTGCCACGCTCTGGATCTTGTCGGCCACGCTGTCGAAGTACAGCGAGATGGGGGCCGTGGGCATGTCGGCCAAAGGCACTTTGACGTACTCAAACTGCGGCCAGTTGAAGTTGGGGATCTCGATGGTGGCGTTGATGATGCAGGTGATGCCCCGGGAGAGCAGCAGGTGCCTGTTGGAGGCCACGCTGCCCCGGCTCAGGTACAGCGAGGGGGTGATCTGGGCGATGCCCCCCAGGGCGCTTTCGGAGAGCATTCGTGGAGCCATCAGAGTTCTCGGCAGGGAGTTGTGGCTTCTGGAGGTCATGGAGGATCTTGGCACTCACGCTTCCATTATGGGAAGAGAGCCAACGGGATCTTCAGCCAAGGGAGGGATTGTCTGGGCTGGTGGTGGCAGGACAGCGAGAGCTCCTGCTGCTTAGTCACTGCAAAACACAAGTGAGGCCACATGAGCGGGGAGCTGTCCCTGACCTGTGTCTGTGCGAGGGAAAAGGAAACCCCAGCTCGCCCTGCTGTGGCCTGGCAAGGCTCCTTGGGGAAGGTGGGGCTGGTTTCACTGTGCTCATTAACCACTGTCCCCCAGGCACTGCCTGGACAGATAATAACAAAAAAAAAAAAATCTTCCAGCCTAATTAGCTCCAATTACTCGCCAAGGGTTTACCTGTGGGCTCGGACAGCATCTCACCCCAATCAGCACGTGGAAAATGAGCTACACCTCTTCCATGCTCAAACACAGCAGCTTCACAGCTGGCCAGAGTTCAAAGGGATGGCGAGGAACAGCAGACACCAGCAATTTCCAGCAGGCTGCCCTCTCCCCAGTGCCACCCTTCTCCTTTTTTGGGTGCAGGAAAGGCCCCGCCAAAGCACATCAACAGAGGAAAGTCGCTCATTAGGAAAGGCAGTGAGTCACGTCCATCCCCATCAGTCATCGGCTCTCGTGGAGGCAGGGGAAGTGTGGAAAGAGTGACCTGGTTATGTCAGAAGCTGAGAGTAAAACCCGAGCAGAGGCTGGGACAGGGGAGGCTCTTGTGCTGCTTTAATGCCTGACTAATGCTTGGGAGCTGCCAAGGCCTGGGATCGCTCCCCTGAGCCACGCCACCCCGGAGGGCCCTGCTCTGACTCCCCCTCCTCCTCTGGGGCACCTCCAAAGCCAGGGGACAAGCAGGGGGAACGCTCAGGGCCTTGGGGAGAGGGATCTGTCCCTCCAGCAATTCTTAATTGTGTTAAGAGGGTCCTTAAAGGGCTGAAAGTCCTGACTGTGGCTTCTCCAGCCCTCAGCTGTCTGCCCTCATCCCAGGCTCTGGGAAGCACAGGCAGGTCCCAGCAGTGGCTGGTGGTGCTGCCAGTGGGTTTTTGGCTCTGTGGTACAGAAGCTTAATGAGTATAATGTGGCCTCCTCCATGGCTCTTCCCTGCTGGCAGCTACTTGAGCACCTCCTGAAGCTGTGGACCCAAAACTTCCTGCCCCAACAAGGTTTTTGCTGCAGCTGCGAGCACTCAGCTTCCCCCCCCCAGTCACCCAGGTGGAGCAGCAAGGAAAGGTGTGTTGTTTTCAAAGGAATAAAATTCTTTGAGCAGGGGAAATCCCTGCTCTCAAACAGCTCTTACTGACAATGCAAAGGATTTGGGCACTTACGCTTGGTAACAAAGTCCTGCTCTAAATCACGGAGCGACACCTGGGCGCTCGGGGCTGCTGAGGCTGGGATGGCTCATAGAGTGTGTCCAACGCTGAGCTGGGGAGAGAAAAGAGCATGGATTTTACTGGGATCTGCTCTGGATTCTAATTAGGTGCTTGTCCAAGATCTGGAAGGGAGGACCACGGCTTCCCTAGGGACCACTGGGGACTCAGGGTGGCACTTGCTGCCAACACTGTGCCATCACCAATTCCTGCCAACGCGGTGCTCAAAATCATGGTGAGCCCAGAGGAATCTGAGGCTGGCACAGAAGTCATGGCTCCAAAAAATTAAGTCATTTAAGTAATTAATTTTCTCTAATGTCTCCTTTAGCACCTGCCCAAGCCCAGACAGCTGGAGCACATCTGTGTCCTTCTGACAGTGCCCAAAGCCACCCACTGGGGAACCCGTTCCTGTGAACGGGAAGGGGCAGAGCTGATGCCAGAGCCACAGCATCCTGCTCTCGAGAAGCCGAGGGTGGGGCCAGCATCCCCTTCTTTTCCCACGAGCCCCCAGAGTGGAGGAGAATCACCTGGGAAACGCTGCTGGACTCTGGCAGAGCAAGAGCAGCGCCTGCCCCAGACCAGCTCTGAGCAAGGCAGAGCCTCCAGCTGTTCCCGGGGGAGCTGGGACACTCCTCAGGCGGTTTGGGAAGGGCTCTGCTGCTTTCCATAAAGCGGTTCCTGTTTGCAGGCAGGAACTTATCCGGGGATTTGCATGTGACAGGCTGGGCTCGCTCTGCCAACTCTGGGGTTGCCGCGCCGGTGGCAAACGCCTGCTCATCTTATCCCATCCCATCTCATCCCATCCCATCTCATCCCATCCCACCTCCTGCCATGGCAGGGACACCTCCCACTGTCCCAGGCTGCTCCAAGCCCCAGTGTCCAACCTGGCCTTGGGCACTGCCAGGGATCCAGGGACAGCTGCTCAGTACAACCTGTTACACCCCAGTTCCACACGACATCCCTGGGGCTGGGAACGGCCGACAGCAGGCGGCACAGCTTCCACCCGATCCGGAGCAGCTCTCAGGCAGGGGCACTGAGCGTTTTGGAGAGAAGCTCCTTATTTAAGCGAGAGATAAGGCTGCTGTGCCCGCAGCCCACGTGCCTGGGGGCTGGTGATGCCCAGGAGCCGGGGTGCAGCCACCAAGGCGGCGGGGTGTGTGCCAGTGTCCCCTCCCGCGTTCGGCGCTCGCAGCGGGAGCTGGCTGGGATGGCACCGACTGCGACGTGCTGTCTCAGGCATGTGACAGAGCCACGCTGCTGCCCACACGCACCAGGCTGAGCAGCTGCTGGCGTGCAGGGAGCTGGGAGTGGAAGGGGCCTCGTCTGCCTGCGCTGGCAGCGGCTCCTGCTGGGTGTGGAGATTGGGAGCTGCCCCAGCCTTCATCTGTCCCCAGGGCTGCACCTCTGCACCCTCCTGCCCGGCCCCGAGTCCCCCTTTTTGCTCCCTCTGCCTTTCCCAGCACACCCGCCTCATCCCCGAATTCTACTGTAATCCAACACTCTTGCTCTTCACGCAGCCATTCCCGTCATTGTGCTGGGGCAGAAAAAGAGAAAAGGAATGAAAAGCCTCTTCCCAGCCGTTGTTGAACGCAGAAAAAAACCGCAGCAGGTCGCTGAAGATGGAACAAAGCGAGCACACAGCCTGGCATGGTTGTGCCTGGGAAGGCTGGTGGCACAAGAGGCTCCTGGCAGGGCACAGGGAGAGGCACTGGCCGCCTCCTTCAGCCTCTGCACTGCCAGGGTGTGAAAGAAAAACCCCACCTCCTCTCCCATTTCTCCTTGTTTGGGGTTTCTGAGTGCTGGCGCAGGCTTGGGGAGTCACTCCAGCCCAGAGCTGGTGTCCTGGGGTGCTGGAGCCTGGCCTGACTGTCCTGCCGAGGGGCCGGACCCAGAACCTAAAGCAGCGCTCAAAGTGCCTTCCAAAGGAGCTGGAATATCATTGGGGTTTCCTGCAAAGGGCTGACATTCCCAGAGGGTGCAGATGGTCCTTCAGGAGAAGACTGGCTGGCAGTGGGCTGGTAGCAACCAGGTGTTCCTGTCCATCCCATCCTCCTTTTCCTGAGCTGACTCCAGTTAATGAATTAATTCATCTCGTAGCAGCCCTGACCCACAGCAAATCCCTTTCTAGACTCTGCCTTGGTCTTGCCCAAGCACAGAGCCCAGCCAGTGTCCCGTGGGGAGGGCTGGGACACTGGGGGGTCCCTGGGGTGGTGGGGGGAAGGACCAGAGCAGCCTCCTCCCTCCCTGGCAGACTGGTGGGTTCTGCCATCTCCCTCCTCTGCATAATCAGGGGTGGGGGAAGCCAGTGGGTAATTACAGCCTGGAGAACACTCTGCTCTTCAAAGCCTCCAGGTCCTTTCCCAGCGCTCCTGGCCAGCACCGTCCTCGGGTTTATGGTGAGGGGACACTTCTCCAGCAGCCATCCAGCCTGGATCTCACCCTGCTCTCTGCAGCTCCACAGCTCAGGTGGGTCCTTCTGCTGCACCTCGAGGCTGAGTTTCGTGGTTCACCTGTCTCAGGAGGAGGGGCAGGTGTTTAGCCCGGGGTAGCTGCTCCCGTGGAAGGCTGCTTGTGTCCCCCCTGGGCTGGATCTCCCGGCCTCAGAGCAGCTCCTTTTCAGTTAAGAGGGTTTCCAAAGCAGTGCAGCAATCCCGATGCCGTGGTTGGTGTTTTGGTGGTGCAGCCCCCTCGAAAGGTTGCTGCCGGCAACGCTCGTGGCTCTGCTCTTCCAAATCTTGCAACAGCTGGAGTTTGTTTCTCTTGCTTTCATTCCTGGGAACGCAGTGCTGTTAACAAAGCCTGAAATTCCCATGGGAAAGCACTGCTGGTTCCTGAGAAATGCTTGAAAACACCTCTGGAAGCTCAAATGACAGAGGCAAACAGGGTGAATTTGTGAGTTAAATACTGTGATCTCCAGGACAGGAGGGAGAACTGGTCGGGCTCTAGACAATGATTCGGCAAGTCTGAGCTTCTGCCTTCTTATTCTGGTGCTGCTGGGTGGTTTGCTCTGATTTTTAAGGTCTTTTTTTTTTTCTATTTTCTTTTTTAAACGCAGCTCCTCTGTCTTGAGAGCAGACACTGTGCCTTGTCCCTGAGGGACTTGAGTAAGACTTGAGTTTCTGTTGGGTTGTGTGCCACTAACACAACTGTGGGTCTGGCACCTGGACAGGTGAGAGCTCCCCCAGGCCTCTCTCCCTCTGGACAGTAGAAGTTTATTGCAGGGGGGGCCCTGCTCTGCTCATGGAGCAGAGACACTGAAGCCCCTGGTTTAATTCCCAGATCATCATCTGGGATTCGAGGCAGGTTTGTGGGCTGGGTGTGCAAAATGTCAGTACTGAGGCAGGCTTCTCCCCCCTCCCAGGAGAGGAAAAGTTATTCATTTTGGAGATGACAAATGCTCTCTAATCCTGCAGTAAAGAGAAGAGTCAATATCGCAGGCGCTGAATGAACGAGCCTGCTCAGGGCTCTTCCCAGCCAGGCTGAACAGCAAATTGCTTCAGAAATGGTCCTGGAGAGTGGCATTTCAAATAAATTTCAGCAGAGAGCACAAACTGCAGCCATTCTTGGGTCAGGGCTTGCTTGTGTCGAGTCCAAGGGAGTCCGAAGCGGAGCTGGGAGGGGAGAGGATGTGTGGGAGCTGCCAGCTCCTTGCTCCTCTTCCCAGCCCTCCCGCAGCCCTTTGCTCTGCTGGGGCTCTGCTCTCCTGCCTCTGCTTGTGCTCCTGAGGCCATTACAGGCTCCTCTCGCGTGGGTCAGAGCCATGGGCACATCCTCACGATGGAAAGGTCGAGTGGTTCGGGTTTGGAACGGGAGAGAAGGAAGGGGAGCAGGCAGGGTGATCTGGGCTGAGACGGAGGATGCTGCGACCAGCCCCTGACTGATTCTGCTGGCAGCCTGAGCTGGCCTCTCCGAGCAGGATGGGAGCTGTCAGATGTTAAATCAAGATAATAATCTGTCTGCCCGGAGCTCTGAGCAGGCCTGGCTGCTTGTGCAGCTCCCAGCACAGCCGGGTCCCCGCGCTTGCCAGAACACACCAGTAACTTCCCAGAGGATCCATGAAAAGGGGAATTATGCCCAAAACGCACAACGAGACGCCCTGCAAACAGTCCCGGGCTCTCCTGGGAAACTCAACGACCCCAGATCAAGCAGCTTAGTCCTCAAGCACAGAGTCCTGCCTCTCTGCCGTGCCTGGAATCCAGGCTGCTCCCAGAGCCAGGCAGCTCCCCAAGCTGCAGGGCTGGCGATCCCTCGGGAGCCTGTCCCAGCTGCTGCCTGCAGAAGGGTGACAGCTGACACTCCTGTGCCACGGCCCGTGTCCCTCCCGCTGGCACCAGTGGGGTGCCTGGTGCCCTGGGTGAGGCCAGGGCTTGGTGAGGTTCTCCTGCTGCCTGCTGCCTATGCTGAGGTGATTCACCCTCCCCAGGCAGGCACCAGGCTGAGGGCTGCTGACTCTAACCCAGCCGAGGTGCCCCAGCTGAGCGGTGCCAGCCCCTCAGCCCCTCCTCACTCTGCCAAAGGCTCACTCCCCGACTCGCCATTCTCCCAGCAGCAGGAAAAATGGGCGGTGAGGCTTTTGGAAGGATCCATCCGAGGATGTCACTCGGCCCATCGGGCAGGGTGCCATGCTGCCAGGCAGGGCAGCAGCTCGGCTGCCTCTCAGTTCCCACTGTCACCAACTCCTGTGACAGCGGAGCTGCCCACGGGCACGCTGTGATGCCTGTCACCCTGTGATCCCTGCCGTGCAGCCTCCCCCTCCGCAGTGGTAGCGGGCAGGGCTGCTCCCTCTCCACCCAGCAGCTGGATCCTGCCAGCTGCCGGCCAAACCTCCGGCCACAGCCACAGCTCCCAGCCACAGCGACGGAGCGAGACGGGGAGCGGGCACAACCTGGAGCGCGCTGGTATTTATAAATCCCTGCTCTGCTCGGAGGACAAGCCTCCCTCGGCAAGCAGCAAGAGGATTTGATGCAAGAAAAACAAACCATCTTTCTTTTAAAAGCCACGTCTGTGCTTTCAGAGCCACGGGCGCTGAGCACCACGCTCTGTGTGCTGCTGGTCACCGGGAGAGCGCAGCGGGGCCATGGGGCTCCCCCAGAACAGAGCGGTGGTGTGGCCACCTGCATCCTGCTTAAAAACTCTTGGTAGGTGCACGAAATGCTTTAAAAACCAGAATTAATCCCCAAGGAACCACGAATGGGATCCGACAGCTGTGTGCAGCATCAGTTCCCTACTCGACTGAGCACCGAGGGCTGTTTTCCAGCCCCGACTGGAGATATCTGTTCTGGAGCACTACAGATTATTCCAGCGCCAGCTGATGGCATCTGGATTGCAGGTGGAGTTCAGGAAAGCTCCTCTGCTCCATCCCCTGCTCCCCGTGTCCGAGTGTGACCCTGAGGGATGCGGATGGAGAGCAGGAGGGGCACATTCAGGGAGCAGACCCATGCCTGGCTCCAGCTCCAGGGGTGCTGCAAGATGGAGCCTTGTTTTTTCCGGAGCCGTGCCCTGCGCAGTCACAGCTGACAGGAGGGACACAATCTCTTCCCTGTTAGCCGAACAAAACACAGGGACCTGGTGTGTTTGCTCGTGTGTGACCCCGCCGGGCCCAGGGCTGTGCCTGCCTGCTCATGTGGCTCTGCCCCAGCCCACCCTGGAGCCCATAAAATTGAAGGCAGCTGCAAATTCACTGCAACGTGTCCTGGAAACGGGCCGGTGCCTCCATGCTGGCGCTCACCCGGGCCTTTTCCAGGGGCAATGCCAACTGGGGCATGCTCTCAGCTGCCTGGCTTCTCAGGGGGTCCCAAAGCCTGGCACCCTGATGAACCCCATGGTGACACATTCCCCTCTGGAGGCATTCCCGGCGGGCAGGGGCTGCCCACGCTTTCCCCACGCTTCCCAAGGCCGGGCAGGGTGGAAGCAGGCGAAGGGGGAGCAGTGGGATGTGCCCACAGCAGCTGTAAGGAATGAGGTCACCCCTGAGCACATCGATGGGGTTGTGGAGGGTAACAGGAAGAGAGGCCAATTTTAATCGGGGGGAAATGGAATTTTCATGGGGAGCTTCCCCTGTGAGCAGCACGGGGCCAGTGCGCCTCGGCTCCCACTGCTCCAGGCTGGGGGGAATTCTCTTTTCTAGGGATGCTGTGCAAATTCACATTTCCTCCATGAAGGACTCCTGCCCCAGAAGGGAGAGACCTGCAGACCCCCCCACACCGCAGGGTGGGATGGTGAAAATTAATGAGAATTAATTCTCATTGGCCTGGAAACCCTGACCCACTTGGCCAGGGGGTGACTGTGGCAGCACCTGTTGATCCTTCCTGCTGGGAACCCCAAACCTGCCTGGTTATTATAATTTAATACTATTTTTAAAGCAGGGGAGTAGCTGTGTGAGCCAAGCCCACGCACTGCCTGCACTACAGGTGCCCCGGGAAGGGTGGGCAGAGCCTTTGCCTCCCAGTTCCTGGCTTCATTCCCAAGCATCCAGGGAGCTGGGGCTCCTGTTCAGAGATTCCTCAGCTATTTCCAAATGTCAGAGCCTCTCTGCTAGATGGTTCCCTTTGTGTTATGGCTGCTCAGAGGGTCCTTTTCAAAGGGATAAATGTGTGTGTCTGTTCTGAGGGTTGTGTACCTGGAGAGGAGGGGCTGGGAGAAGCTCCCGTGCCTGGTTTGAGGTGTTACCCCCCACCTTCTAGGGAAAACCACCCTGGAAGAAAGGTCCTGCAGTGGTGGCAGGAAGCCTGGAAGGCTTCTCTGGTGAAGAGCCTTGTGTAGATGGCTCTGCTGAGGTCAGTGTGTGGTGCTCCCAGGCCTCACTGCCCTGTCCAGGTGCCTTTTCCCCACTCCTCATTCCCAACCTCTTCCTGCATATGCCCAGGTGTGCAGGTGGCTGGTTCCCTGGGACAAAGCTGGTTCTGGCTCCCAGAGCAGAGATCTGAGACTTTGTTGTGCTGGCTCTGCATCCCTTTCCTCCCTCCTATGGAGCCTGGCTCAGGCAGAAGATTCCTCCCCCCGCACCCTGTAGGTTTCTAGCACTAGAGCAGCTTGAGCTCTCTGGCTTTCCAGCTTCGAGATTCCAGCTGGGATCAGGTATTGAATTAAGCCATGCAAATTTCCATCTTGCCCTGACCAACAAGGAAGCAGTGCCAGAGCCCAGAGCAGACCCCGCAGTGCAGCGAGGGCTCAGATGAAATCCCTGGGATTTCACCTTTGTTCCTGGAGGAAACCGGGAAGTCTGTGTCCCTATCCAGGACCCAGGCAAGCCCTCGGGGGCAGGAAGGATAGGCAGAGCTGCACGTTCACACCTTCCAGGCATAAATCGATTAAAACCTGCTGCATTATTGCTCCCCTGACGTTCACCAGGGTCACGTCAGCCAAGTCGTGGCAGTAGATCCCTGCCAGCGGGGAACGGCACGTGTGCCCCAAATGAGGGATCCTTCCTTCTCATTCCTTGGGCATGAGAGTGCCACAGAGCCCGTCCCAGCTACCGGGAACATAGCACGCACCAAGGTTTACAGGGAGGCCTGGGGGAGGAATGCACTCCCTGCCAGAGCAGGGGCAGCTGATCCGGTGTATCACAAGGGAAAACAGTATTTTGTCAGTGCTAATCCTCCACCATTCCCGAGGCAGGGGCACTGGGGATAAACTGAACTTGCAACATGATATTAGGGCATCTGCCAGCACTCAGACCTCCAGAATAAAAGGCTCATTTGCTGCCCAGTCGAACAGGTTATAACCCTGCCCCATCTCCCTACAGCCAAATGCCACTCATTGATTACTGGTGTTGCTCAGAGCAGCTGCTCCGGAGCTGAGTCAAGGGCCGCGCACGCAACCGGTCTGGATGTGAGGCCGGGCAGCCGCAGGCACGAGCGGGGCTTTGGTGGCACCGAGGTGCCCTGGGAGCCAGGGGTGTGGAGGGCAGGGGCCAGGGATGGGCGCAAGGGCAGGAGCCAGGGATGGGCGCTCCACTCTGGCACAGGAGCCAGGGAGTGGTGCGAGGGCAGGATCCAAGGATGGGTGCCCAGGGCAGAGGTGCAAGGGCAGGAGCCAGAGATGACTGCTGAGCTGGAGGTGTCGAGGGCAGGATCCAGGGATGGGAGCGCTGTTACGGCACAGCCCGTGGTGAGGCTGGTTCCACGTCGAGGAACCACCGGAGCTCTGCCCGTGGCTGCTCCGGTGCAGCTCTGAGGTGCCCCCCGCTCTCCCGCCGGGCTCAGCCGAGGTTTGAGCACCGGCCACCGGGTTCTTGCCCCGTCCCGCTCCTTTGGGCACGGCCGNCCGGCAGAGCCGCCGCTGCCCCGCCCCACCGCAGTGGGGCCGCACCCGCGGGGCGCGGAGCTGCCGTCCCACGGCACAGCCCCGGTACCGAACCCCGACGGCGATCGGGGGGCGGAACCTCCCCCACGTCCCGTCCCGTCCGCGCGGGCAGACCCGTGGCCACACCGGGGACCCCCCGCAGGGCACCGTACGCGACCGAGCCGGGCTGGCCACGGCGAACACGGCGGGGCCCCCCAGCCCGAGCCCCGCGCCCCCTCCGAGCGCCCCGGCTGCCCCTGCCCGGCCCTACCATGGCTCCCGGGCGGCGGCTCCACGCTCCCTCGCGGCCGTGGCGGCGGCGGGCCGGGACTTTTATCGTGCTCGGCCGGCTCCGTCTCGGCGGTGCCACCTGACCGCGGCTGCCGGGGCCGCCCCCGCCCGCAGAGCCGCCGTTACCAGGCTACGGGGGGCGGCCCGGCCCGGCCCCCGGGCGGGGGCTCCGGGAGACCGGCTCCGCTTAAAGGCGCCGCCGCCGCTGGGCCCCGTGGGCTCTGTGGGGTCGGGACCTGCTGTGGGGACACCGGGGGGGGCCCTGTGAAAAAGAGAGGGTCCCAGTGTAGACATAATGGGGTCGCTGTGGGGACATGACCGTGTGTGGGGACATGCAGGAGTTCCCGTGGGGTTGGGGACAAGCGAGCGTCCCCGTGGAGAAAACACGGAGATCTGTGGGGAAGGGGAAAAGCGAGGCGCCCTGTGAGGACACATCGGGGTCCCGGTGGGGATGGGATTCTGTGTGGGGACAAGTGGGGGTCCCTTGTGGGGGTGGAAACAAGTGAGGGTTTCAGTGGGGACATGCCGGGGTCGCTGTGGGGATGGAGGCAGTGGGATCCCTGTGGGAACACGGCGGGTGCCCTGTGGGGATGGGATGGGATGTGTCGGAGCCACTGACGGGACGTGGCAGGGAGAGGTGGTCTCTGAGGGCACGGGGAGGTGGCAGGGTCCCGGTGAGGACAGGACAGCGTGTCCGGATGTAGCAGGGCCCGCGACGTCCTTTGTTAGGGACGGGACACATCATGTCCCTGCCAGCGTGTGTGGGGACACCATGGGGTCCCTGTGGGACGTGCCAGAGCCCCTCGGCTCGGTGGGTGCTCACTGGGGAGGGGGCCAGCCCCGAGAGAGAGAGAAAGAGAAAAGCCTGGTTTTTGTGACTCGGGACATCAGCCCCTCCCCACGCTGGGAGCATGGTGAAGGCATGGCGGGTGGTCCTCAGGCTCCCGGGGCGTCTTGTGGCACCGTGCTGGGGTCCAGGCTGGACCCTTGCCCGGGGTTCAGGTGTCTGTGGAGAGATGGCACGGGCTGGGATCCCCAGGGAGGGATGCCATGGGCTCCGGGATCCACACAGCAAAGGGGAGAGAGAGTTTGGCTGGAAGCTGTGGGATTAAGGTGAAGGCTGTGCCCCCACCGGCTCACCACCATGGCAGGCACGGGACAAGGCTGGCACTGGGAGAGGAGGAGGTGGAGGAGGTGGAGGAGGAGAAGGAGGAGGAGGGGGCAGCCTCTGCTTAACCCCGCGGCTGCTGGAGCAAAGCGTGGCCACCCCAGCCTGCTTTTGTTCGCTTTCTGGTTTTGTTGTCGCACGCTCCGACTGAAATAGCCCAAATCCCTCATAGGAAGCTTCCCCCAGCCCGAGCCCTCGGCTGGTATCTCGCTCGGGCAGGTTTCATGACTCAGCAGCCCAGATGGAGCCGTCCCTCACAGCCCTCAGCTCCAAATCTGTTTATTGCTCCAGAGGCTGTTTTTCCAAGAACCTCGCTGCTTTATAACAGCCAGAGCTCTCCCTTAAAACCCTGCCTCTCCAGCGAGGGCTCGCGTCACACTCAGCGCGGAGGTGGGCGAGGAACAAAAATAGACAAATTAAGAAAACCTCAAAAGGCCAAAAAATGAAAATGTGAGGGTTTTGGCTCTCCAAGCTCAAGGTTTGCTAAGCCTCCACGTTGCATCAGTTCTGCTGCCTTCCTCGGAGCTGCACCATCTCAGGGGCAGAGATGAATCCCCGGGTGATCGCAAGTCTGTGAGAAGCTGAGAGACAGGGGAGCCCCCGGGGTGTCCCCTGGAGCTGGGCTCCCTGGGCTGGGGGCTCAGTGCAAGCCTTGGGTGGTGTTTGTTGGCCACGGGCAGCATAAGGAGAGATGAGGATGCGTTTTGAGTGGCAGCCTGTGGGATTCCCTCCGCAAGCATCTAAACCCCTCATTCCCCCTCACCACCACGGAATGAGAAAAAGGCTCTTGCACAGCTCCAGTTGCTCATCCTGAGCAGTTTTTAACTACTCACACAACTGCAAAGGTGTTTTTAATGATGGTGCAACTCGTGTTTTTAACCTTCACCCTGCCTGGAGCTTTATGTGCGTTCGGTGTGGGACAGAGGATGCAAAGAGGGAAACCTGAGAGGCCTTTGACCCGGGGACACAGCAGGGAATAAAGCTAAAAGGGAATGTCAGCTCCCTCCCACACTTAACCCTGGCCAGGAGGTCGCTCACGGGAGCTGGGGGCACTCAGTGGGTGGCTGGCGGCCGCTGAGGGCTGGTGTCCTGCCAATCCCCTCTCCTGCCAAGAGCTGTTTTGTCCCGGATGGATGTTTGAGGGGCAGGTGGGACAGTGAGGGTTTGCTCCTGAGCACGGGGGAAGTGTCAGGCTCTGTGTGCTTTTGCTCTCTACCCTGGCATCGGGAGACAGCAGGGCCTCCGTGGGACCCCCAGCCTTGGGAAAGCAGCCTGAGCTCCCACCCGTACAGCCCAGGGGCTGTGGGGCAGCAGCAGCTCTCCTCCAAGGCAGACATCATCTTGTGAGCAGGTTTTCCCCCTTCCCAAAGGGAAGCCTCTTGGAGGAAAGCCTCCAAGCCTCTCTTGGAAAAGTTCTAGAGACAGAGTAGGGACAGATGCTCGAAACAGGACCAGCCCCTCTTGATGTCACCCCGTGATGCCTTTGGGGGATGATGGCTTTGGAAGGGTCAGGACCTGGACTCTGATCCTTGTGGGTGGGGATATTCCGTGATTCTGTGAACCCACCTTACCCAGCCAGCCTGGCAGATGCCCGCTGGCTGTGCTGGGCTGAGCACGGTGGGTCCTGGGCACATTCCCGAAGGGTGTGCCTGACCACGGGCCATTAGCTGGTCATTAGGGCTTTTATCTTAATCACGGGTGTTCCCCTACTCCGCGCTGGGGGTGTGCTCAGGGTCACGAAGGCCTGCTGAGAGGGGAGCAAGTGCTGCCTTCCACAGCCGCCATCCATCCATCCATCCATGAATCCATGAATCCACCCTCTCCAGTTGCCATGGCTACGCCAGAGTTTACTCTTCCCCGCCTTTGACTGCCTGCACGGGCGTGATGTAAAAAAAGGGTCCCTGTGTGAGGCAAAAAGCCCAGGGATTGGGACCTCCTGTTTTTTGGGAGCATCAACTGCATCCAGGGTGGTCGGGCCGCGGAGCGACAGGCGCTGAGCGCCCCGGCAGCACCCATCGGACAGCCAAAGGGAGCCTTGGAGGTGCTGGTTTGGGGTGCAGCCTTCCCCTCCTCGCCTCTCTGATGGAGCAGGGATCCAGGGGAGGCAGCGAATGATCTCCCGGGGATAAATCCGGGCGCGGGGCCATCGTCCGCCTGGCGCTCGATGCGAGGTGACAGCGCTGGAGCAGAGATCCCCGAGCAGGCGCTCAGGCTGCGGCTCCTTAATGGGCGAGAACAAAACCCGAGCTTGGGTCACCACGTGGGGCCTCGGTGGCCGAATGTGGGTCAGCGCAGGCCTCGCTGAGGAGGCAGGAATGTCACAGCTCCACGGGGATGTCAAGCGCTGCAGGGCAGGCACAGCACGGCGGGGTTTGTTCGCTTTCCAGCGGCACGAGGAGCAGAAGGGGAGCGAGTTCCAACCCAAGTTCTCTGGGCAGGGGAATTTTGGCAGAGGGGCTCACAGGACGTGGCTGGGCAGTTGGCAGTGAGGGTGTGTGACACTTTCCAAATCCACGCGGTGCTCTGATCCACGGGGCCAGTGGGTGAAACGGGAAGTGTTTCCACAGCTCGGGCGTGTTGGGTTGTGGGGAGAAGCCACACATGTGCCACAGGCTTAGTCACCGCTGGGGCAATCCCTGGGCACTGCCCCTGCATCCCTGCCGGCTCCTGGCCACCATGGTGCCTCATGGAGGGAAGTGCTGTCCCCCAAGGCCAGTTTTCCCTCTGACAGACTGTGGGTGACCATGGGCTCCCCGGGGTCAGGAGGAGCAGCTCTGCTGTTTGTGTTCTCTGCATTTGGGGTCCCCTCGTTGCACTGACTGGCCCCTCGTTAGGCAGAGGGATGCAGGGCTGATGTGTAGCGCAGGGCCCCCATGGCGTGGGCTGTGTTTTGGCAGCTCCCTCGGCAGGATGCTGGGCACAGAGCGGTGCCAGGGTGCTGGTTTGTCTCGGGAGGGTGGGGTGAGTTTCACCCTGTGCTCGCCCGCTGAGTCAGGGGCTGAGCAGCCAGGGGATGCTCCGCGTCCTTCCCTGACCCCTCTCTCCACACCCCAGGGCCAGGGTCTGTGACCAGGCTGGGGAGCGAGGGCTGACGTGACCTGGCAGCTCAGCCTCCCCAAGGCACTCGCTGCTCCCTCCCTCCCTCCCCAGCCCAGCCTGCACATCACTACCTGCCTCCTGGACAGCTGAGCTGGGGGCTGGCCTGTCCCAGGGACCCCAGACATCCCTTGGAAGCTCGGCCTGGAGGGAACTCCGAGCTCCTGTCCCCATCCCATTTCGTGGAAGGGGTTGGGGAGTGCTGGCGCCTGGTTCATAAAACACTGACTTTCCAGACAGGCTTGGCAAATGACATGTTGGTGATTGTACGGAGCTCAGGAGATGCCAGGGGGCATTCCCTGGAGCAAAAGGTAATCCTTTGCTTGTGGCCTTGGAGAACCTGCGGTGGGGCAGGCATTGCCCAACAGCTCCCATTCCATGAAACCCAAAATGCTGGACACCTGTGTGCTCTGAGCGGCCGCTTGACCCCATCTCTGGGTTCCCCAGGCTCTTCCTACTCCTTGTTGGGTTCCCACGTGGTCCTGACACAGTGCTGCTGGATGTGACAACTGTGGCTGTGGTTCCCCTGTGGGATTGTGTTCACCTCCCTGGGGAGCAGCCAGGTGGGAAGAGGCAGAGTGGGCTGGGGGCTGCAGGAACTGGTGTGCCTGACGCTGCTGGTGGGTTCAATCCCAGCACTGTCCATCGGCTCCGGTCACAGGGAGTGCTGTGGGAATGTGTCTGCTTTGCCTGTGCTACAGCATGTGCTTTCTCCACAGCCACTAATAAACCCACACTGGCTTTTCCTGGAAGGTCACTGAGCCAGTTTGCTGGAAGGGCAGAGATCACTATGGGGCAGCACCGCGTGGTTTGGATTTTTCCCTTTTCCATTCTCCCCAGGATGGCAGCCCTGGAGTTTCTCTAACTGTGGCTCAAAAGTCACTGCTCCAGCGCGGTGTTCGAATCCCAAGGAGGCGGTTTAGGTTTCACAGGCCCCACCTGATGGGAATTTGAGCGCGCACTAAAACTAGGGCTCCTTGTGTGCCAGCGTTATCGGCGTTATCTGCTCGCTGCACGGCTGTGGGAGCGCGGAGCCACGGCAGGAGCCCCCCGGGATCTGCTCCAGGCAGCCCCCACCTCCCAGGCTGAGTCACCAGCGGGCCCAGTGTGTTTGCTGCTGGGGTGACGGCAGCTGTGAGTCCCAAAAAAACCCCCCAGCACTGATGTTTTAATGACAGGCGGATAGCACAGCCCCGGGAAGGCTCATGCCGTGCATACCTCAGTGCCGTGACTAAGCCTGCGCTGGGCTGGTGCAGCAGCAGCCTCCCCACGTCACCCTGGCCCTGGTGTCACCAATTCTGCAGGTCCCATGATCCCAAAGTGCCTGTCTCACTCCTGTCCATGGCCTTGTTCCATATTTAATGTTTCACGTCCATCTGAGTCTATAATTAAGGCATCTGCACCCCCCAGCCGTGAGCCTGGGGTGTTCCTGAGCCACAGGCAGCTGCCCACCAAAACCAACCCCGGTCGATCCCGGGATGCTTCCAGTGTCCTCAGCTCCTTTCCTGCCTTTGGATGCAAGTCACCCAAAAGGCTGGGCAAAACAAGGCAGTTTGGCTGTTTAATGTTAAAAGACAAGTGGGAAAAACATTCCCAAGGTTTTACAGCTTACTGTGCCCTTTCCCTTGGCATTCCCGGTCTCGATTTCTAGACTTTAATCTTCAACATGTAGTTTATTACTGCTGCTTTTCTTTAAATAGTAATATATTCTAGGAAATGCAGTCACTGCATCCCTACGGCTGCTGTTGGGCGTTTATCTCCTCTCTCGTGGTGAGGAGCTGATGGATATAGATCCAGGCAGCTGTGTGACCTTTACAGTCTCACTCGGAGTCCAGGGACGTGGATGTAAGATTGTTCCAAGTCATTTTGATTTTATTACAAAACAAAATACTTCACATTCAATGGCACCTCAGGTCCACAGGATAATTACTCTTGGGGAACACAACAACAACCCAAACCTCAACACCTTCGATAGCTACTGGTGCAGCTGTAGCTCAGTTAGGCTTTTCCATGAGATCCCAAACTTGGGAGCATCCAACACCCCACCTGCCTTGGCTGTCAGGTTTCCTATGGGACATTGTTCCAGCATTACACCTTAGCAGGAAGCTGTCTGACAAACAATTCACTGTGCAATAAACCAACAAGCTGCCCCTGCAGAGAGCCATCTTCGTCATCCAACTGATTGCCAAATCCAAACGTTTGGTGCTGAAGCTCAGGGATCAGCTGATGTGATGGGGAGTTGTGTTTGAGTAGTCACTTGTGGCACCTCCTCAGGCTGAGGGAATGAGACCCCACAAACAGGAGTTCATGCTCTTCACTCATTTTTTGTGGGAGAACATCAGGGTCCCGAGAACCTTTTTATTCCTGTTCCCAAAAGCTGCAGTGGCTGTAACTTCCAGCCTTCCCAACGAGCAGAAGACTGAAACTGAGGGATTATATATAACTTGACAGTCCCAGATCACGGGAGGAGTAGCTGAAGCTCCTTGGTTTGTGCAGAACCCTCCTGCTGGGAAATGTGCTAATACCACATAAAAGTAACAACTGTTGAGGAGCTTCCCTGCCATGTCCTTTACCATCCTTTATCACAATTAAGTTAAAAAGACTGGACCACTGCAAGCTCTATTTTTACACCCTCGGGCACGTGCTGTCGCCTCTGAAAGCTGCTGCTGATTTAGGAAGGAACACAAGGAGGGAGGGACTGCATTTCTATACCCTGTACTGCACAAAGTGTGACTCTGTCCTTATTCTGTGTCACCATCAGCATAAAAGTACCGTGATCCTCTCTGTAGTCACAGGAGGTGTGAGGAATGAATGCCCATTCACGTTTAAGATTAGCTTATACGGCATGTGATCCTTCCCAGCGCTCCGAGGCAGAGCCATTCTGACAACAGCAGAGTCAAAAGGAACCCAGACAAATGTCAGCATTCATACAATTTAACAAAGCTCCCTACTTGTTTTTACAAAAAAAAAAAAAAAAAAAAAGCCCCAAAAGGTTTTAAACAAAAGGAGATGTCCTTCATTCAATACTGGTAAAATCTTTCAGCGCTGTCAAAGCGACTTCAAAGCTTCTCCACATCTGCCTGCTCCAGCCCAGCACTGCTGCCTGTCCTCAGGCCTTTGTGATGTACCCTTCTCTGATCAGGAAGTCATAGATTTTCCTGGTTTTGTTCACATCGATCTTGATGAGGGCTCGAGCCTGTGCCAGTCTCAGGCCTCCCTGTTTGTTGCACTCGTTCACTAAAGCAGCTTTATATTCCAAATAGGCTCCAGGGACCAGCCTCACCATCTGACAGAGCTGCAAGACAAAAGGTGAAGTTAATAAACACCAACACTTGTCATGTTCTTCCCTTCCCAGAGCCCTGCTGGGGGAGGAACGTGGGGAGTATTTTTCTGAGAACACTTCCAGTGTTTCTTTGCACAGGGGAGGCACACGGGAATGCCATGATGAGCTGCTTGGATCCACAGGTAGGGAGGGGAGGAGCCTACTGGCTGCTGCATTCAAAAACATTCCTGATGGAAAAATAAGGAAGGAGGATGAAAGCAAGCCCTGGGCTCGCAGGAGCACAGCTCTGAGTGTGTCCTGTGTGGGCGTTGCTCCTTCCAAAGCCCGGGAAGCACACATGCCAGACTTGGAAGCAGCAATTCAGCTCGCTGGCTGGGAGCCAGGGAGGGCATCTGGCTGCTAATCCCCTGCAGACTCAGGCTCTAATACCTTCTACAAAAGCAGCTCCGCCAGGCCCCTCTGGAAGTCTGGCATGGAAGCTGTGCAGGGAAGGCATTCCGTGTTTGGAAGTTTGGTGAGGAATGGCTTTCCACAGCCCCTGAGCTGTTTGGCTGCACAGCTCCTGTTCAGCTCCCAAATACCAGCTGCCTTCCAGGAGCACAGCATTGCTCCCACTGGAGGAACTCTCTGTCTCCTCCCTTTAATAAGGAAATGCTTCATGCTCATTCCTCACGGATAGGAAATTGCAGAATTCCTCAGACCTCAGACTTTCTGTCTCAGCTGACCAGGAAATCAGATTCCACACACACTGATGCCCTGCCACCACTATTCCCGTGCCGAAAGGAGCCAGAAATGCCAGTTCCACACGGAGCTGTGAGTGAGCTGATTCCCAATGCTGCCAGCTCCAGCCAAGGGAAACACACACGGAGAGGGGAGGCTGAGATCCAGCTGTGCTTCGTGGGCACTGCAACCTGCCTTGGGCAGTCTAAGGACACTTTAGGACTTCTGTTAAAAAATAATAATCTCTTATTTCAATAGTTTTCCACTGAGTTAGAGGACAGGCCTGCACTGGGCTGAAAAACAATCAGCGTTCATTAAGAAAAATTAACTCCTCTGGTCAGCGCAGCCTTACAATGCAGGCAGGGAGATGGACATTGCAACAGCAGCAAATAACAGCCTGGTGCTCTCTCCTTTCTTTGCTAAATCAGCCAGTTTGTGCTCCATGTGTAGCACAGGAAATTAAGGAGCCAACTGGAAAACCTGAATGATTTTTGTGAGAAAGGAAGAGTAGTGAGGGCCTGTAAGTGAGGTGATATTCACAGCTCCCCAGATATGGTGTGGGCAGCCCTGTGGAAACACAGTTTATAGAGATGATCTTTCCATCCTTTCCTCACCTCCTTCTCCTTCTCGTTGAGTTTCTCTGTGCCTGGCAGGCCTGTGAGGTTCAGTGGAGGGGCACTCCGTCTGCCTGTGGGATGAGAAAGGAAACGCTGGAGGATCGGAGCAGTTTGGAGGTGGCTGCTCCTGGGGTGTGTTAGGGAGGCTCAACCCAGTTTGAGCCAAGTGTTTACAGACAGGGTTATTTAGGGCTTAGCACAAAGCTCTGCTGATGTGACAAAAGGTTTCGTTTTGCAATTTTAAGCTCCGTGAATGTTGCGTGAGACTCGTGAGCTGATGGTTTTTGGGAGGAACTGCAAGACAAAAGCTTTGTGTCAGACTGGCACCGGGCATGGCTCAGCTGGGCTGAGCCTCCTGACTATCCCAGCTCCAGGGAGGGTGTGCCAGGTGTGCTGAAACCAGCACCTTGTAAGGATGCTCAGACTATTTATTGGTGTGATTAAGCAGCCAATTTCTCTCGGGCATTACTGACAACTTCATGAGGCAGAGTTTTCATCAAAAGGTGCAGGCATTGCAAGGCAAATGCCGTTTGGGGATTTATTTTTTGTCTGTTATGATAAACAGTTCTGAAAGGAGTATTTATCACAAGGTCATCTGATATTTCTCACTTTCACTATTGTTTATAACTTTGCTGCACTTTACCTGGCACAGCCTTAACTTTCACAAGGGCTGTCTGCATGCAGATTTGGCTTTTATTTCTAATTGTATTTATTTTGTAACTTGCAGAGCTCAGGACAAAGTTTGGGTTATTTATTCACACTGGAAAAAGTCTCCCACCCCTACGCTGTGGGTTGTATATTTAGCACTGACAGAGAGAGGTCTCTATCCCAGGATAACTTCCCAAATTTGGCAAAGTGATGAGACCTTGGGAAATGTGCCATTGTGTTTACCCAAGGACTGCTGGCAGCTGCTCCAGACCCTGCCCTGCCCAGGTCCTGCCCCTGGCACTGGGAAGTCTCTCTGTCTCCTGGGCATCTGCAGGAACAGACGGGAGCTGGCTGGGTGTGAGGAGCCTGAGCAGAGAGCTGAGGGACTGGAGAGGAGCTCGAGTGTGAGTCTGTGGGAGGTGTAAAGGAAGTTATTTCCCAGCACTGCTCCCTCTTCCTATGGCATGGGGCAACTGTGCCAGGATGAGACACGACAATTCTCTTTTACTCTTTTATAAACCCAGAAAATACCACACACACACATCCACACACACATGCAAACTCCATTAAAGAAAACATATTAAGGCTGCAAAGTCAAGAGCTTAGAATCTAGAAGTGAAGCATTAATTTGCCCTCTTGTATATTCAGAGTGATGCAGCCTTTAATTAGAGCCACGTGGCAGCTCTTCCCCAGCATCTGCCGTTCCCTGGGCAGGATGTTTGCTTAATTAGCAGCTCTATGGTATTTTGTTTGGGTTTTGTTCCACATGTGATGCTGCTTGTAAACACTGTGTGCTATCACAGCTCCACAGGCAACACAATCCCTGTGCTCCCAGGCTCTTCCCCTTCATGGGACACTGGATCCTTGACAAAAAAAAGGAAGTTCACTCCTCATTCCAGGCCGTCAGCTGGAGGACACTGTCCTCCCTTCACGGACTCTGATGTCCTGAGATACACAAAGCTGTTTTTTCTCCAAAATACCAGATCTTAGCAAGCACCAAAGAAGTTTAGAACAGTCTGCAGTGCTCTGACTCACTGCTTTGTATTCTGACCCAAATTTCCAAGGCTCCTGGAAGAAATGAGGAAGAGCAGACAGATCCAGTGTCCACCTCTGAGAGGTTTGATTCAAGTGGTTTAACAGCATCCACATAAAAAGTGGGTGTAGGGACTGAGCCAAAGCCATTTTCCCTGGCACATTTAACAACCTTGTAGTAAAACTTTATCCCAGTCTTGGTCACCCCATGACCTTGACAAATGGGACAGGAATTTATTTAAGTCTTGTTCATGAGGACCTTGACTGACCCCATGATCTGTCCTTACTGGTCACTGAAAGAAGATGGGGTCCTGTTGGTGGAAAAAACCCTAATTTGTGCTTAGAGAATGTGAAAATTATTTTGCTTCCTGCCTTGCTAATGTAGCTTTAGGATGGGTTTTGACCTCTAGTCAGAAAAATCTAGAAATTCAGCAAAAAGTCCTGCAGGATATGCGAGTGGAATGACTTGCAGATTGAGGAAGTGTTGACTTAAGCAGTGCTTAACCGTGAGGCTTGAGGACTGACACTTTGGCACTCAAGAAAAAGAGTCAGAAAAAGGCTGTCAGAAAGACATTACTGCGTTTTCAGCACACATCATCTGACACTTACCTGTAGTTGAAGGAACTGGTACCGTGGGAGTCAGGCCAGAATCACTGAAAAGAAAGGAAATTTTCAAATTGCCTTCATCTTTTTTAAGAATAACTGCATGTGTTGGCCCTGAAAGTGCTTCTTCCACAACTTGTAATAATTATACAATTCAACTTGCATAACCCAAGCCCTGACTAGGAGTCAACAGGATTTATAAATATTTAGTGTTCCCACATTGAAGAATATGTCTGAAACCTGTTAAAAAACCCAACAAAGAAATGTGGAGGGGAACACAATTAAAAACACAGTGGAGACTGAGTGGGGAAATTCCAAGCCACGTCCTGCACACAGGGTGCACTTCCTTTACGTTGCTCCTTAAATCCAAGAGCTCATGCAGGGTGATGACACATTAATAATGCTGCTACATCTAAAATCATCTGAAATATTTCAGGTGTCAGCTGTGCCCTCATTAATATCCATAAAGAGCTCATTTCCCTCCGTGACTTTATGAACAGCAGTTCAGTTCCTGAGAGATAAAACTGAGGGGTTGGAGTCCCTTCCTTTGCCTGCACTCAATTTTTCTGCCCTTCTGAATTTTGCAGGCTGTGCCTACTTTAATAAATTGGGAATGAATTTGTTACCATCAGGCAGGAAAAATGTGTTTGATGCAAACCAAACCACGGAATACCAGGAAGGTTTGGGTTGGAAAGGACCTTAAAGCTCATGGTGTCCCGTGGGCAGGGACACCTTCCACTGGAGCAGGTTGCTCCAAACTCCATCCGAGCTGTCCGTGGATGCTCCCAGGGATGGGGCAGGTTCCCTGGGCACCCTGTGGCAGTGCTTACATGTCTGCCTGGCGGCTGAGCCACTGCTGGCAGGCACTGCTGTCCTGGATGTACTGCAGCACCTCCGAGAGCATCGTGCGCTTCAGCCGCTCCTCGTCCCGGCTCTTCTTCAGGTGGTCATAGGTCCGGGCACCTGTGGCACACACACACACACAAATCCTGCCCTCAGCACCTGTGGCACACACACACCCTGCCCTCACCATCTGTGGCACACACAAAGTCCAGACTGGCTCTTCTCCACTTCAGGAAATATTGGGAAGTTCTCTGTCTCTGGCCCAACCTCTGCTGTTCTCCCTTGTGATGACTGCTTGGCACCAGAAGGGATTAGATTCCACCCTGCACCCTTCCCCCTGTTAATTTTAGGCCAGAAATGAACAAAAAAAGGCTAATTCCAGGATAAACCAGGCCATTTCATTGATGTGGAGGTCTTAGGCCTCTCTCCAGGTATCACAAGTTTTGACAGCCAGAGAAAGTGTCCCGAGATGAAGCCCTGAGACCACCATGCCCTGACATAAATATTTTTTTAATGAAGCTTTTGCAGAGTGGTGCCCAGAGCAGAGTTGTGTTGGACACAGTGATCTCCAAGCTGATGGCTTGAATCAGCTCTAAACCAGCCCAGCTGGACTGTGCATCATTGTTGAAGCCTTGCTCAGTTCCAGAGCCAGGCAAATGCCTCTCAGAACTAAGTGTCTTTTTATTCAACAAATCCTGAATGTTGTAAAATCATCCTTCCCTTCCTTGATGGATGGGAATGGGCTGAATAATGCATCAGGTACTTACTGCAGAAATTGGTGATTCCTGCTGCTCTGTATTCCTGGAGTCTCTTTATTTCCCTGCGCAGCTCAAATTCCACTGTTGGACCCCATCAGTTGGCAGGAGGGAAAACCAGAAAGGAAAAGTGGCTCAGTGGGGTGGACTGGGAATGTGGCTCTTTGTTATCTGCCTGCACAGGTCAGCTCTGAACACACAAACCACAGCCAGGGTTAACCTCCCTCCACAAGATCCCAAACTCTCTGTGTCTCAATGCTCCTTGGTCACAGATTTCAGTTGGTTTCCAGCATTTGTGTGCTCAGAAAAGGCATTTTCTCTTTATGCTTTGCCAGTCCCTTTGCCATACCCTGGACAAGGCAAGTAACAATAATGTGGGATTTCTGGAAGGCATTTCAATAGGTTTGATGAACTACTCCAGCCTGGCTCCTTAGACATCCAATATTCTCTTGGAACTATGATTTTCCTAACTGGACCTTCCAAAATTTTTCCTTGCAGACAATTCTTTTCCTGCAGTCAGTAAGATGAAATTATTAAATGTTTCTTTTGCTCAGAGATATTTCCTGTCTGCTGCTTTCATCAACTGCCTTCCAGCACTGCTCGGTTTTACAGAGAGTAAGTTTCCTTGGGAATTTATTTCCTGCTGTTGCTCAGGAGATCTGTGGAGTGCCTTGTACCTGACTGTCAGGTTCACCTGAGGATCTGCTGCCACTACAACAACAAAACCAGGTCCCATGTAGGACTCATGCTTTTGCAGGATCATGCTTTTGGTATTTCACACAGGGTGTCTTGAAAACACAAGCACAACTGTGTCAATGCTTTGTTCTTTCTAATGAGCAGCAGTTCTCCCAGTTTAAGTCACAGAACGAAGCAGGATGTGGTGACTCGGACTGGAATCTGCCTAAATGCAGGTTATGGGATGATTCAGGGATGGAACAATGCCTCTCCCCTAAGGTTAGGACATAATGACCACTGCACTATATATAATTACGTGACATATAATAGTTTAACGTGTGTCTTTCAAAGAATTCAGTTTGCTGCCAGCTCCCAATCTCTCCACACAGACATAATAGAGGGATTTTATTCTTCCCCTGATACAGAGTCCCAGTAAATAAACAGTGGTCTTTAGATAAAAAAATATTACCTCCAACACGTGACCAGCATGCTCAGCCAACTGCGAACTCAAACAAAGAGCTCGGACACAGCTTAGTGGAAAAAACCCACTCGCTGCTCATTCAGTGTATCAAACCACAAATGTATTTGTTTTCCTGAGGTAGGTAGATGGGCGAGGAGGAGAAAAACCACCTCCTGCCCTCCAGGAGAGGGATATATTTAGGGAACAGATGATGCAACCCCATCCCCGTGGGCCAGACTCACGCGCGTGGCTCTCGATGAACTTGTCGTGCTCCACAGGCCCCAGGATCCGAGCAAACCTCCTCATGGTCTCGTACAGGTCCTGCACCTCCTTGGGGTAGCGCCTTTCCAGAACTACAGGGGGGAAAAGAGCCACAGGTTACCCCTCCTGCAGCCAGGGGAAAACGCCTCAGCGGGGGCTGATGTGAGCGCCAGCCTTGGGACTGCCTAAAAATCCACATTTGGGCATTCTCGGCCCTTTGGGTGCCACAGCCACACTTTGCTGAGTAAAAAGCAACCAAAGTTACAGCCCTTTGAGTCCTTAAAGCACCAAGGGTGACATTTAAGTGTTGTTTGGTCATTTCTCACAAGAGTGAGGTGCACTTAAAAGGCCTGGATTTCACCTTCCCCCTTTTTCCCCACTCAGCAGAGCCCAAAATGCTTCTGAAAGGCAATTTTGAGGCAACAACTCAAACACTGAGCTGGGAGTAGTTAGAACCAGATGGTTGGAAAGAGTTGGGGCAGGAAATCTGCTGGAATTTAGAACATCTGAATGTGTTCCAGTATGAACAAACCACACTGGTGACCTGGAAATGGTGAATGTGTGAAGTTTTGCCACTTTGAAGTGAAGCAGTTACACCTGATACTCACTCTGAAATTTTCTGAGGTTGATCAGGCCATGATCCCTTATAATTCTGGAAATGAAAGAAAATGATATTAATAAAGGCCATTACTCCTCCATCGCCTCACAAACACAAAGGCCTCAGAAGAAGCTTTGATTTAGACCATCAGAGGGGTCTAAAACTAAACATGAATGAAATTTCCATAAGCCCTGGGCTGGCTGGAATGGAAACATGATGGAGTGTGTCTTTAATCAGGGTACATTTTGGACAGGGCTGTGGATCAGCCCTGAGCACAAAGGGAGCTGCAATCACTTTAAAGGTTGGAAATTGCTTCTTTAGGCACAGTTTTCACATCTACAGCATCTTATATAACTTGTCCTTCCAAAATCAGAGGTAATGAATGTCTCATGAACATGATTTCCAGCTTCAGACAGACAAACAACCCTCTGCAAAAGCACAGGGAAGGGCTGGGCTGGAAATGCCACCGCTGGGAACAGGAGAAAGGCATTTTTCCATGGCAGCTTGGATTTTAAAGAGATGATGGAGGTAACTCTGGGTTTGAACTACTCCTGACGGGAGCAGGGGAAGGAGCAGAGGGAAAAGCAGGTGCCTGATAAACACCTCTGCCACCAGCTCGGGCAGTGCCACGTGCTCACTGCTCTGTGGTGACTCCACTCTGCCAAATAAGAGATACCACAGAGCTGGGCTGGCAAGGTCAGCTCAGAACTTGCTCTATAAAATCCATTTCATTTCCTCTGCTGTGTACAAAACCTTCCTGTCCCGTGCAGAGTCATCTTTCTGAGAGTGACATCAGCACTTTTGTGTTGTTTTCCAGACTTCTGTCCCATCCTGCTGTAGAAAAACCTGACACTGATGTAACCACAAGAGTTATGAAGAGCCCTGTGGCACTTTTCCTTCAGGATGACAAGATTGATCACCATGGCAATTACACCACATAAACGCTTTTTATTGATGAATTATAAAGAACCAGGTCAATCTTCCTGCCATTCAGCAGAGCTGTGGAGTTTTATGAGAAGGACTGGAGTGGCCTCACTTCAAATCACTAATTCTTCTAGCAGGGAGTAATCCAGCAAGACATAATTTTAAATATTGAACAAAGTATTTCAAAGTTATAATAAAAAACTTAATTTAATTAATAGATTGAGTCATTCCAGAACACTGTCAAATGAGCTGAATAAATTATTCAACTCCACGTCAGCAACAGAATTATCCTCAGTGTGGAAAACTAACTTAGGGATCACTAGGAATTAAAAATAATGATGCAAATATTTCTGGGGAAAAACTGGGGGTCCAGCAATCAGTCACAGTCTGGCAGGATTTTTTTTTCCCTGAAGGAGGAAATTAATGATGTGTAATCCACCTGCATTGCACAGGGAAGGAAAGAACACAGTTACTGCTTCAAAACTCACTTTTTCCATCTCTGTCTTTCCTTTAAGCGGGAATGGTAGATATCTACAACTGCAATCTTCAGGGCTGCAAAACAAAAAGATTAAAGAATTCATAAGCAATCCCTGCAGGAGGCTGAACTTTAGGCTTTTATGTTTACGTTGGGCTGAAATGGTCACTGCTTTGCTGGTTTAAAAATCCTGAGGCAAATTTACAAGGGGCATCAACTCACTAGGGCAAAGCTGCAGTATTTGCTACCTGGGGAAAGTTTCTTTTGCTTACTCCTGCCAGAATTCATCACTGCAAACACACTCTTGTAAATATGAACCCAGGCAGATCCTGAGAACTCTTTTTCCTCTTCCTTCTTGGACTGTTTTGCTATCAGCACTTATTCATCCCTTCATACATGCAATTACCAAGCATTCCTTCTCCTGAGAAAGGATTTAAGGAGCTGAGGTATCATCTTTGGGCAAAGGCTGCTTTGCACAGAACAAGGAACTCCAAAAACCAGAGACAGTTCTGAACTGTGAGGATTCAAAGTAGCCTTTGCTACAGTTCTTAAAAACATCTGGAAGATTCCAGCTTGTTAACTTCCAAACTTATCTGTCTGCCAGGAGAACAAAGAATAGTTCAGGACAGTGTGAAGAAGCCCAGGAAAAAGCCACGCTCATTAGAAATCACATCCTTCCCAAAATCAAACCTCTCGCAGAGCCTGCAGCTCCCTTCTCCTGCAGCCATTAGCTTAATGAACTTTTTTCGGGGTAAATTCTTGAGAGACAAGATAAAAAGACACCTCTCACCTTGCCTTCCCTCGCTCTGTTAGGTAACACACAAATTCTAGGTCATTAATGAGTGTAGAGGTGGCAAATTTAGTTTTTTTAACTTTCCGTTAATCATTCCCAAGTGCTCTCGGAAGGAAAAGGCTCAAGGCTTGGCAGTGGTTTAGAGGCTGGGACACAACAACCAGCTCTTGGAAAAAGAGGAACTGGGGTGGCCCAAGGGGGACAGAAGCCAGGATCCATTTCTTTCTGTAGTTACACAAAAAGAGCAAAACCGATAGTGGCAGTTTATTGATTGCGCTCTCGGATTAATAATTAATAATGCAATTAAGAAGTGTGGTTATGTGTCTCTTTTAAATATGCATGTAGGTGTAAACACCAGGAAGCCCCCAGCCTCTGGGAAATTCATCCCTGCCTCCCCCTGGGTAATCAAATTTCATACAAACAAGGACAGCTGAACCCAAAGGCTGTGGGGATTCACTCAGGAGCTTCATCCCAGGCAAAAAACCCTTCAGTTCTCCCAAACTGATGTGATGTTAATGTAAGAGTAAAGGATTCTGTATGAGATAGGAGGGGTGCTGCAATATTCCTACTTATTTTTCCAAATTTCTTGCGTTTTCCAGCATCATCGGATATTTTCATAAAGATATTTGAGTTTCCTAATTTAAGAACAAGCAGAGATAGCAAATTCTCCTTTGTGCTAAAATGTGGGGATGAGAAATCAGGAATGTAGCAAGCTAAACATGAATGAAATCCATTAGGAAGGGTTGGAATTGGTGCCAATTTATGGAAAATATTTTTGTAGTTTTGAAACCCTCTGCAAGCTCAGCCAACTTGTTATTTTCTGGGGTTTGTGTGGGCAGAACTTAATAAGTACATGCAGAAACTGCACTGGAGAACCTCTATAAATATCACAAGTAATTATGCACCTCTAACCATGGAGTTTTGATGCTTTCACCTGAGTGCACAATATTCTAAAGAAATGATGATCAGCTGGGGAGAGGAAGGAACAAATGAAGGGAAAAAATGGAGCTTCTGCTTCCAGTGGAATTAGCATTTGCTGCCACATGCCCTTTTGGAGGGGCTTTTGTTTTTAATAGACATATTCACACAGGACCAGGCGATTACCAAATCTGGAATGCATGAATAACTCTGACTACTACACTGTTACACACTGCATGGAAATGAGAGAGGAGATGCTGGGGGAATGAGAATGATCTGCTGGGCTTCTCCCCGTGGGCTCCAGCAGGCAGGCAGCTGTTTGTCCTGGGAGTGTGAGACAATCCCAGCTGACCCCGTGCTCAGGGTGCCCACTCTGGGCACTGACAGGGATGCCTTAGGTTTGAACTTTTATATTTTTCCAATCCTGTACTGTTAGTGTAACTCTGAAGTTCCCTGTAGCTCGTTCAGTGCTGTTCTCTCATGCTCACACTGACATAACAAAATCTAGTTTGCTTTCCAAGGACACCCAGACCAAGAACTGCAAACCTTCATCTTGGGGAGAGGGGGGCAAGCTTGGGCAAATTCCATCCTTGCCTGGCTTCTGCTTGGGGAATTGATGCTGATATCAAAGTGGGAAGAACTCAGGAGCTGTCATTGTCCATTTTGGGATGCACTGAGGCAGGAGCCTCTGGAGCCCAGAGTGTGACCTCTGAAGGCCTTTCCAATCAATCCCTCCTTTATTCCTTTATTCCTGCCTGTTCTCTGTTTCTAGGGAGCCATTTAAGGCATCAATAAGGCTCCTTGCCATGCTCAGTGCAGCTCTGAAGGACCACTGATAGGCAGCAATTCAAGGCTCCTTCCTCCACCCCCCCAAAAAAAACCCCTCAAATATTTTAGTTTCTCCAGAGTGCATCCAAAAACAGTTTCTTTGCTTTTCATTCCTCTTCAGCCTCATTTGGCCTGCAGAAAACTTTGCTGAACGCTGATGAGTGAGAGCTTTGTCTCATGGCAGCGAACCTGCCTTGGCGGGCGAGGCCCAGATAATGGGAAGAATGCAAACTAATCCCAGTAAACAGCCTGTGTGACCAGTGTGTGCTGGGCTGGGACAAACTGGAGGGCTGCAGTCCAAATCCAAGAGCCCTGGAGGACAGCAGGACCCATGGCAAACAGTTATGTGCCTTTGGAGCATGGCAGGAACTTCCACAGGAGAATAAACACCACGTTCTGTCGAGAAGGACACTGCCTCGCAGCTTAAAATCAAATTTCCCTGCCAGTTGCAGCCTATTTCCACTCAGTTATAAACCTGTGGTTTCAGCAATTACTTTGCAGTGTTAGAAGTGAAAATCATTTACATGAGAAGGGGGGGGAAAAAAGCTGGGAAAAAGATAAATTGCCAACGTTCTAATTCAGCCTGATGAAAACTTGTAGTTCATGAAATATTCAAGCACTGTGGGCTGAATTAGGGTTGTAACTGCTTGGTGCTTTTGATCTGTCCATTATGTTTTTGTGTAACTGCAATATATATTTGCATGCCCTTACTGTACTGCCAGCACTGAACAAAAGGGAACAATTCCAGAATTTAATTGAAACATGAGAAATTTCAGACAATTTTTTGCCATCTCACTAATACCAATTTTTTGCCATCTCACTAAGAAGTGACTGAGTGATGTCTGTGACCTCCTGTGGGGTGGGAAGAGCAGGTGAGGCAGCAGGTACAGGTTCTGTACTCCTCATAAAAGCTGCCTGGGAGCCTTTCCACCTTGTATTAAATAGAATTTTCTTATGGGAATACCAATAACTTGTTTAGAGTGACACCGGGAAATCTAACAGGGAAAATATATGAGATAAATCTATAAATATATATGTCCTATAAAAGATAGAATAAATCAGAAAACAGAGGTCAAGCAGCTCAGATCTAGAACTTCTTAAAAGATAATTTTTACAAAATATTACGGAAAGCAATGTGGGAGAAAGGGAAAGAGGGGGAATTCCACTCCAATGGAAGCACAAATATTCCCATGGGAAGTGGAGCCTTGACGCTGCAGCACTGATCTGTGACTGGTGCACCAAGAGAAAGAAAGAGAGCCCACAGAAATTCTACTGGCTGGGCTGTTCCCCAGGCCCAGCCTGAGTGACTTGCAGAAAATGCAATATCAAAGCAGTTTTCAAAAATTAATCTTGAACCCAGTGAGGTCTAATGTGTGGCAGGAAAACAAACGGAGGTTTTTTGGTGTTTTTTTTCCCAACCTGAGCCTCAATCCCTGCTGTGAGGCCCCGTTTGGGTTTCTGTGGGCTATAAAATGTGTTAAAACCCCTGGGTTACATCTTCACCTTTACACCCAGGTTGCCTCACAACCTCTCTGCCCCTCAGCTACAAAGTACAAAGGCTCCCTGAGCCAGCCCTGCTCTCAGAGCCACGTGTTGAGCCATTTTCTGCACCGTGCTTGCAAAATTCTCCAGAGCAAAGCTGAGCCCTCTAAAACTGCAGGACAGGGAGGATGTGGCTCCTTCCATGTTTTAATAAAATCACAGAAGGGAAAGATCTCATTCCAGATTTCCTAGCAATGAATTCTCCCTCTCCCCAAGATGCCTCTTGCAAAAGGGACACAGCTGGCTGGACCCTGGGACTTCATTTTGGTGAGGCTTTCTCTCTCACGTGGGCAGATCTGGGACAGCTGGGGGAAGGCAGATGCCAGAGCTGCTGGGCTAAGAGATCCAAAATGCAGCTGGTCACACTCCAAAACCTCTGCCAAAGAGTTTGCACAGAGCAAACATCCCTTCCCAAACGCTGAAGACAACTGAAGGATGGACTAAGGAACAGCCAATGAAATTATCAGGCAAAAGATTGGACAGACGGGGGGGAAGTATTTTTTCACACAACACATAATTAAATTGTGAACTCCTAATTCGATTGTGGAAGTCCCTGTTGCAGGATGTGCAGGAGTACAAGCAGATCCAGCTCCAGCAGGAGTTAGCAGAGCTCCTGGAGGATGAGCCCCTGGCAGGAGAGACCTCACATGGCCGAGCTGAGCCTGGGAGGAAGGCAGGTGTGAGGGGAGAGCTGCCAAACCTGATGGATCCAACGTGAATCTATCAATTAATGTGCACAAATAGGAAATTATTTTGCTTTTTCAGTTCACCAGGACCCAGAATAGGAAGAAACAGCAGAGAGCTGGCACGAGGAATCCCTGCCATGGCCTCAGGCCAGACCCCCTCTCAATAACTGCTGAGAGGGGAGAGACTGACATACGACTCTCATAACCTTCCTGAGCCAGGGGAGTTTGCATTCCTAAAGCTCCTGCGTACACTGCTCAACTTCAAACTGGTTTTTTTAACTCTGCCAAGACTGTCTGTACGTAACAGGATTTGTCTGTCTCCAAGGGATGCAAAGGCTTTAGCTCAGAACTGCCTGACACAGATGGCAGAATTCTGAGGCATAAACACAGGACTTTTAAACCCTGTGTGTACTTACAAACGGAGGGAAAAGCAGGATCTTTTTCCCTCTAGGGATTAAAATGTCACTTTAGTAATTCCTGTTATTTCATATTATTAAGGCAGCCACGTTCACAGAAACTCAGAGCAAGAACTGGGCTCACACAATCATCTTCTTCACATTAAAAAGGAAGTTGTCACACACAGCTGATGTTACTCTCATTCAGGGCATGTTGAACACATGAAAAATCACAGAGCTTCAAGAGTCCAACACTTAATGTGTTTCACACAGTCTTAAACTACACACCTCCTTGCTACCTGCATTAGTACCGACCCTGATACATTTAATACATTAAAGTCCCAAACTATAAACCCCATACATTAAAAGTGTATGTTCACTGTTGAAGTGTGTGGAAAAAGAGATCCAATGAAAAGCTGCACAGGCATGTGAAACAGTTTTCAGACTGGGTACAAAAATATGGCACTTACCATGCAAAATGTCTGAATCATCTTCTACAAAATCAATATCTCTCAAATCCCACTCAGCATAGTTGTCAAACTCCTGTTCAGAGGTGATTAATACATTGTCACCAATGAGCACTAAAATATTGGCCTCAGGTTTCAGAACATGCAGAAGGGCTGGGAGGAGAGATATTTATTTATGCACAGGGTGCAGGGTTCTGTCCTTGAGCAAGAAACCCCACAGGGGAGCTCCACCTGGGCAGTGTGTCAGAGCACCCCCACGGCTGCAACTGCAGCAGGATGTTGAGACAGGACAGTGGGAATTAATCAGGTAATGACTCCCTGACTCTGATGGAAATTAAGAGTCACAGAACGTCCTGAGTTGGAAGGGACCCACATGGATCACCAAGTCCAACCCCTGGCCTGGCTCAGGACACCCCCAGGAGTGGGTGAGAGCCTTGTCCAGGCACAGAGTGTGATTCAGGGGGTGTCCCCTGTGCTGATTCTGCTCAGAGGTGCCAACACAAACCCCTGCACGGCTGAACTCATTCCTCCATGCACAGGGCAGGAACTGGAGCCTTGTGCCCCCAGCCAAAAGCCATGCAGGTCTTCCAAGAGATGTCTGGAGCAGAGCTGTGTGTGCTTCCCTCGGGCAGGTGATGGGGCTGGAGCTGATCCTTGGGCAGAGCATCCAATGCCCAGCACCCAGCCTGCTCTGCAGGGCCACCCCTGGCTGGACATCTGGTGGCAGCAGCACGTCCTGCAGCCTCTCTGCAGCCTCTCTGCTGCCTCTCCCGGCTCTGCAGGCCACCAGCGCCACCTCTGTCATCGAAACCTTAATTAATCCGGAGGTTTAATCACGGAATATCTCAACTTCCATTTAAGGATCAGAGTCCAACTCCCTGCTCCTCGCAGGATAACCTTAAATTAAACCACGGAACTAAGAGCATCCCTCAGTCCTGTGCCCTCCTTTAAATGAAGAGTGAAAACAGGCAGAGGCAAATGGGGTCTGTGTGCTGAGCTTGCACCCAGCAGCAAATTTAAAATAAGGGGAGGAGAGTTGTTCTTACCTCAACAAAGTCAGCTCTGGCTGGCATGTACCCAGCCATGTCCCTGGAGAGCAAGGAATCAAAGGTGGGCCGTGGGGGATCGTCAGCAGCTGAAAAAAACCAAAGGTTTTCAGTTGTTGAGTAGGGCTTGGGATCTTTCTTTAAGGATCTGTAAGTAAGTGTTTATTTTTCAGGAAAAGTGGGAATAATTAGGTGAAGAAAAATACCCTGATTGGGCTTTTATGCAGTGTTATAGGCAGAAAAGACAGAGTTCATCCAGAGAAAAATGCAGCAATCTGAGATCTTTGTCGTATTCTCAAGAGTCAAACACAAATTCAAGGTAATAAACAGGTAATAAAATGTAAACTTTACATTTTGGAGCTCAGCATCCACCTCTAAACCTCTGCAGCTCCCTGGGGCTCAGCATGCAGGTTCTTTTAGTTAATAGCAACAGGAGTGTTAAATCTGCCTTCTTCTGGGGGCCATTGACAGAGCTGCAATTAAAGCCAGAGAACTCCCCATTTTTACAGCACTTCCCAGCTGAGGAGCTCAGTGTTTTACAGACAATAAAAGGCTCACAATGCACTTGTGCTGTGTGTCCCACAGCACAGATAAAGCAGGCTGAGGCACAGAGAGTTTGTCTTGGCCCAGGGCACATAAAAAAATCAGTAACAGCCAGGGACAGAACCAAAATTGCCCAGTTCCTGCTGTTTAGCTCCAACCACTTTACTGGGAAATGTAAAGCTCCAGACATCCAGCAACAGCCTCACCCAGAGAGGCTGGGGAGCTCTGGAATGAACAGCTGCCAGACTGGGGGAATGCTAAAGATGTGAAATGCAAGGAAAACTGAGAATTTGTTAACTTGCTGCAGTTTAGCTCAGACTTTAACAGGCAGTTTTTGAGAGAGGTGTGAAATCGGCATAGTTGAAAGGAGTGATTTTATGACAAATTAAACCAGCAGTTAGGCCTGGGACAGAGTGTGTACATAGTAATGTGCACATGATCAGGGGAAATGTTTAAAGGCAGAAATCCCTTCTCAGCTCCCTTTACTGTGCAGGGGCTGGGCAGGGTGAGAACCACACTGGTTCTACCCTGAGGGACACACATGAAGGAGCTTTGGGGTGGATTGTAATCAAATGGGTACAAACATCCAGGCTCCTGCTGGGGTGATTTCTGTGTCCTCTGGCTGTGCAGGAACTTCTGCTTTTGAGAGCCTGATGTTTGTGTCAGACCACACTGCTCCCTGTCTTTTTCCATGGAACTGGCAGCCTTGCCTATGTGATACACCCAAGAATTAATCCAGTGTGAAGAGAAGCTTGCTCCTGACATCCTCCAAGCCAGTTATCAGAACAGGTTATCCCTTTGGGAATGAAAGCAGACAGCATCCGTGGTGTCTGTCCTTCCCAGAGCTGCTGATTCCAGCCTTGGCAGAGCAGGGATACTCACAGTGGAAGGGAATGGCAGTCTCGTTGTGCTGAGCCTCCTCTGCCTGCTTCAGGTTCAGCAGGGTGGATGCAAACAAGGGGTTGTTGATGAAGTGCTTCATGTAGTGCTTCTCACACTCCTCCTTGGATTTGGTGCACATCTGGTTGGCCACGTCCTGCCTGGAGCGGGGAGAGGGGGAGGCTTTGTGTGAACAACACAGAAATGTTGGGGCTTTTTTAATTTCTCCAGTGGGAAAAGGTAATTTTGGACAGGAGATTGGTTGTGTTGTGTGCAGAGAACTGGCCTGTGATGGTGCCTGAACTCACACTCTCAGCACCAACACTCACACGTTTATACAGTGCCAGGGAGCTCTTTTTGAGTGCCCATGAACTGGGCCACTTTCTTGTGGGAAACCCTCTGGCTGATGCAATGTACCACATCTTTAACAGGCTTGAAATTTACTGTTGTTATTTGAGAGTTTTTTACACATTTCACCGACTCCAGGTAAACTCTGTAACCAGTTTTCAGTCTTCTGACAGCAATGTGCACCTAAGAACTCTCAGTTCTGCTTCTGTGAATTCTGGGGCCCTGTACTCTTAACACAACTGTTTTTAATAAAGGAGGAGACAGATAACTCATGAACACAGGATCTGATACTCCAGCTTTCTACTTCAGCTGCTAAATTAGTGTCTCACCCACAATCAGTCACTGAACAATGTGCACTGATGAATTCAACAGTGAAATCCAGGGAAAAAAGAGGAAAAACTGCCCATCATCGACTGGAATTGGCTGAAGCACTGAATCCTCACCAGTTCCCAAATCCACAGTCCATCACAGCTTCCAGGAGAGACATTTCCTCCTGAGCTGTCCAGTTGGGATCCAGGACAGGGAAGTCGGATGTCTGGAGAAGAAAAAAGCAGAACAAACTGTGATCCTCTGTTCCAACCCACCTCAGGAAGAGCAAAGAAATTCTGAAGCACAGAAGATAATTCTGGTACTTTTTAAGTTTGACAAAACCTGATTGAATAATTATTGGATTCCTTAGGGCATTGGACCACATCATCCACAGCAAATACTGGTACATGCTGTGTCTCTCAGCTGTAATTCCACAATGTTATACTATGAAACACAGTAAAAATTACTGGAGACTTTAAGAATTATTAATTTTGAGGAAGAAAAAAACAAGCCTAGAGAAAGACAAGTTGATTTACATGGTTAAAGGACTGCAGGTCTAGTGAGGTGCATTGTGCTATCCAGGCACAGTAAAAAGATGCAGCTTTAAATGATTCCACTGCTCCATTCTGTTCCAGGTGGATATTTTTCTCTTTTTAAAGTAGTTTTAAACCTCTGAATCAAAGAATTGCATCACTTAACCTTTCAGTGTAATATGAGTAAGCAAGGGTCTCACTCCTGGGAAGCTGAGAGAGCCCAGAACTGAGTAGGTGTTATCCAAAAGGAATATTTACCATTATCTCATAAGTGTGATCACTTTGATGTTTCTTGTATTCAAATCCTCGGGTGAAACACTGCAGAACAAAAGATCAGAGTTGTGTTACTTCTGCCCTGGAAAGATTTTCACTGGTCCCTTTTTAAACTTTTATTCTCTGACCATGGGGTATCCAAAACTGACCACCTGATATATTCCATTTTTCTGATTTAATCTGAGCAAACACATAAAACTATGTTAAATCCTTGTATCTGGTCTGTCTTTTGCTCCAAGACACAACTCCTGGGAATCCAAAAATTTTTTGTTAAGTACTAAGCTGAAAAAAAGTTGGGTGTTATGGTTAAAGTTGATCCTTTCCAGAAGAGAACATTTAACAAGTATTGGATAATATTGGATACAAAGTTTCCTTTTAATCTTGGTTCTCTTATTAAAAGCACCAGGTTTGCAGCTGTTTTCAACAGTTAAATTTCTGACTTTTAAAATACACCCAATATGCAAAATAGGGGTTTGTGTATTTCGTACATAGCTGAGCACAAGGCTCAGCTCTTTTTTCACTTTTAGAGGTTACTGCCGATTTTTAATCATAATAACACAAACGTCTTCATTTAATAATCACACCAGCCACACTTTCTGTGGGTACCAGCTCACATACATAATTTTTAAAGAACTGCATCTGGTCACAATTATTGCCAATATTGCAGATTTTCCTTTCCTATTGGGGAAGGGAAATAAATGCGTGGGGCTGTTTCTGGATGGGATTTTCCTTCCTATGCCACAAAGGATGACAGAAATGATGCTTCCCCCAGACATGCAGCAGCAGGTTGGGTCACCCCAGGCTGAGTGAGGTGAGTGAGGTGTTCTGGCTGCTGCACAAAGACCTCCTACCCCTGCCCATGCCTCAATCCTCCACCCCTCCAAACCCCCTTTGTCACCTCAGAGCAAACAGCAGTGTTGGGGAGAGCTGTTGTTAATGTGCACCAGGCAGGCTCTGGGTGGCTCTCAGAGCAAGGAAAGGCTGTGCCCTGCTGCTGGCACTCACCTGCAGGCACAGCAGGAAGGGAGGGGGCCCACACTCAGCACACTTCACGTAGGGCTCCGTCAGGTACGAGGAGCAGCCTCGGCACGGGGGCTTGTCAAAGGGGTCACCTGGGAAAAGAGAAGGAAATGTCCTGTGACACGAGCACAGCACTGTTTGGGCAGCCCCTAAATTCACCTGTGCCCAGCCCCAGTGCTTGTGGGTCCAGCTCAGGATGTTCTATGATTCTATGGATTGGCAGTGAACTTAATGGTGCAACAAAATAGACTCTCAGGTTATAACAGCTCCAAAGTCAAAGAAAGCAGGGTTAGATTGGATATTTGGAAGGAATCCTTGTCTGTGAGGGTGGGCAGGCCCTGGCACAGGGTGCCCAGAGAAGCTGTGGCTGCCCCTGGATCCCTGGCAGTGCCCAAGGCCAGGCTGGATGGGGCTTGGAGCAGCCTGGGATGTTGGAAGGTGTCCCTGCCATGGCAGGCAGTGTAATTGGATGGGCTTTAAGGTTCCTTCCAACCCAAACCAGTCTGGGATTCCATGATTCTGATTTTTTCCAAGAAAATTGATCTGAACCAGCTCAATTATAAGCAGAGAGAAATAACACAAAACTCCCACTGAATCTTTTGTGTCCCTGTGCACTTAAGAATTTGTACAAAGAAGTGATTCTGTGCGCCAAATCCTTCTGGCTTTCCGTCTCCCTCTCCCATGGCTGCTGATGGCTTTAAACAATGGCAAACCCTTCCCAAATGTCATGGAATCACAGAAGTGATCGGGTTGGAAAAGCCCTCTAAGACCACTGAGCCCAGCCATCCAGGTGTTTCATGGCCAGATGAGGGAGCTGAATTGTTGGATAGCACTTACTGCTGAAGGAGGCCAGGCGCTCCATCCCTCCCCCTGGTGCTGGTCTTGCTCCTTGGAGTAAAACTCGTCTGGCCTGAGCACTCGGCACGCGAGCCTTGTCCCAGGCAGTGCATCCAAAACGGAATTCTCTCCCTGCAGCTGCCTCTTCCACAGGTGTGATCTTCCCAGGACGTCCTGAGCAGGAAGCAAAGGGGCTGTCAGCAGCCTTCGGACCCCATCCCACACGGGTCAGAGTCTGTTCTCGGGGTATGGGAAGAAATCAAACACGGAGCTGTGGAGTGACAGGAACGCGATCCCAAAGTGAGGGTTTCGGTGGGAATGGGTGCACTGAGCGGAGAGGTATGAGCAGCTGCTCTGCACCTCCCATTCCCCATATCCCACTCTCCCACATCCCAATCCCTGCTCCCCATATCCCACATCCCAATTCCAATTCCCATTCCCAATCCCCCTCCAGTGCCGGCTGCCCCCTCTCCCCATCACCGCCAGGCGGCGCCCCCGCCCCGCCCCGCCNGTACCGGGGGTCCCTGGGCGGTACCGGGGGTGCCTGGGCTGTACCGGCGGTCTCTGGGGGATCTGTGACCGGTACCGGGGGTCGCTCAGCGGTACCGGGGGTCCCTCAGCGGTACCGGGGGTGCCTGGGCGGTACCGGGGAGATTTTTGTGGAATCCACGTTTTCTGCCTCGGACGCACGGTGGCGATGGAAATCGCCTTTTCCTCCAGAGCTTCGGGCTTTGGAATGCTCAGCAACCACAAGTGTGTGTCACCGAGCACGGGAGGGATGAAATATTTCTGTTCAATCCCAAATAACCGCTGGCACTTCAAGTGGCCGAGACTCCAGAGAATCCACAGGACTGTCTCATAAGCATTGATGTTATTTAAGATGTTTATGTTTAAAACAAGAGCAAACTGAGCCTCGAGCGTGCCCTTTTTTTGCTTTAAAAAGTGATCTGACCTTTCTCTCTGTTTCTTGCCTGCCAGGGCGTGAGTGGTGCCAGGCTGGAAGTGTCACCGACCCCCTCACCTGGGATGATCTGTCCTGTGTTTGCACTGGGGATGTCATCAGAGCCTGGGCAAGAGAGGTGGAATGGCATCATGAAAGGTAAAAACATCTCCCCTGTATTTTTTGGAGTTTATTAACTAAGGCTAAACTTCCTTTTTTTTGAGAAAACGGAGTGGCATGAGTTCACAGTTCACATGCTCGAAAGTCATGGAATGAAAGTAAATAACTGTGTCCAGTTTTGGAGCAGGACAGGAGGAGGATGTGCTTTTAACCACCCCTTCTCCAAAGCAGAACGTGGTTATGATTCAAAAAATTTAAAAAAGCAACCGTTGGAAAGTGTGTCTGAAGTCTGTGAAACAATGTGTTCCTATTAAAACACAGATTATTCCTGCCCAGACTTGAATCCCAGAATCATTTAGTTGGAAAAGACCTCCCAGACCATCGAGTCCAACCTGGCTTGTCCCCTATCCCAGAGCACTGGGTGCCACATCCAGGCATTCCTTGGACACCTCCAGGGATGGGGACCCCAATATATTGAAATATATTCCCAATGTATTGAAACTATTACTCAATTTCATGGAGTCATGGAATCTCCTGAGTTAGAAGGCACCCACAGTGATCATCCAGGCCAACCCCAAAAACCCCTCAGTGCCCTCTCCTCACATGTCTTCCCCTCCAGACTCTTCACCGTCTCCATAGCCCAAAAAATCCCGTTCCAAATCCATGCTGGATTTTTAAGCTTAATGTGTTTAACTTGTTCTTTTCCACGTGTTCGTGCCTCTCTTTGCCCTTGAATGGAAGAGTTGCTGCAGGATTTCATTGTGTGAAGCAATCCCTCCCCCAGCAGTGTTTGGACAGTGTTGGTACCTGGATGGATGCGCTGGGCAGGGCAGACAGGCAGAGTGCAAGTGCAGGTGCAGGTTTTAGCACGCCTGGAGCTCTGGGAACAGCAGCCAGGATGAACTCAGCACCTGTCGTAATCCCCTGGTTTTGTAAGTTCTGTGTGTAGTTGTTATCAGTGGTTTGGGACCAACCCCTCAGCAAGGCAAGCACTCCCCCTCACTTCTGCAGGAGCTGGGATTTAGCACTGGAGATGATGAACTAACACCAACAAACTTCTCTTTTAGCTCCTTCATGAAGTATTTGATCAGAGGAAGATTCTTTATGTAAAAGACATATCTGTGTCTACATATTTATGTCTACAGAGGTATAAATAAAAGTGTTCATGCCCAAATTTTTCAGATTTAGTCCAAGTGCATGTGAGAATGTGGTCTGTTCCCCCAATAATTTTATTAAGTACAAAGCCCCAAATCGGATTTTCTGGGTGGGTAATTCTTGCCTGCAGTGGGCTCACATCCCACCACGTGTTCCCAAGTCAGTGCAGAGCAGTCTCACACCTTCCAACCACTGCCTTGGTGAAAATGAAATAATCTGTGGTTTGGAACAGAGAATGTGGCTGGGAGAACTCACTGTTCTGTCCCCACTTCTGCACCGATCCTTGGGCTTTTGTACCCCCTGGCACCTCCAGCAGGATCAGCCTGCACAGGTCACCAGATCCAGCAGCATTAGGATTTAAACTTGTATCGCTCATTCCATTCAAATTGCAGCAACGCTGTAATGCCGCAGAGTTTAAATAAAACACAGAACGTGAAAAAGAAGGAAGAGTGGTGGTTCTTTAAACCATTGTCCGTCTACAGAAGCAGCTGAAGGTCAGAGACAAGTAGGAGAGGCGCTGGCAGCGCCTGGCCTGGCTTCGCCGTGTCCTCACCACCTGTTATCAGCTCTGTCCTCCCTGCCCGTGCCAAGGCGGGGACAGGGCAGTGTCCCCGAGCCACGCGGGGACCTCGTGTGCAGGGACCGGGCTGGGGTCTCCTGCTCCCACACTCGCAGGTTGAGTCAAGGGGAAGGGAGCACAGGGAGTCACCTGGTGCCACCTCCCTGCTCAAGGAGGGGCATCCCAGAGCACACGGCACAGGATTGCATCCAGACCATTCTGGAATATCCCCGGTGAGGACACTCCACACCCTCCCCGGTCTGGTCCCGTGCACGGTCAGGTTCCTCATGTTCAGGTGGAACTTTGTGTGCATCGGTTCCCGCCTGTTTTCTCCTGTGCTGTTGCTGGGCACCACTGAGAAGAACCTGATCCATCTCCTTGGCACCCCCACCGTAGATACTGATGGGCATTGCCGCGGTCCCCTCGGTCACCTCTTCTGGAGGCTGAGCAGGCCCAGTCCCCTCGGCCTTCCCTCGTTGGGGCGGTGCTCGCGTCCCTGGGTTCGGCTGGCTGTTGGGGCGGGCTCCCGGCGCTCCCGGTGGCCCCGGGGGTCGCGGGGGTCGCGGCGGTCGCGGGTTCGAGCCCCGGCGCGGCCCGGAGCGCAGCCAATGGGAGTGCGCCCGCCCGGCGCTCAGGCCACGGCCATCGCCCCACGGGTCCCGCCCCCGCCGCGCCGCCC